>CAUJNA010003346.1:192964-327964 GCA_963377175.1 Effrenium voratum
GCTCCAAGAGTTCTAGTTGCAGACCTCAGCCAAGTCAACAGTGTGCCCAGCAGAGCTATCTAGCCCAAAAGCGTTCGGCAAAGTCCAGCAATCACCCACTTGTTTAGAGGACCTGGAAATGAACGGTTGACCTTGCAGGGAGTGACTTTTAACATGGAACAACGCCAGGAAATCCAGAGATCACAAAGGTCGATTCGCTTTGGGAGTAAGGCGAGCAAGGCGAGCAAGGCGAGCAAGGCGAGTAAGGCGAGTAAGGCGGGTAAGGCGAGTAAGGCGAGTAAGGCGATCAGCCTCTTGCCATGTTTCAAGACAGTGGAATTTCCTCTTGAAGCACCCAAAAGGGGAGATTTAGGGAAATATAGGGAAATATAGGAGGCACGGTCAAAATGACTTGTAGAATATGGGAAATGTGGGGCTCGACCCCTGTTTGTGGAAAAATTGGAGCTCGTTCCCCCATGTCCTTCCACAAGGAACTGCTGGAGATTCTGACGGACCCCCGAAGATGGTGGTTCTTCTGTGGGTTTCCTTTAAACCACTGGATCTTGAAAGCCAATCAAAAGGGGCCATCTATCTGAGCTATCGGCAGGCCCTCTTTGAGCAAGGCTTCATAGCGACGGAGCGCCTGGGCCGGACGGATCCCACTTAGCTTTACTTGATGGTTTAAAGAGAAAATCAAGGAAAACCAAGAAGGCGAAAAGGCAAAGGATAAGCTACGTCTGGCAATGTGAGAAGCATTGAGCCTGTCTCTTCAAACATGGGAGGAAATCCTGGTTCCCTTAGCGAGAATATTTGTCCTGGTCCCAGATCCTGAATAATATGTGCATCCTGCATCCTACTAGTCGGGTTGCTCAAATGTTTCAAGCCTTTACCCAGTATTGGATGGGAGGACTAGCCTTACCCTCGAGCACTGCCCAAACTGATTCCACATGAGCTTGCTACGTGGGAGTTTCTCAAAATGGTGGACAAAATTGGAAACCAAAAGGAAGCATCTTGAGACATCGGGCGTGTCATCCTGCTTCAAAAGCTCGAAAACGGGGCTGTCTCTACCTTCGCCACACTTCAGCTCACGACTTTTTGCTTGCCCCAGTAGGCAGCTTTCCTGTTTGTTTCCCATATCAAGCCCAAAAGTCCTGTTGAACCGAACTGAAAAAAGTGCCGAGCCTCAAACAAAGACGCACCAACCGACGGCCGACGGCCTCCTCGCCGCACTGGCGTTTCAAGGTTGCCACTGCCTCTTTGCAAGCCTTGGCAAACCGGCTGTGACTTTTTTGAGGGGAAAACCGCCACTTTCTTTGTGGTGTCCCCCTGCATACAAACTCAAGGCTCGAAAAGGTGAAAGATGTCATTCTAGCTCCATCAAGGCGGCTTTGCGCTGATTAAGAAGGCCAAGGGCAAAGCACCTTGATCGCCAACACTCACAACCGTACCAATACCATGTCCCTGTCCTTTTGAGCGGAAAAAGTAGACATGAATATTCTCGAGCCACGGCCATTTCGCAGTTCAAAGTCTAAATAAGTCGTGGAGCCGGCCCGAACGCCTGTTCGGCCGTTACAAATGCGGCTAGGCAGGCTGTTCTACCTCTGAAAGGCCCGGACAGCAACGGCCCAGTCGTACTCAGGGCAAACCTGACAAGCCACCAACAGTTGTATTGCTGCACGGACTGGATCCAAAATCACGGCTCTCTTGCTGAGCCCATCTGGATTTGCGTTTTTCTTTCAGATCCCGAATCCCTTTGGTGTTCCTTTGTTTCCCTAAGCTAACCCCAAAAAATAAGACAAACAAGATCTCAAAAACCCAACAAAACATCAGGCTTGTGCTGTGAACCCCAATGGCCTGAGCCATCTTCTCCAAGCGCTTGAGTTGCGCACGACCTTGGCTCAGTTGACTCGCTCGACTCGGGCCACCATCCCTTAGCGAACAGAAGAAGAAACTCCGCAGCTTTCTGGGCTCTTCGGGCCTGAACAGGTTCTTTGGAGGTTCAGGGCGTCTCGTCAGTGTTGTTTAGGGGTGTGTAACCCTTCACCCGAGCTCCTCGCTGGCCTTCTCCACGTCGGCAATCTGAAGCAGGCAAACACGTACATGGACGTTGCGCCATGACAAGGATCATTGGGGGAGTTGTTCCATAGACTGTTGGTTTACATGACCAGTGACCGGCTTAGACCAGGACTTTGGGCTTACTTGTACCACCACACAAAAAGCAGGGAATCTAGGGATCCCTGCGCGGAAAAACAAGGAAGGCACTGAATGCAAGGAGCTAAGTCATGGTTCGCTCCCACAATCATGATAAATTTGGTTTTGAAGTACCTCACAACCCTATATATTCTCATTCCTGTACCTGTGTTGTGGGGTAGGTGGTTCTGGGTGGCTTCCGCCTCACTAGCACGGGAATCGGTCCGTGGCGGAAAACATCAAAGCCAGGCGTTTTCTCTTCCAACCCCGGCAAGACCCGCCAACCCCACAAGATCTGTTCAGGCGTTTTGGAAACCTCACCTTTGGAGAACCAAATCCCATGTGTCCCGTCGAGTCGCTTCGACTCGAATCTGGGCCCAGCACGGCCACCTCCGCGGTCAGCGGACCAGGGTCTGCACCCAAGAGCTGCGCCGCACCTCGAGGGATGGAAACATCTGGAGCTCGTTTCCCTGTAAAATGCGGGATTTAGGACCTATCTCCTTGATTAGACACTTGGGGAGCGCCTCCCTGCATTTCTTCTGGGAAAATTAAGACTGTTTCTGCGGAAAATTTAGAACCCACTCTGAAGGAAAAGAAGCTGAATGGACAGAATCCTGCACCACCCTTCCAGCCCCTCAAAGCAACATTGAATGCGGGGTTCGGGGGGGGGAGGGGGTTCCTTCTACATGTTTTTTACTCCGTGATTGAAGTGGTACAGGATTCCGCCCATCTACAGTATGAATACGAACATAGATGTTGTTTGGGTGGACAATGCAAATTCTGATGTCCACAGGGCCGGCAACGCTGCCGAATCTGTCGAAATCGGGCTTCCTGAAGTGTTCTTCACCCGTTCAAAAGGAGGCCATGGAAGGTCTAAGCTTGATGCAGGTTTTGAAGAAGAGTCCTGGCTTCAAGCTAGAAAGAGCCCTGCCCATACATCTATTCGAAGCCCATCAATTTGGTGACCCACTGAATCTCTTCGAACACATTGGTTTTTTTCTGGATGCTACACACATGATTCTCCTTTGGTGCAGGCGATCGGAACCCGTTAATGCCCGTTTATGCCCGGGTCCCCATGAGCCGTCAGGCGAAGCCCATCTAGAGCCCCGGCTTTGACACTTTCCCATAAACAATTCGAGCCCGGGACCAACTCGTGTATGAACGTCGGCGCGTAGGACTTTGTGAATCTGAGCCGGACGGGATGCGCTGAGCAGGAAAATAAAGAAAAAGGGTTGCGGGGTTGCTGCACTGCTGGGTTGCTTGCTTGCCCGCTTGGCTACTTGCTTGCTTCCTTGCTTCCTTGCTTCCTTGCTTCCTTGCTTCCTTGCTTCCTTGCTTCCTTGCTGGCTTGCTGGCTTGCTTGATTGCTTGCTTGCTTGCTTGCTTGCTTGCTTGCTTCCTTGCTTCCTTGCTTCCTTGCTTCCTTGCTTCCTTGCTTCCTTGCTTCCTTGCTTCCTTGCTTCCTTGCTTCCTTGCTTCCTTGCTTCCTTGCTTCCTTGCTTCCTTGCTTCCTTGCTTCCTTGCTTCCTTGCTTGCTTGCTTCCTTGTTGGTTGGTTGGTTGGTTGCTTAGTTTGCTCGGTTAGGTTGCTTGGTTAGGTTGCTTGGTCGCTTGGTCGCTTGGTCACTTGATTGCTTGATTGCTTGGTTGATTTGTTGCCTGCCTGCCTGCCTGCCTGCCTGCCTGCCTACCTGCCTGCCTACCTGGTTGGTTGCCACCTAGGATGGATCACACCTAACAAATACTGGGATAAACCGCGTGCAAATCGGTGCGAAGCAGATTCTGTCCAACAGTACTTGAGTTCAGGGCTCCCGATTGGTCCACCCGCCCTAGCGAGGAAACCAACTGCCCTTGTGCCCTTCACCAGGAAAGGTTCTCGTAGGAACCTTCTCAGGATTCTGATCGAAGAGTTCTGAGAGCAGAGGAACACAATTGGGACTCTCAATATCTCTGATGCGCTCTGCCCGGCCTCTCGGCAAGACTCGACATCCTGACATCGGATGCGTGGCATGCCTGGTGAGTGGGTTCTAGAATGCTACACATATGATGATCTGTTGGTGCAAGTCCCTGGATCACCATGCTATCCATCCCACACATGAAACAGCGTTTTGGTAGAAGGATACATCCAAAAACCACCTGCTTGACCACGAGATCCTTTAAGGCTGGTGGTGTCTAGTTGTTCAACTGGCCCAAACGTATCCCTTAAGGAAACTGTGAGAAGGTACCGAATCCCAGAAACTCCAATCATCCAGAGCAAGGAGCACCGTAGCCTCACAATGCTTCTTCTTAACATCGTTCCAAGCTTCCGACATCGCCCGGGTTCATGCTTCCTAGAATAGGAGAGACCCCTCCAAATGCTGGGGTCACCTTCGTTTAAATTCAATCCATCCATCTTGGGCATTGCGCTTTTACAAACCAAACCGTGGCCTCTCTTCAAATAACTGAACAGGAAGCCAAAAGAAGGCGGTTTGGACACGAGTGATAGAAATGGTCTACACCAGGGTGAAAGCAGATGAAGCAATTCAGGGGGTGAATTGTGCCATCTGTGTAAACAGGTGTCATCTACTTTCACCCGATCTCTTTTACACAGGTTGCCATCCAGTTCCGTTTCCCTGAGCCGGCCTGAGCCAGCATGGTCTCCAGGGCCTCCTGGCAGAACCAAACCGCCGGCAAATGTTTTGAAGCTGGGAAAGTGAAACCGCCCTTGTTGGGGCCCCCGTGTTTTCACACAATGTGATCAATTCTCGAACTAGGCCTCCCCATATTTCCACCTTTTCGGTTCACCCCACGAGGAAGCTCACATTAGTTTGTCAGTAAACCGACAGAAAGAAACCTGTAGGAAGCCTGACTGAAGAACAAAACATGGACAAATATCGAAACTTATGAACAAACGCAAGAACAAAATGCAAAGAAAGCCGTTGAAAAAGCTTGAACCACGGACGATGCAGCCTTTAACCACTAAACTTGGAGCGGAGACAACAAAGTTCAACAACAGGCAAATTTGAACAACCTGGAAAGCAAAAGTCTCAGCCACTATCAAGAATGAACAACCGGAAAGAAAGCCTGTCAACCAATACCAAAGTTGAAAAAAATAAAAAGCAAATCAAACCAGCATCAAACTTGAACGACCGCAGTAAAGCAAAGGCAGTTTCAACTCGGGACTTGAACCCCCAAAAAAAGAGGCATCGCGTCAAACGCCTGTTGGAACCGGAACCTCCGGGCGAACGCATGTTGCTCGTTCCTTGGAACTCTCCAGGCGGGCGAAGGCGAAACGGAAGGCGTCCGAGGCCTTCGTTGCCGAGGCGGCGCTTCAAAGAGAGCCGAAAGAACCCCCACACCACCCACCACCCATCTGTTTGGGGGGCGTCCCCCTTATGTTGGCACACTGGCGGATTGTGTGGCCCAAATTCGTGGATATTGGTTGAAGAATGCCAGTCCTGACAGTGTCTTTAGGGACCTTATGTGGTAACATGGCGCCTTTTTGAGGGTACCATTTTCAGGTTGGTGTCACGGGAAACGAAATGGGAAACCCATTTTGGATTCTTGGGGGGGGTCCTGCCATTTTGAAAGTCACTGAAAACCAGCGAATTTAGAGTGGAACTTGGATGTGATGTATCCTTTAAGGAACCCTTGGCATAAAAACGGATCAATATGACACAACCCACTGCCACTTGATGGACAACATGCGCTTCAACGGACTTGTCCATCAGGACACACTGGGGCGCCGGCCCCGCCGGCTTGCTTGTCCGGATGTACCCCTAGAAGTGCGGGTGAGTTTCCCCAACCAAAGCCAGGGGTGTGTTTGGCAAGCCGTTGCAAGCCCCAAAGCGCAAGGCAACGCCATTCCGCCCGGCAGAAACATATGTGCAAATAGTAGCCATTGGATGCTCCGCAAGGCAAAATGAAGGATTTGCAAGAAGAATCCAAGCCTCTGCTTTTGGCAAGCACAAGAAACCCTGTGGGGAAAAGGATCGGCAAGCCTGAAGGATCTTAGGCAGCTCAAAACTAGGTGGAGGCTGCAAACAATGACCATCGTGGCGTCCCTACTTGCGGAATGAAAATACGGTTCCACTTTAAACATCACCCCAAACACAGCAAAAAGGGCCCAAATGGCGATGTTTGAAAGCACTGTAAGGGGGAAATACTGTACAAGCGCAGGACATGTTTTTAATGCCGCTACCGGCAAGGGCGTTGTGCCCTTGGTGCATTTTCAGGGGCCGGAAGTGCAGGGCACAGACGCTCAAACGAATGCTGGTACGCCTTTTTGGGTTGCTCCCAAAAAGAAACTAAAAGACAAATGCCATTCTGGGGGTCCCCCTATCTTTGAAACGTAGCCATATGAGCCATGGTCAAAACTCTGGTCAAAGTTAGGCTGCAGCTTAATATTTTCCACCTCACGTAGATCGTTGCCAGATGGTGCAGGCACCTAAGTAGTGGGGTTGGTAGGAATGGTCATGGACTCCTTGACAGGATTGAGACAAGCCCTACAAGGGTCCCTCTTGAGGAAACGATGTCCATAACCCACAGGTTGGGATCGGGCTTCAAGTTTCCAAATCAGCTGGACGAGCCCGAATTTTCCCACGTCTTGGGGGAACTAAACACCCATCGCAATGCATTGGCCATGCCAAACCAACACGTCTGGGTGTGTTTCTTGAGGGTACCCTTTTCAGGCTGGTTTAAAGGGAGGCCAAAAACAAAGCTACCAGTTTGCCTATTCTTGACACCTGCCCACATCTTTGTTACAGTACGTTTGCCTGGCAATCAGAATGTCCTGAGGCTGGTGCTATGCGATGGATGTTTCTGAAGCATCTTTCTGTGCACTTTGGCACATGACATCAAGGCAAACGTCTCACAACGGCGTCTGCATCGTCTGGATGGACAAAATCCAGTCCTGCTGAGCTCTGACAGGAAAGAAAGCTGATTTGGGTCTGCCTCATTTTTTAAGGATCATCCAGGCGCTTGGCTTCCTTTTGGCTACCCCCCAAAAAAAACACACACTTCAACTCCCAAGGGACGGTGCTAATCCTTCGAGTACAACTGATGAGTCTCGAGTACAACTGATGAGTCTCGAGTACAACTGATGAGTCTCGAGTACGATGAGTTTCGGCTCGCGATGCACTCGGCTTCCCTCTAGTGACGAAACGTTACCCGAAAGAACAAGAAGCACAAACAGCGCCGCAACCAAGGGGGCCAAAAAGACATTCAGAGATCACTTGCAGGTACGCATTGAGGCGTCCCTCGACGCTTCCGGCCAAACTTCCATAGCTTCGTTGGCGTGGCTAGGAAGATGGCTGCCACGCCCCCTGCGACAAACATGATCTCGTCGAGAAAGGTGGTGTCAGGGTAAATCTGACACTCCGCACACACACGCCCCTCCAAGAGGGGCGTACATTCTCTTTTGCATCCGGAAGATCACGCACTCAACTCCCTAACGTCTACCAAAATATCCACAAGCGGCGCTGGACCACAGAAGGTTACCGGCGCGTCGCAGCTCCTGAACCTGACTACGGCTTCAATTCGATGTTTTACCCCGATCAGCACAACGTGGCCACCCAATCATCGGCTTTGCGCATGTCTACGCAGATGGATGCGATTCTCCGATCTTCGGATGCATCGGCTTTCTCTACTGAGGATCTCCCTCGTCTGCAAGCAGGGATCGGTCAGCAGCTGTCGGATCGCGCGCGTCAAGCGTCGCAACCGCACCAACCAGTGCGTACGTCTCGGGGCGCTGATCCGCCTGAGTCTACTGGGGTCGCTGATCCCTATCTGCCCGCAAGCCAACCTAGCAGCTCTCGCGCCAAGGAGAAGCCCATCTTCGAACTAGTTGCTGAGTAGACAGATGAGTTTGGACCGTGGTACAAAATGGTTTCATGTCTTCTTGCTTGCATGTGTGTTTGTTTGTTGTGCATCGTGACTGTTTCCTTGCCAGCTGGATCGGAACCTGTGGTGCGCCCTATCGTTCACTTCGACATGGATACAGATGATGCAACTCAGACGTCGGCCCGGACTGACATTCAGCACCCGTGGCTGGAGTATTTAGTCTGGGAACGTGAGTGGGTGCGGATCTATATTCCTGGACAACCTCAGCTATGGCACCCGGATGATGAGATGATGAAGTACCTGCCAGAGAACACGTTTCGGGAGTGGAAACGGGTGACCGCTCCAGGTGAGGAGACTCATGAACCAGGCCAAGCATGGACGCTTCGAGATTGGCAGCATCAAGGTTACCAACGGGTATTGACCCGCTGTGAGTCCTTCTCCACCCACCATGCTCTGGATCAACCACTTGCTGGCTTACACAATCCGGACATCTCCATCCAGGTCGAAGAACTGGGTCCCCAGCATGGTCTTCGTCAGCAAAACCGCGGAATGATGGATATGTTCACCTACGCCCCGCCCATGTCCGACGTTGCACATCCATCATCTCTGCACCTTCCGCCGGTCTTCTATGGCGGCACACTTCCTACTCAACTTGGAGATCCTTCGTCCCCGTCTTCTGAGCGGCATCGCACAGAGCGTGCAATTTCTCGTTCTCCCCGCCGCAGTGGTGTAGCCTGGCTCCAGTCCCCACAAAGAGGCCATTGAAGCAAACGTAGGGGCATCACCTTTTGGCAAACGTTGACGCGCCTGCAAGAGCTGAGCCGCCATGGGTTCCAAAGACTTGTTGCCGTTGAGACGGGACGGGCGGTTAGCCCGCTTGATCAGCGATGGCACGGTAGTAGTAGTAGTAGGAGCCTGCTTGAGGTATAAGCGTGGGTGATCACTGGTCCAGGTGTAGCGCTTGATGATGTCTTCCGGCGTGCTGTGCATGGTGAGCAACTGAGGTGTTGACAGTCCGTGAAGAGATTGGATAATCCGAGGCTGCTGCTGAGATGGGACATCAAATGACCTGCCGTCAAGGGCCGCCGCACTTACCGTGGGTAGCGAGCTGGTAGGCGTCGAAGACTGTGAGTGATTGACCGGAGGCGGCGTGACCAGCTCTGCATCATCTTTCTGAGATGGCAACGTAGAAGGAGGCGACGTTCGCTGTGACGCCGAGTACTGTGCCTAGAGCAACTCGTGAGCTCGTTGTACTTCTTGAGCATCTCATCTTCTTGAGCATGGGGTGTAAGAGTCTTATGATGTTGCTGAAGAAACTGAAGCACCAGATTGCCCAAGTGATCGTGAACCTTGATCCGCTGATTGAAGTCGTCAATGTTAAGTCCCAGCGAATTGGCTAAGTCCTTTTCCAAGGTAAGCAGGTTGAGTGGTTGAGATCGACGGAGCAACTTTGAACAGGTACTCCAAAGCAGGGCCTCGGTGCGGGTACGAAATCCCAACCACGTCACGAATCTCCCGTGAGCAAATGGCCTCAGTAGCCAGCTAGAGATGCCACCGTGAATGACCTGAACCAGGCGAACATCCCGGGTGTCCATGCCCGACATATCCCGTTGCGTATTGTGTGGGGTGTTGGCAACCGTCATATGGGCAGGCTGAAGGAGTAGAGCTGGTTCATGTCCAACATGCCGTCACCAGGTTGCCACTCTTCCGGTGGGGTAAGCCATGCTTTCTGAGGCTGCACTGGCAGCGTGGCTGGATAGCCAGGCGCTGTCGTTGTTTGGGAAGGATGAACTTGTGCGTGGCCAGGAGGTGGCATCATCGACTTCACGGTCTTCGCCGGTGTAGGTTCAGGAGGGAACGGCATCATGTAGTTGACCGGAGGGTGCTGATAGAGCTGCGATGAGGAGGGATTCGGCTGGTAGTTGCTCTGCGTCATTGGAAAGGCATTGGGTGCGTTGTAGCTCGGATTGTGTTGCCAGGAGATCAGGTTGTTCCAATCCATGCCGTCCGAGACCAAGGTGTCGTCCTGATCACGTCTGCGCGCTTTACGAGGAGGTGAAGATGGGCTCCTATCCCGTCTGCGCCGAGTTCTGGATCGGTCACGATCATCCCGTCGAGACATGGTGGCACAACAAACTCAAAACCGCGACAACTCAAGCTTGAGAAAAAGCGAAACCGACAAGAGTTCAAGCCAATCACAGATCGACACGCAGTCATGCAGCAAACTACAGCAATTGTGAGACTTAGCTATGATCAGACGGCTGTCTTCCCTTTAGTGAAACCTCGTTCCTGCTTAAATCGTGAAATTCCGCTGTACTATGATATGAACGTTGAGGTCAAATTTTCCGGCAAACCGGCCCGGGGTCACACGATGGGTACACCCGAGGTTCCCCCAAACTGGGGTAGTCACACTTCAACTCCCAAGGGAGGGTGCTAATCCTTCGAGTACAACTGATGAGTC
This sequence comes from Effrenium voratum, assembly GCA_963377175.1. Taxonomy (NCBI): domain Eukaryota; class Dinophyceae; order Suessiales; family Symbiodiniaceae; genus Effrenium; species Effrenium voratum. The sequence goes on from CAUJNA010003346.1 coordinate 203,414, forward strand.
TCGAGTACAACTGATGAGTCTCGAGTACAACTGATAAGTCTCGAGTACGATGAGTTTCGGCTCGCGATGCACTCGGCTTCCCTCTAGTGACGAAAACGTTACCCGAAAGAACAAGAAGCACAAATAGCGCCGCAACCAAGGGGGCCAAGAAGACATTCAGAGATCACTTGCAGGTACGCATTGAGGCGTCCCTCAACGCTTCCGGCCAAACTTCCATAGCTTCGTTGGCGTGGCTAGGAAGATGGCTGCCACGCCCCCTGCGACAAACATGATCTCGTCGAGAAAGGTGGTGTCAGGGTAAATCTGACACTCCGCACACACACACGCACAAAAAAAAAGTCACCTGGGGCCATGTCTGCCTTTGCAGCACTCCTCCCGGCTTTTCGGGGACACAGCCCGGAGCGTGAGCAGTTCCTCGGGCACGAGCTCCGGGCCCCAGAGTTGGTGGTTTCCCTTGAAACTCAGCTGATTTGGGTTCAGCTAAAGTTTCCTCAAAATCACAAGCACGCGTACACAAACTCTGACAGACACAGAAAGACACACAGAGACAGACTGCCTTGCCCAGGTATGCAGCAAGCCCGTTTGCACGCGTGTCCGCTGACAAGGGTTCAAAGACGCCCCTTGCGGCCAAGAAACGTCCCGGCCATTGGCTTTGTAGTCAATGATGAGGCAAATCTGCCAAGACTTGCACATGTTAACAATCTGGGCCGGGCTTTTCTCCAAATGGGGACCCCAAAATGGAAGGTTTCTCCAAAGAGCGGATTGGGCTCCATGTCAATTGGGAGAGGAGTGTATCCACAGCCCCTGCCGGGCCGGTTCCCATTCGCCTCACCGCTCGGCGTGTCAAGGGGCTGCACGTTGGAGACGTCCTTCCTTGTCTCCAATCGCCACAAGCCACAGTCAAAGACATAGGAAAATTCGCGCTCGTTTATTGGGCGCAAAGGCGGCACAACATGACACGACGGGCCTAGTTTAGGGCGAACCGCTGATTTCGTGTCAACAGGGCCCCTGTTGGCTGGTTGTCCAAGGAAATGAAATGCAAGACCGGCCATCTGGAAGACTTCGAAAGTTCTGCGCGTTCCCACATGAGCACGACAAAATTGTTTGTTCTTCAAGAGGACACGGAAAAATTGAGCGGGCCCCACATCACTTTTTCTAACCCCTGGTCTGACGTGAGGCTGGCACCCCCTTAGTTTTTGTGGGCCCCGTATGTCCGCTGCAAGCTATCAGTAGTCTACCAACCATACTGTCAGTTACTCACACGTGAGTCCTGGTCATGGCTCCCCTGATCCCCAAGTAAGGTTTGTGTTTTGAGCGTGGCACACCTGCGGGGGAAGCAGGGTTGGCATAGCGCAATTATAATGGCCAGACAAAAATACAGGTGTTCTTGTGTTCTGTGCAGAAATCAGACCTGCGCCCAGGCACAAGAGGACAACTCCAGCGCCAAGCTCATCAGTAGGCCTCTTGCCTTAGTGGGGTGTGCCTAATAAGAACCCTGGTTGGAAGCAACCCATTTAAGAGGGAATGCGTCGCTTTCTGACACCCCCTGTTCATCCGAGATAACTATTGGCGATAGAAATGGGATCACGACAAGTGGCACCACACCAACTTCCGAACAGGCCCGCTCTTCAGCGCAAAGTAGTACGACCGCCAGCCCCACTCGTTGCCTCACCGGGGGTTCTGCAAGTGGAATCCACGACTGCGTGACTGAGGGTAGGGTGGGGGGTTGGCGGCCAAGTGGAATGCACATCTCACTCGCAAGACAGTGCCACTGCTCCTGCAGCTTAGTGAGTCCCAATCAAAACCTGGTATCAAATGGGGTCCGCCCGAAACACTCAGAAAAGAATGGTTGGGACTGTCAGTGGCTCGAACGTCAAACGCTCGCTGGCCTCTGATGTGCTGACGCAAGTCCTGCAGGAATGGAGCCCAGTGCTGGGGCAAGCACATCTGAGACATACTCCCCCATGGCTTGACATGGGACCCAAAAGCCTCTGCTGAGGAACTTCCTTGTGGTGAACCTCCTTTTTGGGATTGTTAAGTGGCAGAGTCCCAAATCCATTGCGAGTTAGGCCTTGCGAAGCCTTTGAACGAGTCGAGCGGTTCCCACCCAAGGCGATGCTCGCACAGCTCGGGTCCAGCTGGCCAAAGAAGAACAAGTCTCCGACAAGCAGAACCGCCGTCGACACGTAGGGCAAAAAGAGGAAGACGTTCTCCTCTCAGGGATTCGGAACCCCAAACTGAACCATCCAACTGGTGATTTCCTCAAAGGGATCTCTAGGTTCATTCCCAAAACCATTGGTGAGCGCCTACTGGGAACCAGCAAGACAAAGCGTAAAGCCGCCAGGCAGAAGTCCCCATCACAAGGCGCTCGGATGAGCCTTGTGCCTCGATAGGAGAAACCACGCCCCGGTCGCAGGCAAGTCACATATTCTGCTTCAGCATCCTGAACCATTCAAAAATACAAGGAAGGTAAAATGATGATGAGCCCAAGGAGTATCGAGTGAGTTCAACAAAATTCATAAGAAATAAGAAACAATGCCTTCGCCAAGCTCAAGCGCGAATGCATTGTCATCGCATCGATCCAATGATGGAGATGATGCATGTACCCAAGACTGCCAAAGCTCACTAGGGAAACGTCGTGGGCACCTTGATGTCATACTTCCCTAGATGACTGCATAAAATACTTATGCCAGAACCATCGAAGTGGGTATCAAAAGGGTCTGCCCAAAAACCCCTAGTAAGTATCCTAAAGACCGCTTGCCGATTGGATTTCTGGACTGTCCCCAACTAACCTTCCTGGTTTGGATGCTGGCTCGTTGTGAGACCAACCTGGGTTTGTTTCATCAGCATGGCAAGCCTTAAAAGGTTGCCGATGTCCAGTTGATTTCCCTGTGAAACCACCAACTTCCACCACAAGGTTTCAAAAGAGATTGCCATGTCCAATTGGGCTTGTCTCCAAGCGTGTGAGCTCCTAAAAACGGTTGGTGTCCTTCAATTGGGTCCGAACGAAAGAACCCCCTGCCCCATTTCCAGCCTCCAGCCATGCCAGCAAGCCCACCTTCGTGCGATTCTGGTCAAAGAGCGCCTTAGCTCAGCAACCCGCCAGCTAAGAAAAGAGAGTTCAGTCATCGTTTCATCAGATGCTGATCAAGATCAAAATGTGTTTTTTTGGGTTGCCAAGTCGCCATGACTCGTTCAGACTCAGGGTGTCCCATATTTCCTCTTTAAACATCACCAAACACAAAAGAAACTTCACTTTAACCTGGCCCAAAAAATGATGTTTAAAACTTTGCCAACCCAAGTGAGAAACATAGGGAACTGCTAGACCATACAAAAACCAAAAACAATACAAACAAAACACAACTTTTGGGCTGCGATGGGTTGCCACTGAAAAAAGTAGACCAAACAGCAGGTGACAAGGTCACAAGGTCGATCTGGTCATCAAAACCTCATCCGAATCCCGTGGAAAGGAATCGATTTCGGAATATCCAGACCTGGCAAGGGGATTGTCCCATACAAACCTTCACATCGGGTGTGACTCAAGTGAGTCTTGGGCCTAAGAGATGCTCATGAGCGTAAGTCCAGAAAGATTCACATGACATCTGGAAATGGGTTTTTGCCCCCTGCTGGCGTTTGTGGGAAATCTGGTGAGTCCGCATTCGCATGAATCCCAAATTGAAAATACACCAGCCTTTTAAGCCCAAATGCCGGGCCCATCGACCTTTGACTGCCCGTTAAACTAAGAAATGGATACCAGTCCTCCATCTTCAACAAACTCAGAATTTGATTGGTGAAGCTGCCGGAAGAGACGATGGTGCCAAGTGTCTGTGATGGCCTCACATTCCTTCCAGGCACTGAGAGTGATCCGCGAACCCAAAAACCAACAGGTGGAACCAGCAGCTGCTGAATGTGCGTGAGGTTTGCCTTTGAACATTCAAGAAGGTCAAACCAATTTGGGACCCAAGTGATCAGTTGCACCTTCAAGACTGCTTTTCCATGTGGCGGGCCAACATGTAACATGAAACCGAAGTGAGTTGCTATCGAATGTACTGGTCCAACTGTGCATTCACTCTTTTGCTGGTGGCCGCCGCGGGCCCCCAAATCACCGTTTCAACTGGCCGCAGTCTGCCCCAAATGTCTGGGACATCAAAGTCCGAACCTTGTAAGTTAGTCCTACAACGGCTGGGCTAGTCCAATTAAAGCTACTTGGTTGCCCTTGTGAGCTGAGTTTCCTTTGGGTGGGATGTTGGTTGAAATGGCAATGACCGATTTCCCCATTTTGGATCCCGGAGATGCCTTTAAAAGAGCATATAAAAGGCGGTGTTTTGCCAAGAGAGATGATCTCAAGTCTTGTCCTCCCTCCCTTTCCTTCCTGTTTGTGTTTCCTAAAATCCCCTTTTCGCTCCTTGTGGAGGAGGTAAGGCCAAGCGAGCAGCACCCGTAACCGATTGACGCTTGGTTCTGCCAACATTGTAGAGGTCATGCTGGCCTTGCTATCACCCCGAAGAACCCAAGTAGAAGGGCCAACAAATACCTTGGCAAAAGCTCCGAATACCAGCCAGTGAGTGTTCCCGTCATAGGAATCCTTAACGCGGTAGTCTAAATCCCTCAGGGTCCATGGCCACCCCTACCAGCAAGATTCTCAGAACTTTTCCAAGAACTTCCAAGAGAGTTAAGGGGCGTCGGGTTTTGTCCCTGATTCACCAACTCTCCGAGTAGAACCAATAGAGTGTGTGGGCACCCAAGACACAGTGCTTTGAACCCAAGCCAGCAACATGGGGTCTCGGACCCCCCCCCCCCTCCCACGGGCAAAATGGATGGGTTTTCCTTTTTGCTCTCAAAGATGCGGAAGGCGGCACCAGGGTCCGAAAAAGAACCAAAAGCTGAACACCGCAAGCCTTGGCACCGTACCCGTCCTGGCGCACCTGCAAACCGCCGCTGAAGTCAGAGCCCCCCCACCTGGTCCGTGCGCTCTCGCTCAAAAAAAACCGAGGGCACCGCTGGAGGTCTGTGTCACTTTGAGGGCGTCTGGGTTGCTTAAGTGGGCAAGCAGCTGCAAGCATGCATGGAGGTCCTCAAAAATTCCTTTGAATCTGGAGGCCTAGAAAAAAGGAAAACCTCGGAAACTCGAAAATGCCAACAGAAACTGAGGCACCGCGCCGCAAGCTGAGATCGAAGCAAACAAACCAAATCTAACCGAACTAAACCAAACTGAACCAAACTGAACTGAACCCAGCAAACCAACAAACCAAACCAAACCAAACCCCAGCCTCTCGTTGACGGCATTGGTGGCGAACTGCAGCTCATCAATAAACCGCGCTCGGGTGGAGGACGGCAGGTCCAGTCTCAGCGTACGTTGGTTTTTGGCCCAACCGGCGACGCGTCCCGTGGCAAGGAAACAAAAAATCAGTTCTTGAAGAGCACCACAAGCCCATTGAAACCCAGCAACCAATCGCTTGTTTCAAACCCCGAAAGGGTTCCGTCAACAACACACAGCTTCCCTGAGGTCAGGACACCATGTCCGGAACCCGATGCATTCGCAGCACCACCACCTCCGCGTTGAGGGGTTTCTTGCATTTCAACGCATTTTGCGCGCAGGTGTACGGGGAGCCCAAGGCCCTCAAGCTTCGCAAGAAACCTTCGTAGAAGGAGTGCACAAATTGGGGGGTAAGGGGCCCGAATGTCTCTGCTTATTCCGTTGGACTGGTGCTGCCCAGATGCTGTGGAGCAATAAGATGAGAGGACCTCAGAGTGGCCGAGGCTCGGACATTTCAAGCTTAGCAAGTTCTGACTTGGCTGAATTCTGACGAGCTCCGTAAAATGATGGAGCTTGGCTGCATTTGTAAAGAAAAAAAAGGATTGTGTCACACAGCATCTCATCGGCTTGAGCAGGGAAAACAAATGTGGCATGGCGACTAACGCCACGGCGCAAGCAACCCGCCGCAACGAATTGGACCTGCTGGTTCTTCTTGCAGCAATACGTACCAGCAGCACACGCATGCGCTGCCAGCCTCACAAAAATACTGCAAAACCTCGCGTTGCCAATCGCACGCTCAACATAATCTCAACAAATGCTGCAACCCTCGAGCCACGCCCATGATAACATATACTGAAAATGCACGTATCAAAAAAGCATGCAAATATCCAGTGCGAAGCATGCTGGAAACAGCAACGTGCATGCTGGCCAGCAATCGTTCGTTCTGCCAGACTGACAGCATCTCTGTTTTCTGCTTCACCATCAGGCTGCTACAGTGCCCCTCTGACACATGCCATCACGCGGTCATATCGACTGTGTCTCGCGTTCTCCATGCTGCAACAACATGAAGCACCAACCAAGCTGCAAAAGCAAGCAATCGAGCAACACTCAGGCATGGATGCGGCAACACTGTGGCATGGCGACTAACGCCACGGCGCAAACAACCCGCCGCAACAAATTGGACCTGCCGCTTCTTCTTGCAGCAATGCGTACCAGCAGCACACGCATGCGCTGCCAGCCTCACACTTCTGCTGCAAAACCTCGCGTTGCCAATCGCAAGCTCAACATCGTCCCAACAAATGCTGCAACCCTCGAGCCACGCCCATGATGACATATACTGAAAATGCATGTATCAAATAAGCATGCAAATATGCAGTGCGAAGCATGCTAGAAACAGCAACGTGCATACTGGCCAGCAATCATTCTGCCAGACTGGCAGCATCTCTCTTTTTTGCTTCACCATCAGGCTGCTACAGTGCCCCTCTGACACATGCCATCACGAGGTCATATCGACTGTGTCTCGCGTTCTCCATGCTGCAACAACATGAAGCACCAACCAAGCTGCAAAAGCAAGCAATCGAGCAACACTCAGGCATGGATGCGGCAACACTGTGGCATGGCGACTAACGCCACGGCGCAAACAACCCGCCGCAACGAATTGGACCTGCCGCTTCTTCTTGCAGCAATGCGTACCAGCAGCACACGCATGCGCTGCCAGCCTCACACTTCTGCTGCAAAACCTCGCGTTGCCAATCGCAAGCTCAACATCGTCCCAACAAATGCTGCAACCCTCGAGCCACGCCCATGATGACATATACTGAAAATGCATGTATCAAATAAGCATGCAAATATCCAGTGCGAAGCATGCTAGAAACAGCAACGTGCATACTGGCCAGCAATCATTCTGCCAGACTGGCAGCATCTCTCTTTTTTGCTTCACCATCAGGCTGCTACAGTGCCCCTCTGACACATGCCATCACGCGGTCATATCGACTGTCTCTCGCGTTCTCCATGCTGCAACAACATGAAGCACCAACCAAGCTGCAAAAGCAAGCAATCGAGCAACACTCCGGCATGGATGCGGCAACACTGTGGCATGGCGACTAACGCCACGGCGCAAACAACCCGCCGCAACGAATTGGACCTGCCGCTTCTTCTTGCAGCAATGCGTACCAGCAGCACACGCATGCGCTGCCAGCCTCACACTTATGCTGCACAACCTCGCGTCGCCAATCGCAAACTCAACATCATCCCAACAAATGCTGCAACCCTTGAGCCACGCCCATAATGACATATACTGAAAATGCATGTATCAAATAGGCATGCAAATATCCAGTGCGAAGCATGCTAGAAACAGCAACGTGCATACTGGCCAGCAATCATTCTGCCAGACTGGCAGCATCTCTCTTTTTTGCTTCACCATCAGGCTGCTACAGTGCCCCTCTGACACATGCCATCACGCGGTCATATCGACTGTGTCTCGCGTTCTCCATGCTGCAACAACATGAAGCACCAACCAATCTGCAAAAGCAAGCAATCGAGCAACACTTAGGCATGGATGCGGCAACACTGTGGCATGGCGACTAACGCCACGGCGCAAGCAACCCGCCGCAACGAATTGGACCTGTCGGATCTTCTTGCAGCAATGCGTACCAGCAACACACGCATGCGCTGCCAGCCTCACACTTCTGCTGCAAAACCCCGCTTTGCCAATCGCAAACTCAACATCGTCCCAACAAATGCTGCAACCCTCGAGCCACGCCCATGATGACATATACTGAAAATCCAGGTATCAAATACGCATGCAAATATCCAGTGCGAAACATGCTAGAAACAGCAATGTGCATGCTGGCCAGCAATCATTCTGCCAGACTGGCAGCATCTCTCTTTTCTGCTTCACCATCAGGCTGCTACAGTGCCCCTCTGACACATGCCATCACGCGGTCATATCGACTGTGTCTCGCGTTCTCCATGCTGCAACAACATGAAGCACCAACCAAGCTGCAAAAGCACGCAATCGAGCAACACTCAGGCATGGATGCGGCAACACTGTGGCATGGCGACTAACGCCACGGCGCAAGCAACCTGCCGCAACGATTTGGACCTGCCGGTTCGTCTTGCAGCAATGCGTACCAGCAGCACACGCATGCGCTGCGAGCCTCACACTTATGCTGCAAAACCTCGCGTCGCCAATCGCAAGCTCAACATCATCCCAACAAAATACTGAAAATGCATGTATCAAATAAGCATGCAAATATCCAGTGTGAAGCATGCTGGAAACAGCAACGTGCATACTGGCCGGAAATCATTCTGCCAGACTGGCACAGCCCTCTGACACATGCCATCACGCGGTCACATCGACTCTCTCATGTTGCCAGACTGGCAGACAAACATGCTTCAACAATATCTCTTTCTGCCTCACCAGCCAACTCCACCCATCTACCTGCTATCGACTGGCTCTCTTCTTCTTTTTTTGGGTTTGACCTGCGCCATGGAAACGCAGCCGCAGCAAGAAAGCAACAATGAAGCACCAAATCGAGCTGCAAAAGAGCAGCAATGAAGCAGGACTCATGAATGTGGCAACACTGTGGCTACAGAAATTATCCACCCCAAGCAACCAGGGCTCACCTCCAATTCTAGCCGGGGCCCAAATCCCCCAACAGATCCAAACCGACATACTAATTAGAATTACCCTGTTGCCAACATGGAAGTGCACCAAGCGTATTCCGAAGGAGATCTTTCCAAGAAGGAGATCGTATTCCGAAAGGCGTGAGGAAGGTCATGTGATTTTTTGGTGGATTCGCTCTAAACCCGGGCCGCCCTGTTTACTTACATCATGCGGGTCACCACGGCCTGCGCCAAAAACACAACACATCTAAGGGTATCTGATCCAAAACACAGAAACCAACAGGACCATAAAGGTGTATCTATATATATATATGTATATATCTATATATATATGTATATATATATATACACATATGTGGTCCACATGTATATGTATATACATACATGTATGTATATATATATATATGTCTATATGTATATAGGCCCTGCGACCCCAGGGTGCTATGAGAAAACCCATCGGCGAGGGGCCAGCTCCGCCAGCTCTGAGAGCGCGAGGACATGCTCCAGCGACCAGCTGGAGGCCTCGAATTCGACTCGGCTCGAAAAGAAGCCAAGTTCTAGGAACGCATTTCTTGGAACCAAATGGACACCACGACCTGCACACCATCTCTGTAACATTGCCGGAACACCCAATGAGAAAAGCGATGTCAAATTCAGAGAAACCATGAGCGCGACATCTTTTGCAGTCGAACATCTTGAATGGATGGGCTTCTGTGATGTGCCAGGTAAAAAATAAGTGGCACTGCAGCGGCTATGACACCTACACTATCGCAGCTCATAACCCAAGCGCGCGAAATACGAGCAGGCTTGAATACAGGTTGGGGACCCAGTAGAGAGGCCACAAAAGAAATTTGCGGGACATGTTGTTTTGTTGGGAAAGAGAACTGCTGGGGCTGGAGGTATAGAAATTGCAACGCAAATGATGCTGATGATGCTAGATATGCTGGAGATGTGGGTGATGCAGCGCGAATTTGGCCGCACATCACTTGAGCTGGAAAACAAAAACGTATTAAAACTCTTATCCCGGGATGTTTTCATTGCAAATCCAAGCGGCGGTCTTCATAAGAGTGAGGTCCCCCAAAAACATGCCCCTTAAGTGTATGAGGTCTCAGGTGTGTACACCGCTGCAAATTGTTGCTGGCTGCTGCTGCTGGCTGCTGCTGCTGCTGCTGGCTGCTGCTGGCTGCTGCTGCGGCTGCTGCTGCTGCGGCTGCTGCTGCTGCTGCTGCTGCTGGCTGCTGCTGCTGCTGCTGCTGGCTGCTGCGGCTGCTGCTGGCTGCTGCTGCTGCGGCTGCTGCTGCTGGCTGCTGCTGCTGCTGCTGCTGGCTGCTGCTGCAACTCATTGCTGGGATCTGCAGACACAAAGAAAATGCAAACTACAGAAATGGGCCACTCCTGATCCAAGGCATCTACGACTTGCGCGCGACTTGCGCGCGACTTGCGCGCGACTTGCGCGAAAACTTAGCAATCTTCCGGATTCTTTCGACCATGCGGATGATGATGATGATGATGATGATGATGATGATGATGATGATGATGATGATGATGATGATGATGATGATGATGATTATTATTATTTATGAATCATCACTGCGTCACTTGCGCTTCACTTGCGCTTTACTTGCGCGGCCCCATGTTTGACTTGCGCGGCCGCTCCTGCAACACACTCCTGCCATTCAAATTACAAGCGGCGGTGCAGCTAATTTGATAGGTCCAAAAGACCTGGGATCATGCCTGACATTGACACATACAACGTTTTTTTTTTTTTTCTCCGACTCACTTGGCATGCTGGCGGGTTTTTGGGCACTCACTTCAAATGTGTTTGGGAAGGGAGCATGCAATAATGCACAATGTATGTTCAATCGACGCGAAGCACCTGTACTTGGCGTCTTTGTTGAGGGTAATGTGTTTTGGGCGGTTTTGAATGGAAACCAAAAGGAACCACCATCTTGAAGTTGGGACGCCTCCATCCACCCCCGGGTCCGCTGGGAGCCAGGCGTTGAACAGAAGGAGGCGCTCGGAGGTGAGGACAAGGGCCTGTCTGCTGCGCATCCAATTGGCCTCAAGGCAAGCGGGAACCAGCGCGGTGAAAGTCCCCTTGTGAAAAAGGCGGTTAAACACCTGTTGAACCAATTTCCTTTTGGTTCGTTGAAGGAATTGAAGCATGGGTTGGTTAAACAATTTTCGAAAATTCAGGATTGGCGAATTTACCCCAGACTGTTGCTGTCTTTGGTCACATCCTGATTTGTTCAAAGCCGGCATGCCTAATCCTGATATTCGTTCCAGAGAAAAACTACAGAAATTCCAGGCAAAGGATCCACTACTGAGCAATCTGAAACCCCGTACTTAACCGCACCAACGATTTGCACACATACATTGAGCATATCATACGTTGGCAAGATCCCCTTGCTCTGCGCTTTGCCCTAGCTTGAAACCGCATGGCGTTCCTTTAACCCGATGGCTCATTTGCAGTGTGGGGTCATACGCGAACATGTCACACTTTGTGACACCCTGTGTTTTGGATGCTCAAAAGGAAGCAACGAGGAAGAGGAGGCGGGAGCCAACTCTTTGACGTGCCTTTCTTTTGCATATCTGCTGTTTAGCATAATTTGATATGTGCTTCCCTGAGCAAAGTGCTGCCTTTGGGCTTGCCCTTTGACACCATCCGAAACGAGTTCCAAATTTTAGTACACCCCCCAAATGTCCCATCAATCTCGATTGAAGAGCGGGTGCTGGAAAGCAGCGCATAAAAAAGGGAGCTCAAAGCATTCAAACCTTTAGCCATAGCAACAGTTTCCATAAGGGCTCTGAGAAAACCATTTGCGCTTGTCTCCAATGTCATATGGGCCTAAGCCTTCCTTCAAATGTATCCCAAAGAAGGCACCCTGAAAGTGCAAACCCATCTATGCAACCCCCGAGCTGGGCCGTTTTCCTTCTGGCTGTCCTTTGGCTTCCCTTTACCCAGGGGCACACTCAAGACGCGCGCTCGGACGAGAAAAGGAAGATCCCGGCTCGACCCATCGCCGGGCGACCGGATCTGCGTACACCCCGGAGCTCTCCAAAGTGTGGCACCTATTGGGCTCAGTGGCTGGCGGTGCGGAAATGATGCTAATTATGAAACTCCAAAACCTGAGATAAAATAAGAATTGCATCCCCTAGCAAACCTTCACCATGGGCTTGTTTGAGGTGAGCTCGACAAAATAGACAGTCAAATGAAGCTGGAAGCAAACCAAACCAAAGAGCAAAACAATGCAGGACCCTCAAGTGCCTTCTACTAGAAGCAAACCATTTGGAGGGGCCCAAGCCTGTGCAGCAAAATGAACAAGAATGCAAATCTCTGGCAAGTTTGCAGATCTCTGGCAAGTCTCTGGCAATCCTTGGGGCCTGGCAAACCAGCATGCGTGTAGTTGGTGACAGACCTGGGCCAAGGCATTCCCTCCCTTTTGAAAACCATACGAGTCTTGTGTGGTCTCATGCGCAAGTCCGAGATCCAGCGCACTTCAAGTGCAGCAAAGCTGCGCTGACCACACGCCTGCAGCTTCTTCAACGCTCAGCTGCGCCTGATTCTTCGCGCGAGAGTTTTTCCTTGGCACCCGAGACGCTATGAGGTCCGGGGGGGTCTGAGGGGGGATAACTAAGCCCTTGACAAGGCCTCATTGAGGGGCTAATACGTGATTGTTCCCTTCCCACAATCACTGAAAGGACCACCCTGGCCTATGCCTCGGTTATCACGCACTGTCTGCACAAAGCATCGTGAAGCCGAGGCTATCCCTCACCGGCGTTTTCAGCATGCTCAGCGTGTAGGACCTGAACACAAACCCCGCGCCCCACTCCACCCATTGCTTTTGGAAATGTAATGTGAGAGTTAAAAAAAAAATGACTCACATGCTGCTCCCATGATCATGACTCAATTTGGACAGCACCACACCACGCCAGTCCCGACCACCCCATTCTAGCCATTTAGGCCAATCTATTCTCTGCGGAATGTGCGCGTGCGTGTGTGCGTGTGTGCGTGTGTGTGCATGTGCGCGTGTGTGGGTGCGCGCGTGCGCGCGTGCGTGTGCGCGTGTGTGCGTGCCCGCGTGTGTGCGCGGGCGCGGGCGCGGGCGCGGGGGGCGGGGGCGAGGGCGGGGGCGGGGGGGGCGGGCGGGGGCGGGGCGGGGGCGGGGGCGAGGGCGGGGGCGGGGCCGGGGGCCGGGGGCCGGGGCCGGGGCGGGGCGGGGGCGGGCCGGGGCCGGGCCGGGGCCGGGCCGCGGCCGGGGCCGGGGGGCCGGCGGGGGCGGGGCGGGGGCGGGGGAAAAAATGTAGAAAAGGCTGATTCTAGGGGGTGGGGGGTAGATGGTTGCCTGTTCTGTTTTTTTATTTCACATTTCAACACGTGTACCACCTTATCCGTTTTTAAAAGGCTGATTTTGGGGGCATGAAATAACGATATGGATGTGGTAACGAATTGATGATTTGGTCCCCTGTCTCGTTCCAGATTTCAACTTTTAGTTTTATTGATTGAAAGAGGATAGGACTTTCTGCGGTTTCACGGGTTGGCTTTTGGGCGGTTGTTGTGGTTTGTCATTTAATGACTTAGGTTTAGGGTTGGTTTTCACCACGCGACTTGACACCTGTCAGGTATCTCATCCTTGACTTTATGACCGAGACCGTTTTCTATCAGGGCCGGCTGTGAGGGTGTCGTTTGGTTTTGGAAGTGTTTAGTGTTTCCCTTTGAGGGGTCTCTCATGTTCAACGTCTTCATCATTGTTTTAGCACACCTGGCATGTTTGAAGAATGCACTACAGTTGAAATCAGTGAGCACTGTATGAGCTGACTGTGATTTGAAACATCAACCGCTACCATTTGTCAGCATCAGTTGCAACCACGCACCTGCTTTCTGTTGCTACCATCCTACAGCTGTGCAATGGCTCCTAAGTCAAAGACCGCCATTGAGGAGATTGACGAACAGGTCGCCCTTGGTGAGGCCTTTGAGAGTGAAAACATGGACATCGACTTTCAGGAAGAGGAGGAAGAGGAGAGCGACATCGCGACTGATGAGGAGACCACCATTACAGAGGAAGAGTTTCAGACACTCATGAACATCGAGACCGAGACCGATGTCTTAGCGGAGAAGCTGAAGGACTTGACCTTGACCCAAGCCGTTGACCTGTCCGAGCACTGGAAGGACATCGCGAAGGAGATGTTTCAGAAGTATAAGCTGGTCGCAAAGCAGAAGTCGCTCTTGGAGAAGATTGAGAAGAAGCAGATTGAGAAAGTCCAGAGGATGGCAAACAGCCAGAGGAACCGCGAGAAGAAAGCCACCGAGAAACACAGTTTCATCACGGTGACGGTACATTACCAGGGTAAGGACTATGAGATTACCATCAAGAAGGGTGACCGCTTGAAACAGCTACGCGAAGCCTTGAATCGAGCACACGGCAACATCTTCCCCAACATGGCTATGACTACGCGCATCATCTACATGTTCAACGGTGATGAGCTCAACGCCCACAATCGCCGTGAGCTCTTGACGTGGGGCATCCAGAATGGAAGCGTGATTTATGCATCCGACATGGCGACAGGCTCAAATGACAAGAAGGACGACAAGAAGGACGACAAGAAGGACAGCAAGAAGGAAGACAAGAAGGATGACAAGGGTGGAGCTTCTTCATCCTCGGCTTAGGTTTGAAGCTGAAAGCATACATGAGCAGGGAAGAAACAATCGTCAAACACGAACTAATGAGATTAAACTTGATGCTTCATGTTTGGAACAAACTCTTTGATGATTGTTTTGATGACTGCTACGGCTTTGGAGAAGCCATACCCACCTGTCTTTGCAACGCATGGCACAAAAGAAATGGAACTCATTCTTGCCATGTGTGTTGATATTGCTTGGCTCTGAGCATTACACAAATGAGTGTTTCATGTCATTAGCATTTATTGCTCAATTTTGAAAATAGTGTTCATTTGCTGTCTTTAGCAATTGCACTGTGATGGCTTCGCGTCGCGTTCTCAAGACTCATCTCAAACATGATGACGGAGTTCGACTACTATCAAAAAGAGCCAAAGCAACCATCCTGAAGAAGATGAACTACCAAGAGCCTGAATCTCAACAACCTCAAGAAGTGACAGGCTTAATCAACCCAATCAAGGAGAGGATGGACACACTTCGTGATGGTGTCTTTTCGGGACAGTCTTCTATCCTGGCCTTTCTGGAGTCGCTCGACGAGGAAAAGCTTGAAGCGGTGAAGAGAATCTACAACAAAAAGAACTTCACCAAAACCATCAGTGAAGAACTCATTCTTCAGTCGGTTCCTCTTTTGATGGATGACTTGAATCTCATCCAGACCTATGAAGACCATTTGAAATCCGCTAAAAGTCTTGTCATATCCACATATGTGGATTGCTATTCATTCGCATACAATGAATGCCGAGGGCATACTGTACATTTCGACAACACGGCTTTCATCAGTGATATAGATAAAGCCTTGTCTTTCCGTCGTGCTTTACGACGATGCTCTGAATCCCAGCAGAATGGTGATTTGAACCAACCTGCAGAGGATTCAAGGTGTGTCATATGCTAGGTGGTATTGACAACCCAAATACCGAGGGTATTGACAACCCAAATACCGTGGGTATTGAGAACCCAAATACCGAGGGTATTGAGAACCCAAATACTGAGGGTATAGCATACTAGGGGTATTTCATACCGAGGGTATTGAGAACCCAAATACCGAGGGTATTGAGAAACCAAATACCGAGGGTATTGAGAACCCAAATACCACCTTGCAATGTGGCAATGCATGATTTGACTCCATAGCACAGACACCTTTATATGGTGTGAATTGAGTCATTACAAACTGTTTGCAAGTTGAGTTGATGGAGAAAAACAAATGGGAGACTATGTGTAATCTAATCTCTTAATGCACATCATCAGCTTCAAGGGTCCCACTGAAAAATGTCCAGAACGCCAGGATGACATCAAGAAGAACAACATCAAGCCTGCCTTCTATGAGGTTCAACTGAAGCCAAGGGTTCCACTTTTTTATTTTTGTCTATCCCTAAACCAAACAACAAGGGAAACTCTCGCCAATTTGTTATTTCAATGTTTGAGCCCAAGCCCAAATTTCAAGGTTACTCCCCTTCAACCCCTTCAACTCCACTTTCCACAAACCAACTAAATAAAGGGCATAATCCACCATTTCCCAAATCATCGAAACCCAAAAAAATCACAAAATCCATTTCAAGCTCATCACCAACGACCCCAATTTCAAGTTTCAAGCCCAAGCCCAAACCCACCCCTTTTATCCATCCCTGTTTGTCAGAAGGTCCGCCTCCAACGACATCAAGGACGCTCATGACGCTGGTTGCTTGTAATGCTTAATCCCCCCTTCTATCAAACAAACTAACAAATATATCACTAATCAAATCAGTAGGTATCTTATACAACTCATCTTGTTTATGACTGATGTATCCATCACCCCAATCAACCTTTTTACCATTGGGCAATCGTTGAGCAGTTTCAATATGCTTTCCATTTCTTATCTTACCACAATCCCTTTTGCATAATGGTCTAGGTTTCCACGTTTCAATGTTAGTCCACAACCTCGTCCTCTTTCGGTAGTTCATACCATATTTACAGTAATCCACATCATAATATTTTAGACCACTCATAAAGGGCTGTTCCTTCAAAAGTCCAGTTGCAGGGTTTTCAATGACCCACCACTTCGGTTTGAAGTAGTCGATGATTTCAAGGGTTTTCAAAACAATACTATTAGCATACTCAATCTTTCGGACACCCCTCGTCTTCGCTATGCTGTATTCTGTGCACGGAGGAGATGACCAAATCACATCAAAATCATCAACATCAAACTCTTTGTAGTTCCAACTCAGAATATCCTGATTGATATCAGCATTTTTCAAATCCAAAGAAATCACACTATAGCCCAAATCACGAGCGACCATGCCAACACTGCCAGTACCACTAAATAATTCTAATAATTTCATATTATTAGAATTATTTAGATATTTATTTTATTGTGTAGTGTCGCGAAGCTCACTAGGCTATTGCTTCGCAATAGCGTAGTGTCCATACGGGATTGAATTGAAAGCATCAATATAAAACCTTTTATTTTCACAATTACTGAGTGATTGCTTGACTTGAGACATTGAATATATTTGATGTGTTTTGCTCCTGATGAAGTTGTAGGAGATTTCGTGCTTTTTGTTGTGATGCAGTGCTTCGTGGTAGTTCTGATAGGTCAATTCCTTTTTAACCTTGTGCTTGACTACACCTTTTGATTTCTTGTGTTCCTCATCCTCGCCGTGGATTGTGAAAGCATAGGATTTAGGTTTCAACCCGATGAATCTAGTAATGATTTTTCCAGTGACTTCATCTTTGTACATTCCTAAGACCTTCTTATTTGTTGTGTCATGGCATGGATGTTCAACAGGATAATCACTAAAATCCATATGTTGCTTGATACCTTGAAAATCCTTGTAGATATCATCCGTGAAGGTTTGAATTACATAACTGTCAGTATCTGTATATATCAATTTGATATTTTCGTTGTATTTCTTTTTCAACACACCATAGTAAAACTCATACATATGTAATTTACTCAAATCCAAAATTGTCATTCCTAAGAATATAGGTTTATCAAGTTTCAAGACCGACTTTGTCTTTTCCACTCCTACCAGATTTTCATTAATGATAAATCTATTTTTGAAAGTAGGATTATTCACGCATTTTTCATACCTAACATCATTATCTACCAGTTCAAAATCCATATGTTTTCTTTTGTCTTCCATAGTTTTTCCATACACCGCCTTATTCATTAATTTGAACAGGTCTTTCTCAAAGTCGCTCTTCGCTTCTTTCCTTTTGCCAGTGTTGAAGTCAATCCATGGTTTCAACCAAGCCCTCTGTTGAAATTTTATTATCCTATGAACCTTGGTGAGTTTCATACCCATTTTTAGATAATACTGTAAAGTCTTGATATGAACAACATATTTTTCTTTATCTTTCAAATTTAATATTAACTTGCTGGTTTTCTCATCCTTCGGTTCTTTGTTTCCATAGTAGATTTTGTAGATTTCCTTTTGATAGTCTGACAACATATTAGCATTGACATTCATTATTTCCGGTGCTAGTGGATAGTCCGAATGGTAGTCATGTAGTGTTTCTGGATATTCCAAATCCACTTCAAGGATGAAACCATACTCATCTTTTTCATCCCACTTTTCAATGTTAGGTGTTTTCTTTGTCCATTTGATGTTCTTTAAAGGCAATTTTTGAGACATCGCCAGACCATACAGATTGTTAGCATCTAAGTAATTGATATAACTTGACGGTTTACTTTCATCAAAGGCTTCATCCATATACTTATTGTTAGCCATAGCCAGTTTATGACTGACCTGACACATACCTCCTCTCATTCCCTGTTCAACCATCTCATACATTTCTTTATCGTGCAACTGCTCAATTTCAACACCAGTTTTCAACAACATAGCTTCCCAAGCGAAGTTAGGAAGCGTATAATAATGAGCGGGGTCCAAACCGTAGTATTCCATACATAAGTCTCTAAAGTTTTCAAAAACATCAGTCAATAATAAAACATCGGTTCTCAAATACAAATCGTGATATTGCCCTAATGTTCTGATACCGAAGTGTTTCCAAACCTTTTGTGCCCTTTCATAATCTTTGTCGTTGACATGTTCCTCACTTAATTTACTGTAGAACGCTTCTTTTGGCGGTAAGTTTCTTTCAGTAAATCTGTCAAAACTATCAAAATAGTCATAAGGATAAATCCCCTTGTCAGTCAACAAGTCCAAATCTTCATCGGTTTTAACATATGGATTTCTAACACTGTATCTAAAATTGTTCTTCCAGTTCTCACGCCTTTTATCATCTTCATACTTACTCAACTTTACCAACTTATCCAACGAAGACGATAAGAAGCTAAAACTGTCCTTGAAACAAAGGTTTTTAAAACCAAAGGTTATGAACTTCTCGCTGTTCTGTGCGATGCAATCGATTTTAGCATTCTTGCTCAGTTCGTGTGCCTTGTTGATGATTAAGTGAGCATCATAGTTTTTAAGGTTATGAAGAAAGACTGGTATTTTATAATATCTCATACTGAAAGCAAGATTACAATCATCATGAGCACAACCTCTATATTTACCTGTAAAATGGCAATGGTCTCTAACTTTTTTATCCCCTTCCTGAAAGCCCTTTCCACAAACGAAACACTTAGTAGCAGTGTCAAAATCTGTTTTATCGTCCTCAGTCATGATTATCTCTTTCACTTCCTTCATTTTCTTTATTACATCATCTCTGACTTCATTCATTTTCTCAACGAACTTATCCATACAATCTTCGCCTCTGTATAAATAGGGCTCACTGCTTCCAGTGATGGCATTGACTACATTAATCATAAAACCACAAGGACGATGATTTTGATATGATGTGGTTGTCGCTTTTGTCGATTTGCTTTTAACATCAATGGGTACTGTTAGACATTCAAAGTCTGCATATATGACATAAGGCGCTTTCAGTTTCTTAAAATGATTCTTAAATTCAATCGTAGCTCCTACCTCCGGCATTTCTATTTGTTGTTGTTCAACCGCTAGACAACCCTGTTCTTCGTGTTGTTTTAATAACTCTTCTGACTTGAAACCGTGTGAGCATGTCCTACAGTGATTCTTTGGTCTGCCTGTTTTGTTGGTTTGGCTACCCATCAATTTGTTATAGTTCTTGATGTAGACATAGTGTGAGTTACCATTTTCTCCAGTCAGCTTTATTAAATCAATCTTTTGCTGTGCTTGGGAGTTGTTGCTTCTTTTGTATAATAAAATTGTTTTACTATTGGTATCAGGATTGATGTAATAAACATTGACCGATATGTGCTTGTTCTGTTCTTCAAATTGTTCAATCTCATCATTGCCTACAGGAAAGTTTATATTGTCCCACTTGATGAAACTATCATTAACATATTTTTTATAATGATACATATCACAGGGATGGTCTTTTTTGTATATCTCATAAAAACCACATTGGACGGAATATTTGAAACACAACTCATCATTGTTTTTAATATTGATACAAGCCTTTTTGTTTGCTACCCAGTCGGGCAATGGAATATAAGAAGAGCCACGGGTAGGATTGTATCTGTCATAACTTATCACCAGACTTTGAACTTGAAGAAGAACCAAACCCGATTGAGTTAATTCGGCTATCTCAATTTGAACCTCTATGTCGTGGGCTATGTTGTTTAAAACACTGTTTATCTCTTCTGGGTTATGGACATTGTATCTCCTGCTTCTCAGCCTTCGTCGTATCTCTTCGTTGTCAGTGTTCTTTAACGCCAAATCCACTTCAACAATGATTTTCATATTCGGGTTTCTGTTCAGGAATTCCACCATTCGTTGCTTCTGATATTTTAAGTATGATAAGCCTTTCAACCCTTTCAATCTTATATCACTAACTGAATATGTGTTGGCGTAACCTTTGAAGGCTTGCTGTTCATCTGTGATTTTGGATTTGAAACGCTTGACATAATCCTGTAAGGGTCTTCCTCGTGTGAGTTTGATGAAGCTAGCCCCTTTCATTAGAAGACTATGTTTTCTGTAACCATCGCTTCTCGCCACTTCCTTTAGTCTGGTATTCAACACCTTCGAAGCGGGTTTGTTCTTATTGTATCTGTAGGTCTTGTCTCCTATTTTGAGTTTTTGTGTTTGTTTCCCTTCTTTTTGTATTAGTTCACCTTGTTGACTTTTTATAATGAAATCTATGATTTTTTCTTCTGACACTGACACCATATATCTATACTCTATATTATATATAGTAAATATTTCTTTAAGTAGTTTTGGGTAGGGGTTGCCTGTTGGAGAAACTGGGCTCTGGGTTGAAACTCAACGCATTAATCTTATTAATGAGTTTTAATAAGATTAATGATTTATCCTTTCATAAAGGGGGGTTTTTGTTTTTATTGCATACATTGCTTTTCTTGTGTTTGGATAGGTTGGACTTGCTTGATATCGTCCTTCCGCAGTCCTCACAGGTGTAAGGCTGTTTTAGGTTTTTGTTGTAGTAGTTCTGGTGGTAGGTCTTCTGGTCGTCCTTCCATCTCAGTAGTTGGTCGTCGCTCTCGCTAACCTTCTCGTTCATCCTCTGTAAGACTAAGTCGTTTTCCGCTTTCATAAGTTCAACCATTACATCAAATTCGTCATTCGTTATTCTCTGTTTTCTATTACCATTAATGAAAATTACTGTCATTTTTACTATATTATCACGTTTTCTCTTTAAGTAGTTTTATTTTTTCTTCTTGCCTCGGCTACTTTTTGTATTTGTGCTTTCTGGGCTTCTGCTCCTGCTTCTTGTTTCCATTTGGTCCCTCGTCCATTCACTACCTCGTGCTATTTCTTGGGGTGAGTTGCTCCTGCTTCTTGTTTCTAATTGTCTTCTGTTCATTTGATTACCTCTTGCTCTTTCTTCTGGTGAGTGGCTTCTGCTTCTCGCTTCTACCTGTCGTCTTGACCAGAAAGAAGCCCTCGGTTGTTCTTCTTCTTGTTCTCGCGATTGTTCTGATGAAGTGGATGACTTCTTATCTCTTTGGAATAATTCAAACACACTCTTATCTTCTCCGCCTAAGAATAAGTTTCTTAATGACCTTATTTCTCGACTTTCCTCTTTCTTCTCTTCCTCTTTCTCGGTTGATGCTGACGATGATGATGTTAAATGAAGACTTTGTAAATCTTCCTGCTTTTCGTCTTTTGGTTCGTCCTCTGGTTCATCTTCTGACTTTCTATTTTCCTCACTCTTGTCTGTAATTACATCACTGAATTTTTCATCATCTAACTCCTTTGCTATATATCGTGTTGTTTGTGTGTCTGCCTCATTGTTTTCATACAACTGTGATGTTGGCGGTATTTCATCAAACATTTCTGGCGTCAATTCGTGTAATAAAACTTGTTTATCAGTTTGAACCCTAGCATTCAACCGTAGTCTCCTATCGTATTTTGAAAGGTCAAAATCGTCAAAGTCTATATCGTTAATTGATGTGTCAAATGCTCGTCTTTCGGGGATGATTTCAATTTTCAATCTGTGCGTCATCGCTTCTTTCAGCATTTCATCAAAAGTTTTCCTTCTTCTTAATCCATAATATTTATCAGTCATATTTAAATATTATAGATTTTTTTTATTGTTGAGTTGATGAACTTGGTTTCTGTTTGAAGTACTTGTTATAAACGTTGTCCTTGTAATATGTTTCTAACCGAGTACGAATTCTTTTTCTTTCTGTTGTGCTTGCATTGTTATATTCATCTAATAATTCTTTGAACTCATCGTATTTATCGGCATTTATTACATTGAATTGATGTAGTTTTGAAATTATATTATCCATCATAGTTCCTGGATTTTTCGAAAGATACACCGGCCACATCCACTTTATGGTTTCTAAATAGTTTTTGAAAATTTGTTCATCATCCACTTCTTCGTTTTCTACATTTTGTAATTCCATCTCGTTCGCTTTTTCGTGCATTTCCATTATTTCAGTATCAGAAATTGTTGTTTGTTTATCATCATCATCATTGTCTTTACCCTTTTTCGCTGCTGCTGTTTCCTCTATGGGTTCTAAAGGTGGCAGTTCGTCATCTGATGTCATTGAATGAACTACTACCCCTTCAGGTATTGAACTTGATGAAGCCTTGTTTAAATCTTCGTGTATGCTTGGACTGAGTTTTTCCCTTTTCTCTCTGACTTGTCTATCTTGTTCTTCAAATGATGCTTGTATATCATTTTCATACTCTTCATATTCTGTCAGTGGACTGTCTGGTGTGGAAAAAGCGGACTTTGAAGAAGACCGGCTGGTTATTCTAGAAGACGATGCTGTTGTCTCTGCTTTTCTTAATTCCTCCTTTCTTTTCATCGTTTCCTGATTTAGCAACCCTAAGCTGTCCTTGTTGTCCCACTGACTTCCATATTGGTTTAATCTGTATCTCGTCGCCTTTCTATCTATTACATCTTCAATCGATGGTCTATTCTCATCTTCTACTAATGTTTCTTTTAACAATTCATCATAAGAAGGTCTTAAGTGTAGCTGTGATTTTAATGAACCTATGGCATGTGGTTTGGTTGTATTCAGTCTATTTATTGATTTAATCATATTATATTAAATTAATTTAGAAAATAAAATTAATCCGAAATATTCTTAATCATTTCTTCTAAATGTTTCTTTCTTGCTGTGAGTTGTTCTGTTGTCTGTATTCCATCTGGTGAGCGTGTGTTGTCCAACTCGCGTCTTATCTTGTCTAACTCCTTTCTATAACTTTCGGTTCTGTTGCTTTCAGCTAAATCATGTCTATACTTTATTTATGCTCCTTGTGATTGTTTCGCTTCTATTGTTTCTTTTAATTGTTTAAAATAATTCTTTCTTGAAGCAGCGCCCCACAAATCATTTGAGTCGTAGGAACGTTCTACTTGTGGAGTCCTTTTAAATTCGACATTTCTATGACTTATCATAAGCATAATTGTTATATATAATAATTAGATTATTATTTAAAACATTGATAAAGTTAATTTATTTATTTTATCTGATTTATATTGTTTTTTCTTTTGCTTCAGTTCTTCATAATGTTGGGTTAATAGTTCTGTCGCTGTGGGTTTCTTAATGGTTTCTTTAATAACTTCTTGTGTAATCTCATTCTTAATTTATTCTTTTACTTCTGGTTGATTTTTTCTAATATTATTTTGTGGATTAACTGGTAATAATTCAGTAGGTGCCCCTTTGCAATTTTTAGGATGTGAGTGTCTCAAACGTTTCAATGTCATCTTTTTAGAGCATTGTTCACATTCTACTAATTCAACTTCATTTTTAGTTCTTAATGATGCTTTTGCTTTTGGTAATGCTTTTGCTTTTGGTTCAGGTTTGACTTCTTCTGGTTTAACTTCTTCTGGCGTTGGTTCATTAACTGTTTCATTTTGTTCAACAACTTCATTATTAACAGGTGATTCTCCTTCTGTTTTAGTTTCATTATTAACATCTACTACCTCAATACTTGACATATAATATATTCTATATATTTTCTATATGGAAAAATTAAAGAATATATTTAAATAATATCGCTTTTCGCAAACAATAATGAAAATGAACAATTCACTCCATTTAAATTAATTTCATTTCCTAATGAATTACTAATCCAAAAATCTAATTGTTTAAAGCTTCTATTTGATACATCCAAGTAATCAAGAGGGTTCAACTCATTATCAAAGACAATTCCCGCGTGTGGTGCTGTGACTGGTACTTTCTTAACAACTGTGCTATCACCCGTCCTTAAATTTACTTGATTATAATTAGACAATTGAGAAGAATGAATATAAATATTTCTACTGGGTTGAAGATTAACGAAACCAGAAACATAAGGATTATTATATTGATAAACTACCATTTGATAATTTCCTAAAACTTCATTAACAGATTGTAAGTTATTAGCATCAAAAGTTCCATTCCATATATAATCTGCATATGTTAGTTTCATTTGTTCATCAGTTAACACAGCGAACTTTCTATCGGCATAGTTTGAATAAATTGTTATTTATTAGTTTTCACACTGTAAGTAACTTCATAAGTATTTGAGAAATTAGTATTATCTACAACACCATTTATTTTTGACTTTAATTCTGTCGCTAGTTCTGTGCCAGTATATACTCCTTCGTCCAATTGTAACGCTAAATAATGGACATTTGTGTTATCTTCATCTGGACCTAGTGGAGAAGAATAAAAGTATAATATATTATTTAATCCTGACTGTATTGAATACCACGAGTTAGGTAATGTTACTTCATGAATGTAGCAATGAACCCCGTTGTCTGTTTGTAATGTTTCCGGCAATTCAACTTTGAAATTCGATGATGAACCGCTAATTCTATGAGCGCTGTCAATATAAACTTTTTTATATGTAAGCATTATTAATTAATTGAGAAATTAATTTATAACTTTAAATATATGATTAATAATAAAAAGTTAATTTATGAAATGAAGCATGGGAAAATTAAACATTATCAACCTTATAAGAAAACAACTAAAATAACTAATGTTATGAAACAAACTGACAAAATATTAAATAGTTATTATCCTAATTCAAATTTAACTGATGCACAAGGGTTGAGTAGAGCATATGGCAATGGAAAAGGTTTTTATATTGATGGTGATAAAATGTATGTAGCAGGACCATTTGGAAAAGGTTCGTTTGGAGGTGCTGTTAATGACATTCTGGCAGATGTAGGACTTCCCTTTAAAATGACTAAATATTCACAACGATATAAAGACACATCAACAGCATTGGATGAAAACAATGAAGTTAAACATCTTATAACACATAGTCTCGGTTCAAGTGTGGGGGCACAGATAACAAAAGATTACCCTGAAAGAGAATTAACTTTAACCACTTATGGAGCGCCGTTTATATCACGAAGGTCTAAAATTACCGATGATTACTTTAATTTTAGAAGTATCTTAGACCCTGTCAGTATTGCTGACCGTGGCGCTATAACTGTTTATACTGGTTCATTAAATCCATTTACTAACCACGATTACATAACTGGATACGGTGATATGGGGCGTGATGTTTCAAGAAGTATTGAGCCAGTAAAGGAGATATTATAAATAATCTAAATTATATTAATGATACAACATAAGAAATATGACAAAGAAACAACAGATGATATGATTAAGAATGAAAATAAAAAGTATAAGAAAAGTACATATGAAGAAATTAGAGAATTAGTAATGGAGAAAGAAAAAGGGAATAATCCAGTTGAAGATAAGATTAAGAAAAAGAAAATGAAAATATTTAAAAATAATAATTCTAATCAAAAGGATTACACTAAATTATTCAATTTGTAAAAAAATAATAATATTTTTTTAGAAATTAATGAAATTACAATTTCATCAATTTGTAAAACATAATCATTAATTATGTTTTAGAAATTAATAAATGTATAAATTTATCAATTTAGTTTAGTTTAAATTATTTCTAAATTAAATTATATATAGCAATGGAAACTTTTAGTGCTGAAGATATTCTAATTGACAACCTCTCATTCAAGTTAAATAAAGGTGCAAGTTATATCAACGACCGCCGTTCAGTCTCGTTTTTCCCTTCTGGAAGTAATATCTACACCCCTTCATCTGGTCAACGTGTGTTGAAAATAGCTTTAAATGCTGAAGATAATACTTGGCTTGACCCGCAGAGTGTAATGGTATATTTCACCGTTGAAAACACTGACCCGTCAGACAATAAACGCTTACGTCCTCTGTCTCCTGCTTATTCCTTTTTTAGAAGAGCAAGACTAATTGCTGGTAATCAACATGTTGAAGACATTGATTATTACAACCGAAATCATCACATGATGAGTTGCTTGATGTCAAAAGGAGCAAGAGACAATGAAGACGCCCAGAGTTTTGGGTATAGATATGATGATGATTTAAACACACGTCGTGCAGTTCCTGCATCGGGTCATATTGGTCCTGCATATGACGCTTACACAATTCCAGGCTTTAACAGAAAAATGGTTGTAGGATTTAAACCGATGCTTGGTTTATTCAATCAATATAAGTATATCCCGTTAAAAGCGTGTCCTCTTGTTTTAGAACTTGAACTAGTTTCAAATTTTACTGATTGTGTTGTTACAGCGGGTGGGTCGAGGTTTCCAGAAAGTGGCAACACAGACACAAGCCTTCATACAAATGAGCAGTTCTCAATTAGTAACGCATTCCTTCAAACTGATTTGGTTAGCTTGGACAACGACCTCCACAATAAATATGTTGCTCACCTCCTCGATTCAAAAGAATTACCTATTACGTATAATACTTATATTTGTCAATCTAATCAAGTTCCTGATGGTTCGTCGTCAATTAACACTACTGTTGTTCGTTCAGTGTCTAAACTCGTTGCCGCGTTCATCTCTTTCAGTAAAAGCGGAGTAGGTGATATTCACGTTATGAAAGAATACAACAACTTCTATCATCCTATGTATTATTTGAACTACCAAGAAAGTGGATACTACAATTCCGACCTTGATTTAGAATTTCAACTTCAATTAGGTTCAAAACTATATCCTGAGTATCCTTGCCGTTCATTAACACAAGCATTCTATTACTTACGGAAAGCATTAAATTTACCATTGTTCCATCAACACCATTTATCAATTGAATATTCTGCTTACCGTGTTGATAAGTTTATCTTTGCTATGAATTTTGAAAAGGTTCCCGATAGTTCATATACTGGAATTAACACGAAAGCTGGGCAACAGCTTTTAATTCGTGTGAAACCTGTTGGAAATATGGTAACAGCAAATATGCCAGACACAATATATATAACGTTAGTGAGTGAACAAATATTATCCATACGCGATGCCGGAGTGCAGATACTCGATTAAAAATAAGTAAAAATGATAATATTAAAAATAAATAAATATTATCATTTTCTACTATTAATATATAATGCCTTCAATAAATTTAACAAACTTTGAGAATGTTGTAGCGCACACAATTAGTGAAATCAATTCTACAAGCGGGGTAACAAACATTAGAAACATATATGCTAATCAATCAGATATAATTGATTTACTCAACAACAAAGCAGACCAAGTAGATACTTACACAAAAGCACAGATTGACGCTAATTTTTACGATATAAATCAATCATACAATAAGACGGAAGTTGATGTATTATCAAATAATATTAGTTCAAATACATTTTTAATAGGTAATCTGACAATAACTTCAACTACAAATTTTAATAGTATTTCATCAAATACAAATTTAATAAGTAATTTAAATTCTACTATGACAACTAATTTAAATAACATTAGTTCTAATTCTAACTTAATTAATACAAATATTAATAATATTTCATCTAATACACATTTAATAAATAATTTGAATTCTACTATAACATCTAATTTTAATAATATTTCTTCTAATACAAATTTAATAAATAATTTAAATTCTACTATGACAACTAATTTTAATAATATTAGTTCTAATTCTAATTTAATAGCAGGATTAGATAGTACAGTAAATTCACATATTTCAGCAATATCAGATTTACAGAATGGAGGTTCACTTAATGAAGCAGATTATTATAATAAAATAACAACTAATAATTTATTATCAAATAAGTTAAATACATCAATATTAAATAATACATTAATACATAATATAACAACTACTGCAACTTTCAAAATAGCAGAATTTGGAAATTATAATAATTTCTTTGAAATGTAAAATAATTATTTTGATAGTTATGTTTATGGAAATTTAAGTGGAGCAACTATGTTTTTGAATCAAAGAGGTTTTGGTGATGTAGAAATTAATAATTCTTCAACTTTTCAAAATGATAAAATAATATTAAATCATAATACTACAATATTAAGTAATTTACAAGTATCAGGTTTATTTTCGTGTTCATCTATTCTAGATATAGCAGGTTCAGACGCTAGATATGTTTTACAATCAGATGGATTAAGTGGATTAATAACAGGAAATACAAATACAATTAATTCAATACTTACTATCAATAATTCACAGGATACATCATTAGGTCAAAAGTTAGATAAAATAGATACTAACGCTCAATCAGTAGCAGGTGCTATTAATTTTAGTGATAATACAACTTTACACAGTAATTTAAATATGTTGACTACTGGTTCTATAATATGTAATAAGTTTAGTACTACATCGTCGCCTAATGTTGGATTGCAAATGACATTTCAAATGTTCAATCGTGAATTTAATATTAACAGATGGTAGAATGTGGATGAGTAGCGCAGGAGGTCAATGGGAAACTCAAATAGGAGATGCTAATGTTGGGCGTGTTTGGGTTAAGGATAGATTCGGTTTAGGTGCTGTTGGAGTTAATGGTTATGTTTTAAATTGTGCTGGACAAGCAAGATTTACTGATGCAGTTCAATTTATGGGAACTGACAAAGAAATAAGTTTTAACAATGGTTCATATTTGAATTTTAATAATAATGGTTCAATACGAAGATATACTCCTGATGCTATAGAAGGTTTATATATGTCTCATGATGATTTTGTAGCCATTAGTGTTGGCGATGTTAGTAATGCTTCTAATCAATATATGATGTGTGATGGATTAGTTAATAAAACTATTTTTAGTAAACCTATTGACGTGTTAGGTAATATTTATACAAATGCTGATGTTAATTGTGATAATGTTAATATTGCTACAGATGGTAAATTAACAATTGACACAAATTGTGAATTATATAGATATGTTAGTGCTTTTTCATCTTTTGATATGAGGAATAGTGATGCTAATTCTTCAATTAGATTTATTTGCGGAGACCCCGCTGTTCAGTCTAACATAGTCGGAGCAGTTAATATTACTAGCGGATGGACTTTTAATACTGCTACTGCTGATTTTATGGGTAATTTATTTGCTGATGATGTTTATGTTAAAACTAATGGAGCATTAAGAAGCAATCATATAGCGCCTAATGGTGGAACATTAGTAACTGTTGATACAAATATGGCAATACAAAATGCTTATTTGGCAACTAATACCATTCAATCATTTGATTTAACAACGGTTTCATTTTTAAATAATATTTCAATGACTACTGGAACTGATATTAAAATGGGAACATCGGAAATATCAACTTATTATGATGGAACTAATTTATCTACAATTGATGTAATATTCAGAACATCAAACACTGCGTTTAGAGTTTCAGATGCTTCAAGTACACCTTCAGTTTTATTATCTATTGATAAGACATTTGGAACACAGTAAATACTGAAAGTTTTACAAATAATGCTACATCAACTTTTAATGAAATGTAACAGTTGTTAATACAAAAACATTATTTGTTAATGATATTCAAGATGCTTCAGGTGATGCTATTGATATTACTGCTGGAACTGTAACTATAAATGGAAGTCTAATAGATAATTCTGATGCAAGATTAAAATATGATGTAGATTTACTTAAAAGTAATTGTATCAGTATGATTAAGAAATTCAAACCTAAAAAATTCAAAAGAAAAGATAGAGACGATAAGGATGCAATCCACATAGGTTATATTGCTGATGATTTGTTAAAAGCAGTTCCAAAAGAAATTAGTAATGTAGTTCATAGCAGTCGCGAATATTTAGGTATTGAATATACAAAAGTACCAATATTATTACATAAAGCTTTACTTGAAGTAATAGATAAAGTTGAAAAATTAGAAAAAGAAATTAAGGAATTGAAAAAACAATCTAAATAATAATATATAATGTGGTTTTTCAAAAAGAAAACTGATATTGATAATACACCTCTTGATAAATTAAACGAAATTGATGATGAAGATACACGAGAAAGATTATTGATTAAAAGTGTAAAAACACTAAATGAAAAAATAAATAAGTTAGAAGAAGAAAAACAAACAAAATTATTATATAGGTTGCCTGTTCAATTATGTAATTATTCATTATTCTAAATTAATAATATTAAAATGTATTAATATTATTAATTGGTCAGTCATTATTATGAATTAATAACATTAAGTTAATGCTATTAATTGAATACTTCAACAAATTTATTATATAACTTTCTTAAATGTGTTTCATTAAATCCACTTATTTTAACTTTATATCTTACATACTTAAAATCTACTAATGTATCAGGATTATTAGAATGAAATGTATTTACACTAGTACAATTATTAATATGATAATTTAATTCTTCAAATGTTTTACACACTTCACAAGAGGTAATACCAGTAACATATACACCATTAGGATTTTCAGTATCATCATTCATTTTTATATAAAAATCAATTGTTGTTTCGTATTTAATTTTATCATATTTTTCAATCAAATATTTTAATTCCTTATCATTAATGTAATATTTTAAATATGATGATGGTGCTACTGATTTTAAATTAAATTTATAAATGCAAAAGTTATATACATTATCTTTATTCTCAAAATGTATTATAGGTTTAAATCTATTAAAAAAGTTTCTAAAAACTTGATTATTTTTTAGTTTTATTATTTTAGAATGACCTAAAATATATGACGCTATATAAAGTTTAATGTCTCCGGGTAAATCATAAAATATCATATAGTATATTAAATTTTATTTGTTTAATTAGTTATGTATTTAAAAAGTGACAAATTAATATATAGATTACCGGTTCAAATTTGTAGTTATTCATTATTTTGAATTAATGACATTAAGCCATAATCTTAATGCTATTAATTTTAAAGATAAAAATAAAAGTCATCAATAATAATTTGGTCATCTTCATTGATGACTTTAATAGTTATTTTTTTCACTTGTAATGAAATAAAATTAGCCATATCACTAGCATACACTAATTTAACTTTATGAAGGTCTTTATTAAGAAAATAATAAATATCAAATAAATTAATTGATATTAAAGTTCGATTACACACATGAAACCAACGAGTAAACGAGCTAAATGTAACAAATATATCATATTCAATAAATAATTTTAATGGTTTATTTTTTTGATGTAATTTATCTAACTCACTTAAATTAAAAATATATGATATTCCATTATTAATATTGATATTATCAATTTCAAAATAATGTATGTTATTTGATGTGTAAGACTTATAAACTGGTTTATATTTATTAATATAATTTTTAACAATATTACTATTTTTTTATTTTTAATAATTTAACATCACCTAAACTATAAGATAATACAAGGTTTTTAATTTCTATTGGTAAATCATAAAATATCATAATATATTTGAATATTTATTTTATTTTAAATGATTTTTTCAAATCTAACATATTTAGTTATTTTTTAATCATCTGGCACTCTTGTTGAATCACCATCACTATAATTATCACTATCACTATCAGTATCATTTTCTATACGAATATGTTCTTCTAATTCTTTCCTCATTCTTTCTGCTTTCTTAAAAGTAATATGACAATCACTTTCAATATGGTTAGCAGCATCCTTCATTAAAAAAGTTTCACCACATTCACACTCTACTAATTGTTGTAGTCTTTGCTTTCGATATTCCTGAATCTGTTTTGGTATATCGCTGCCGAAAAACCCGAAAAACCTTACTGGTTCTTCATATATTCTTTCTTGAAACATTTTTAACATTCTATAATATATAATAGATTTATTTTATTTTAAAAGCTTTCTCAAATCTAACATAAAACATATTATTAACATCTTTGGAATTCATATTGACATAAAAGAAGGAGTAGGGCTTATCATCTACTGCTTTATGATACATATTTAACAGTTGCTCTTTATCAACGATGGCGAGTTTTCCTCAATGAATGACATTAACTCTGATACATTCTTTAACTTAAAGATATACAACGAACTAGAATTCAACCTAATGATTGGAGCAAGGACACGATATTTTTGAACACTTAAGCAAAAACTAATGGCGTCGTGTCTGCCTCTCGTTGCCAGTCCATGTAATAACTTGCTGTATCTAACAAATTTAGGGTCGTCTGCAAAATCATCAACAATGATTAAAATTGAATGAGTTTCTTCATCTTCTGTTCTTTCATATAATGAATTATCTTTCTTTGAGTGTTAATTATTTCTTCCAGTTCTTCAGGTTGGTAGGTGTCATAATATAACTTTTCTTTTTCATCATCAACCTTCATATTATCTTTTTGATATTTCTTGACTTCAACAAAGGTAGGGTCATTATGAACAGACGGACTAAAAATGAATATACGAGCGAAGCAGTCCCTATAAACATTTAGGATAAGGTTTTGGATTAAAACTGTTTTGCCACCCGTTGATGAAGCAACAACAATTGAGCGAAAAGGTAGTTTTGGCACATGTTCATATTTGGATTGTTTGAATTCATAATCAGTTATGTTTATTGGTTTTATAAAGGGAACTTCAGGCATAAAATAATAATATTAAAAATATTTAGAAAATAAATTAATATTATTTATTGTATGAAAGCATTTCTATGATATGAATGGTGTCTATCGTAGTAGAACAGGCTCTTTCATCAACTTCAGTCAATAAGTATTGAAGATAATTAGTTTTGTGTCTTGCTCGCGCATGCAATGAAAACCCCAAGTGCTGTGCCCCACCAATATTCTATTATGCATGAAAATAATAAGATTAAATAATTATTTTATCTTATTATTTATATGACTATTATCCATTGCAGTTGTGGTAAAACTTATGATGACAAATATTTATTTAAACATCTAAATTCAATATATCATCAGAAATTTGTAGAATATAGATGGAATAAAGACGATACAATGAAAAAACTTTACAAGAAAAGAAAGACAGAAATGAAAAATAATTTATCTTATTATTTAATATGAAAAGGAGTTATACAGATTATATTAATATAATAGATGAAATGGAGAATATAGAACAAGTACTAATAACCGATAATAAAATTAAGAAATGTTGTTATTATTCATTAGAATTAATTAAGCTAGGAATACAATATATCAAAAATAAAAATGTAAATATTAATATAAATGCCAAAAAAGAAAAACAAAAATAATAAGACAGGTTTAAGTGTTTCATCAACAGATGAAGAAATTGTTAAAGAAACATCAGTTATTGAGGTTGTTTGTCCTACATGCAAAAGAATGTTAGAACTTCAGAATGAATTACAAATACAAAAGAAAGGAAATTGTAAATGTTCGTGTATTCCAACAAGTTTCCAAATTAGTAAAAATGATAAGAAAATGAATATTGATAAAACTAAAGACAGTATCAACTTAGAAACAGATGTTCATAATATAACTTTTAAATGGGGTAAGGATGCAGCACTCTCGGAAAATGGTGATAACGAAACGCAGGAAACTATACGTGAAATGATGAAAAATTAGTATTTAAAGAGTAGAATTAACATAATTTAAACATTTAGTTTTATAATATAGTATATATGGAAGGTGTGGATAAACTATTTTTGAAAATTGATGAAATAATGGAACAAAATAAACGCATTTATCAACTGTTAGAAAGTATGAAGAAACCAGCTTACAATAATACTAATAATTACCAACCAAAAGAAGTTGATAGAGAGAGCACTGAATACAAGAATAAACGAAATGTATATATTAAAAAACTTAATGAAAAAGTCATTAAAGAACCTAAACAATCAAGTCTGGATTTCTACCAAGTCAAGTATATTGAAGATACCAAGAAATATGTTTAATCATTAACTAACAAAATTTCGTGTCTCAGAAGTGGTTTGTTTATTCCTGCTACTCTGTAAGTTTTATTACCCATAATATCATATTCAATTTTATCAACATTGAATATCTTATTAGACCATTTAGAGTTATACTCTTTTCTGTCGGTGTAATTGCCCCTTTTCTTTTGAAACACTTTTATCTTATCGTTCTCCTGTATTCTGGGATACTTTCTTTTGTTCTTTTCTCGTAGTTTCAGATTGACCTTTACATTTATTTCATTGTCGTCCTTGTGTGCTTCGGTTGGTGTCATCCTTGTTGACGAGTGTAATGTGCTGTTATACTGTTTCAATGCTGGTGTTAAGGCATCGGTCCATTTCATATTGTTAAACCTAGCTCTATCATGAATTTTGTTTTTCATCGTCCTAATAAAACGTTCGGCTACATTTGCGTGTGTCTTCGTTATTATGTGTTTGATGCCCTCGCTGTTGAAGAAATCCTGCACTTGGTTTTTGGTTGCAAATGCTCCATCATCATCAGAATACACGGACATCGGATAACCCATCTTTTTAAAACTTGCTCTTAGTGCTTTTAGAACGTGCTCTCCGTCTCTTTCCTCCATCGGTATTACATCTGCTAATTTACTGAAGATGTCAATCACGACTAAAGCATACTGTGGAACGTTCTTGTCTTTAGCTAAAGGTGACATATGCATTATGTCTATTTGATATTCATATCGTGCGAAGGGAGCGGTATAGGAATTAGTGCCTCTATAATTTTTGATTTGTTTATTTGGTTGTTTCTTTAAGAAAGACTTTACATCTTCTAATGTTATCGTTGGGTCTTCTTCCTTTGCCTTCTTGTGTGTTGCCTGTGTGCTTCCGAAACCCTCGTCTAAGTCATAATAGATGTTGCTGATTATTTGGTCTTTCGTTAATCTCGCCATTATATTATTTGTTAGAACATATTTTTTTTTATCGATATAACCCCCACCCCTTAACATTAAAAAAAAACTACTTAAAGAGAAAAAACCTTATATATTAAGAGAAAAATGAGTGAGGGTAAAATGTCAGAGAATAATTTTATATTTGAGAATTGCGCTAGCTTACCTGTTGATATATTAAAAGGTATCATTTCATATAAATTAGGGAGACCTGAGTATTTGAAACTAAAACATAATCATATTAAGACATTAAAGAGAATACAACAACGATATAAAATAGACAGAACAGAAACAAAAAGAAAGACAAAGCGCTATACTGTTGAAGATGGCGATGATATAAAGAGACACGTAATTGAGTATTACATTTCAAGAAATATACCTTTAAGCATAAAAAGCATCAAAGATATAGTTTTAATGAAAATGAAAACTTAGATTGTTTGTTAGATGGCATTGAAACCGATAACGGTTATGAAGCAGTGATAATAGTTGAGGTAAATATGTTTGTAAGGTTTCATCATTTCAATTATAAAGACGACCATTTTAACACTTTTAGTTTTTATTTTCGTAGTGATGATGTTGTGGATGATATAACCATAGATAATATACCCGATGTAATGAGAGCGGCGCATCAAACAATAAACGGTTGTATTGATAGAGAAAGAAGTAGAATGAATTTTGGAGGAGTACAAAACATAAGGTTTAAACTAATTGTTGATGAACCTGTGTAATTCATAACTAAACCATAATTATAACATTTATATTATTATATGTTATAATTATAGTGAACTTTTAACCTATGAATACCCCTGAATTAATTTTGACCTAGAAACACTTTTAAAGACTTAGGAACACTATATATTATTGATATGGAAAAGCCTGAAGCGAAGCAATGCTCAAGATGTCTAAAAACGAAAGAACAACTACACTTTGATAAAGATAGAAAACAATGTAATGATTGTATCAAACAAAGACACACATATTATTACAACAATAAAGACAAGCACGCTGAATGGGATAAAAAACACTATGAAAAGAATAAAGAGCACAAGCAAGAATACAGAAAAGAATACAACCAAAGGAAAATTGACTGTCAATACTGTAGATGTATGGTCTCACTTAGTCAGAAAGCAAAACACGAAAGAACAAACAAACACATCAACAATGTTAAGAATCCAAAACCACCAAAGACTGAAGAAGCAACAAAAGAATACAAACAGCAAACAACACAGGAAGAGATAAGAGATTACATTGAAACCTCATCAGATTTTGAATATGACATAAACAAAGAATAGGAAAACAGAAGACCCACCCAAAAGCCAACCCGTGAATCCACAGAAAGTCCTATCCTCTTTCAATCAATAAAACTAAAAGTTGAAATCTGGAACGAGACAGGGGACCAATTCATCAATTCGTTACCACATCCATATCGTTATTTCATGCCCCCAAAATCAGCCTTGAAAAAACGAATAAGGTGGTACACGTGTTGAATTGTGAAATAAAAAACAGAACAGGCAACCATCTACCCCCCACCCCCCAAAATCTGCCTTTTCTACATTTTTCCCCCAACCCTGCTGATTTGTAGAATGCTGCCGCCTCCCCAACCCCCGTGATTTTCAGAATGTTTGCAGAAATTACCGCACAGGGGAGGCTGCCGCCCCCCCACCCCCCAACCCCCGTGCTGATTTGTAGAATGGAATGCTTACAGAGCTTAACACACCCCTTGTTGAATCATCACTTCTTCGAACATCCTGGGGATGATGATCGAAGAAGTGATGATTCAGCAAAGGGCGCGTTAATCACTGTAAACCTTCTACAACTCAGCGGGGTGGTTGGGGGGGGTTCCTTCCTTCCTTCCTTCCTTCCTTCCTTCCTTCCTTCCTTCCTTCCTTCCTTCCTTTTTTCGTTCCTTCCTTCCTTCCTTCCTTTTTTCCTTCCTTCCTTCCTTCCTTCCTTCCTTCCCCCCATCGGAATGAGCATAATTTTTTTTTAAGCCCAATAAGTTTTTTGACGCCGAATGAGTTTTTTGATGCCTATCCCACTACGCCGCGCAAACCTTCGGTTTGATGTTGACAAAGTCGAAGTCGGCGTGCGACAGACTACCACCATGACCCTTTTCGCGCCCACCCTTGTAAGGGGGCTCCACCTATGCGCTTCAGCAACATTTTGCGCCGCCGTCCCTATTTTCAGTCTGAGAACTGGGTCAGTCTCCTTTTGGGGCGCCTGGGGAACACTCCCTTTGAGCGTAAGACAGCGCAACCAGATGGGAGGTTGTGGATGAGGAGGGAACAGGGATGAGCTGTCTTGACCGTCTGCGCTGCCTATTCCGCATTGTCAGAGACTCTTCTCTTCCCTCAAAGACATTCTAGCGCCGGCAAGGCATCTTGCAACAACTCGTTGCAACCGCGGGTTTTCGGCTTCGGACAGAGGGGTGTGCGGCCTTGTCACGAAGACCCCCATGCAAAGCATCAAGATGCACTGCACATTGCACAACACCAAGCCCGGAATTTCATCTGGCTACCTAGGCTTGACAAGCCTTGAGTGCTTTCGACACATTGGAGGGCATGGATGCACTTGAGACTTTGCAGGCGCAAGGCCTGGGGTAGTGTCTTTCGACCTATTTGGGAACAGACACGGATTGCTGGGTATGTTGCGCAAGCGCCTTCAGTTTCTACAGCGCGTGGTCTTGCAGGCATACAGGCCAGCGCTCGAAGAGGGAGCTGACGAGAGAGCCTCTATATCTGATTTGAGGTTGTTCCATGTCAAGCGCACCGCCAGCAAGAACAGTGTGGCAGAAAGAGGGCTGCTATCATTAGGAAGTGGATGACCATTTTCGCTGTACATGTCACTGCGTTTGCGCTTGGACGTCAGTCGTACAAGCTTGACCCGTTGGGAAACTCACTCTGCGCTGGTTTGCAACATGTCTTTGCGCGGAGATCAACTGTGGAACCGTGCAGGGCCAATTACGGCCAACTTGTGATTTGTGCATTGGTGCGGGGATGATTTCCCTTGCTTGAGAGCACTGTTTACAGTCTTATGACAGATGTTGGTCCCCATCGTTCTTGAGGCCCTGCGTTGTCGCAACTGCGTTTTGCAATTTTCTGCGTGGTCTTCCTGGCGCAAGCGGTGTTGCGCACAAGCTGTCAGGGCAAGCCAAAATTTCGAAAACAGCTTTTCTTGACTTTCATCCATTCCGGCAAGGGCCAAAAACAGACACTGAAGATTTCTCATGCTGATGCCAGTTGCATAGTGGTCAGCAAACCTGTACTGCTAAAGTACACGTGAAGCTCCCCTCAAAAGGGCGAGCCACTGGTCATGAGGCAGAAGTCTTGCCTGACAGGTCTGAGAAACAAAAAAAAGGTAAGATGGAGCCAAGCGATTGTTTGGTGGTTGCTGCAGTTTCCATGTGTGAAGAGAAGAGACTCAGCCATATTGAGGCCAGTGTCACAGGCGACATGCGCCTTCGCCTTGATGTGACAAGGCCTGGCTTTAGGAAAGGCCAACATCCTGGACTGTCTGGGGCACAAGAAGTTGGTTGAACGTCTAGAAGTTGGTTGAACGTCTGTTTGATGTTCGTGCTACTGAGCCACCGGGCCCAGACAGCAACAGCCGGCCAACGCAGACAAGAACACCCGCGAAGCACGGCAAGCGGCAAAAAGGGCAAGGCAAACGCAAATCATAGGGGGGAATTTCTGTTCGTACGCATCCAGGTCTGGAAGATGGTGTCCCATCCACGAGGGCTGGCAACGCGACACGCTTCAACCAAAACCTTCATAAGTGCAACCTGCCGCTAAGCAGAAAAGGGCTCCGGTTGCCATCGCGTGGATCACGTCATTGCGTAAGCAATCAGTTCCTGACTTGGACGCGCAATCAGACGTGCCTTCAGGAACTTCAGGCAACAACAAGCCAGGTTCGCCCCAAAGAAGCAAGCCAAGCGAGAAGCTGCCAGTGGACCAATTTCCACACCTCTTGTCATCGAGCTCAGTCGGTGGCCCAAGACCTGCAACGTTGATCTTTCCAAGCAGCATGGCTGGGATTTCCTTGATTACATTTTGACGCAGCGCTGCTCCGCCTTGTGGCGCGTGCTCACGCGCAAGGGACACTCCGCTCCCTGGTCCGAACTTCATGTAGAAGTGGTCTGTTTAGGATGCGCCAGTTGCAGCCTGCAGTCCGGAAAATCATGCCCGTGTGGACCAAGAAAGAGCTCGCGTGTTGAAGCTGTGGAATTCGTTTGCAACTGAGTTTACCGACAGCCTCACTCCTTCTCCTCTCTAAATGGTCCGGGTTGAGGTTCGCAATGGTGGCACAAACTCACCACTGCCAGAGGCCTGACTAGGGCTTGAGAATTTGAAAGCATTGCAGCAAATTACCCCTCGCCTGCTTCAATAGGCCCACGCGCGTCGGCAGCAACGCTGCTAGACGCATCTCGTTCGGGATTGCCGATGCCTTTACTGCTACTGCCTAAGCCGTGAGTAGCACCGGACCTCTTGAAGGAATTCGAAAACGGCGGCCCCGAGCAAGTGAGGGCCACCCGGACTTCGCTACTTGCTACTTCCATGATCCCGGCCTGACTGAGGATCCACTCATCAGTTACCACGAAGGGACGGACCTCTGCGGTTTCCGCCATCAGGCCTGCGGTACCTTAACTGAAGGTACCTGCAGGGTTGCTAAGAATGGGGTTCGCGGCGCCAACCACAGACGAATCCTTGATGACCAGCGAAAAGGTTTGGAAGAAGAGTTTTGGGAGGATTAAACAGGCCCTGACCTACCAACAAGAAGAGACCGCCCAATTCCCCAGGCTGGCGCAACAAGAAAACAAACAGGGTGTCCAGTTTGTAACAAGCAAGCAAGCGGCGCTCCGAGCAAGCAACCAAAGAAGCAAGCGCAGAGCAACTAAACAAGCGCTCAAACCACCACCAAAGCCATGACACAAAACCAGCGCGATCGCTACCACCTTGGCTCGGCCGCCCGGGTTTGATCCGCGGAGACGCGTTGGCCACAAGCGTAGATAAAAATAAATGCTCCTAAAAACAGAAACGAAAGAGACGAATGGCAGAAAACCAATGGGAACGAGAAAAACAACGCCTTTGCTATCTTCGAAGAAAAACAGCAAGCAAAACACGTGGTTCTTGTATTTTGAATGTTGTCTTTTCCTTCCTTTGTTCTTCCTTTCTCTCGTCTTCTCGAACTTTCCGAGGCCCCCGGCTCTGAGTGCCTTGGCGCAGGAGAGCAGCTTCTTCCGCGAGTCATCCAACCGCGCCTTGTCCTAAGAACTTCCGTTTCTGAAGGGTATCGAAAGAGGAACGGCCGAGAATAGACGAGAAAGAGGAAAGGAGAGTACATTAAGAAAACAAACAAACAAGGTTTATATAAACAAGAAAGGAACAACATGAAGAACAAATCCCCGAGAGAACGCAACAGAAATCCGTTTTGCAAATGTCGTCGAGGCCTTCTTCACCGGCACTTTGTCGCTAACGGCGACCATGGGAACCACATCATCGTCGGCGGCTTCAGTGGCGGCGTCTGCTCCTTGCAAATTACGTACGCGAATCTGCAGCTTGTTCTGAATTGAAGTCTTGGGGTGTCAGGACTCGGCTCATCTCGGCGTCTGGCCGTCGTTGCAGCGGCAGCCAACAACCTCAGCTCGAAAGCTTGCGAAAAGCTCGAAAGCTCGAAAGTTTTTAGGATCTTACCCCCATGGCCCGCAAGATTGCGTGTCTTTTGGGCCAAAGCCGCAGATTGCGCGAGAGCATACAGCACAGCCGTACACAGCAAGACCAAGCAGATCGCAATGCGGGTCTATCTGCTCCTTCTTCAATCGCTTTGCTGCTTTCTCCAAGGCCTTCTCCACATTTCCATCCTCAACCTGGAGAAAGGGAAAACAGGGAAAACGGAAACAAGTCAAAGCAGAAAACGGCTTGTGGCTGGCCATTGACACATAGCCGACGATGCGATCATCCTCGATGGCAGTGTCAATTCTTGAAACCCCAATTCCCAACCAAAATCGTTCCTCAAGCTCCACCTTGGCCCACATCAGTTGATCTGCTCTGAACCTGGCGCACGCCGAATTCCATTCTTCGAGACGCATCGAGACTGGAAACCTGCTCTTGCTCTCGGTGCAGTCCACCATTGGGTCTGAGAAGTTGTCGACCTCAATGCCAAATAGCATCGCTCGGAGCAAACATGGCGGGAGTCAAAATCTAGCTGGCAACTTGGCCGGTCAAGCTGGCGCTGGGCAATCGTGCTAAGGCAACTAAAGCAAGGAAGACAAACGACAGCAGGCACTGGACTGGTCGGTATGGCAATCGGGATGCAATCGGCGATGTTTATGCTGAGTTGCGCGATCTCGCTGAGAGCAAGACATGCCCCGACGCTCGATGTACGGCCGGCGTGGACACTATGGAGCTGTCCAGGCCAACCACATCATCTCGAAAATGCACCATCCTGCGACAACCATGTATATAATCAAAGGAAGGTTAGAAGGAAACTTCCGAGTTACGGAAACCAGTTGAAAGCTAGATGGTGCAGGGAAGGAAGAAAACATGCGTGCGCGTGTGGCGGTGGAATAGAATTTGCGAAAAGGAGCAACCCTCTGCGGGCTTGGTGGTGTGGAGCTGGCTGAAAGCTACCTCAGTCGCGGCGTCTGACGGACGACGGGTGCGGGACGGTCTCGGGACGGGGGCGGCGCCGGGACCATTTGCACGGCAACACAGAGGTTTCGCAAGGATTGAATTGCGTAGAGGCGCGGCATTTTGGTGAGGTCGGGTGCAGATTTCGTGGCAGGCGCAGCACTTTCGCAAGGTCAACTTTTCTCAAGGATTGAATTGCGTGGCAGGCGCAGCACTTTCGAACGGTCAGGTGCAGATTTTGTGGCAGGCGCAGCACTTTCGCAAGGTCAAGTAAAGCTTTCGTGGCAGGCGCAACATTTTCGCCAGGTCAAGTGCAGAATTCGCGGCAGGTGCAGCGCTTTCGCAAGATCGAGTGCAGAATGCGTGGCAGGCGCAGCATTTTGGCAAGGTCAGGTGCAGATTTCGTGGCAGGCGCAGCACTTTTGCAAGGTCAAGTGCAGAATTCGTAGCAGGCGCAGCACTTTCGCAAGGTCAAGCAAAGATTTCGTGGCAGGCGCAGCACTTTCGCAAGGTCAAGTGCAGAATTCGTAGCAGGCGCAGCACTTTCGCAAGGTCAAGCAAAGATTTCGTGGCACGCGCAGCACTTTCGCAAGGTCAAGTGCAGAATTCGTAGCAGGCGCAGCACTTTCGCAAGGTCAAGCAAAGATTTCGTGGCACGCGCAGCACTTTCGCAAGGTCAACTTTCGCAGCCGGGGCTCGAAAATCGCAACTCTTAAGTACAAAAGTGGTACGCGAAGTCTTTCGCAGCTGGGGCTCCAAAATCGCAACTTTTAAGTACGAAAGTACCCTGGGCATCGGCTATTGATTTAAATCAATGGGAAGTTCATGTTCTTTATTGATATTGCTTTTTGTCGTTTCTATTGATTAAATCAATATTTGAAGTATGTTGTGTTTTTTTAAAATTCTGTTGATATTAATTTGTCATTTTCTTCTTGCTTTCTATTGATTTTTTTTGACAATTCTATTGATATGAGTTTGGGTCCTGTGCCTCTGGAACTTGGGCTCAAATCCTACTATAGAATGCTTGTGGGCAACCCTTGATAAAAGGGATTGCTTGCCAGTGCCCTTGGTAAAAGGTCACTAGTGCCCTTGGTAAAAGGGTCATGAGTGTTGGCAAAGGTGGGGCCAGGCACACCCCCAAACCTCACATAGACCCAGGACTGCTCCTCAAGGAGATTTCCAAGCACTCAGGCTTGATTCAAGATCTTGGCAGCTATGAAAAAATCTCTAGGTCACAGGCATGTGACCCAAAAGGCCTGTGGGTCTGCTTGCCCTTGCTAAAAGGGCTGGTTGAACTGTCATCCATATGTGAGATTCATGGGGCTTGCCTCAGGCAAGCTATGTTTCAAGTCTTGCTGGGTGAGCCCTCCTTGAACAACACCAAATGGAATGGATCAGTGTGGGTGGGGCTGAAGGCGAATAACAATCCTCCTGTCCCACATGAGGCGGCTCCTGGGGCAAATGAGATGCAAGCATGTGCCTCCAAGCTGACTGGGGCTGAATTCCTGCAGTTGCAGGAAGTTGTGAAGATGATCCAGCAGAAAAAGCAAGTGGCAGCAGACCCCACCCTTGCTGAAAGGGAAAAAGGAAACCCCTTGTTGAAAGGGAAAAAGCAGACCCCACCCTTGCTGAAAGGGAAGCATCACACACACCCCTTCCTGAAA
Organism: Effrenium voratum; assembly: GCA_963377175.1. Lineage (NCBI taxonomy): Eukaryota > Dinophyceae > Suessiales > Symbiodiniaceae > Effrenium > Effrenium voratum. The sequence continues at coordinate 246,710 of CAUJNA010003346.1, forward strand.
GGCCAGAAGACGCCAGAAAGCTCAAGAAAGAGGTTTCTGAGGCAACTGTTGATTCTGAAGGCTTTCCATTGGCCTTACAAACACCTGACAAAAGCCAAAGCCCCTTGGTAAAAGGGGATGGGGTGGACAAGGGGGAGAATGATGCAACCCTACTGCAGCCACCCTCTTTCAAAAGGAGGAGGAAAGGCAGCTTAGCAACACAACCAGCAGCCACAGAAGATGGTAAACAAAGGTTAAAAGATGCCTTGGGCATTGGCAAGGCCAAAAAGGCAAAGACCAAAGCAAGGAACCACAAAGCAAGTTCTTCCACAAAACCCTTGGTAAAAGGGAAAGGCTCCAGAAAGAAAAAGCCATTGGTAAAAGGTGCAAAGCCCTTGGTAAAAGGTGCAGCTGTAAGAAAGCCATGGGCAAAGCTCTATGTCACCCAAACTGCAAAGCCACCATGGAGAGCTTACATAACAGGCACTACAGACCCAAAGGGGAAGCCAAAACTAGTTGTGGAAACAACAGAAAGGAACCATCCAAAGTACAAAGAGATCTTGCAGAACATCAAGCAGCAGTTGCAAGAGGAGCACCTCACAAAGGAAGAAGCTGTGGAGTTGAGGGCAAGCCTCTACAAAACACACCCTTGCTAAAAGGTGACAATGTGAAAGTTTTAATGGCATCACCCTTGGTAAAAGGGAAGGGTTACCTGTACAGCTATACTTTTGGTAAAAGGGGCAGAGCACAGCAGCTTGGTGTCAAAAACAGTGCGTGCAGAATTGTTGCCCCCTCCCCCCCCCCCCAGGGTGAGACACATATGTTGTTTTTTTGTTTGTGCCCCAAGGGTAGTTTAAATGGACTGCCTTCTAATGATGCCCAAACGCATGTTCACCTGTCATTTTTGAGGGTTCCCTGTCAACATGTTTTTTCTTGGGCAGTGATGCCACATCCTTGAGCCAAAGACCCTGCAGCCATTTGCATATGCTCAAGCTTGTGTGTTTGCTAGTTTTTTGCTGTCCTTGGTAAAAGGACAATAGGGGCCAGCCTTGGTAAAAGGCCAATGCCTGGCTACACATGGAACAACAAAGGCAGGCCCTCAGGCACTGGCACAGTGAGCAGGGCAAGAGCAGAAAAGTTCAAGAAAAAGGGCGAAGAAAGAGTAGCCAGAGAAAAAGCTGAGGCTGAGGAAAAGGCCAGGCAAGAAGAACAAGAACAATCTGCACCCAGCTCCCTTGCAAAAAGGAGAGTTGCAAAAAGGGAAGAAGAGAAGCCTGCAGGGCCCAGCACCCTTGATAAAAGGGAAGAGGGGCAGCCAGCAGCACCCAGCTCCCTTGCTAAAAGGGAAGAAGAGAAGCCTGCAGAGACAAGCACCCTTGATAAAAGGGAAGAGGGGCAGCCAGCAGCACCCAGCTCCCTTGCCACCCTTGTTAAAAGGGAAGAGGGGCAGCCAGCTGCATCCAGCACCTTTCTTAAAAGGGAAGAAGAAAAGCCTGCAGAGCCCACCCTTGATAAAAGGGAAGGGGAACAGCCAGCACCATCCACCCTTGTCAAAACGGAGCCTAGCCCCCTTGATAAAAGGGAAGAAACAAAAGAGCAGCAAGCTCAAGACAAGGAGCCAACAAGTGAGGCTCTTGGCAAGGCCCCTTCAAAGAACAAGCAGGCAAAGGACCAACAGCAAGGGGCCCTGGTCCTTGGCCCCAGCCCTGCCAAAAAAAGCAAAGAGCTTGTTGCAGCTGAGTCCTCCTTGGAGGACTCTGTTGACTGGGGCACCTCCTCAGAAACAGAAAGCTCCAGCACCCCTGCAGCCAAGCCCCAGGCAAGCAAAACGGGAACTGCCACCCTTTGTAAAAGGGGAAGTGTGTTCAGCCCTGAGAGGCAAGCCCAGCCTACCCTTGAAAAAAGGGCAAGAACAAACACGGCCACAACCCCTGCAACAAAGAGAAAAGCCCCCCTTGATGAAAGGGAACCCCCAATGTGGCGGCTGAAAAACGTCCCCAAAGCTAGTGTGGCAGTGGACTGGCACAATGTCATTTGCTGCAATGATGTGGTGCCCTCCAGCTCCATCAATGCCTTGGAGATGTTAAAAGGGAATTGCAAATGGCCCCAACGCAAGCTGCCCTTGATAAAAGGGAGAGTGGTGGAACCTACACCCCCTTGATAAAAGGGAAGCCAGCTGAGCCCTCCCCCCCTTGATGGAAGGGTGAAGTTTGGCCAAAATGGCTTCTGCAGCTGCAGGCTTTGGGCTGTGGCAAAAGTGCATGTGCTCAGGGAATGGGCAGGGCTGCCCCCTTTTGGGCTAGTACAGGAAGTCAAACAGTTTCAATTTTGCAACTGATCCCTTTTCTTAAGGGTGCAAGGGTGCTTTTCTCTAGGGAATGGGCAGGGCTTCTGGTGAGTCAAATTTGCAACTGGTCCCTTTTCTCAAGGGTGCAAGGGTGCTTTTCTCCAGGGGTCCCTTTGGGGCTTGACCTTTTTTCTGAAGGGTGTCAATACCATTTTTGGGTTGGGGTTGAATTGGGAAGCCCTTCTCTCAAGTGATTCTTTGGGATTGGGAGTGGGGGGTATGACACATGTTTCCATCGCCAAGGTGCCCTTTTACCAAGGGCAGCATTGCAACTTGCTGTAGTTGTAGAAAAGGCAAATGCCCTTGATGAAACTTGTTTTTACTGGTGTATGTGGCTAGCCCTTTGCAAACAACACAGTCACCAGCATGGGAAGTGAGGGGTCGGTTACCCCGACGACTGCTCTCTATCCAAGCACGATGTGCGAGGCAATCGTTAGAGCATGGTACCCGAACGGCACGTTCAAGAAGGTTGCGAGTGCTATGCCGGTCGAAGTTGACCCTGTTGAGCAGCGATGGAAAAAGAAGCCGAACACCTTGTACGTTAGCCTGGACAGCGAGACTGCCAAGATCCCGACACGGGCCACATCGGGGAGTGCGGGTTTGGACACCTATGCCTCTGAGGGAACATGTATTCCCGCAGGGGGGTTCAGGTTTGGTCAACACCGGAATCTCGATAGAGATGCCCGCTGGGGTATATGCTAGGATAGCTCCCAGGTCAGGACTAGCCGTGAAGAACAGGATCGCCGTAGGCGGTGGGGTCATTGATCCCGACTACGACGGAGAAGTCAAGGTCATTCTCTTCAACCATGGGGATGAGGACTTCATTGTGAATCCTGGGAATCTCATGTCATTGTGGCAGTTTCCAAATCCAATGTATGAAGGAAACCAAATCCACAACTTTGATCAATGTTGGTCAATTTTGGTCAAATTTGATCAATTTTGGTCAGTTTTGGTCAAAACCATGGTTTTGATCAAATTTGATCAAATTTGACCAACATTGACCAAAATTGATCAAAATTGATCAAAATTGATCAAATGTGGCCAGGCTTGGAAACCCCACACACGTGGAACATTGTTTGTGCACCGCAGCTTTCCTACCTGTCAAGCTTGCAGCATTTTTGCCCCTTGTTGAAAGGGGAAAAGAAATGGCACCAAAGGCAAAGTCCAAAACATCAAAGGGCTCTCCCTTGAAAAAAGGGACCATCAAGCAACCCTCCTTGCTAAAAGGGACTGGCCAAGGAAGTGCAACAAAGGCCATGAAGGCCATGAAGGCTGTGAGTACTATGAAATTGCAGCTGAAAAAAACACTTGGCCAAACTTGGCAAGATGACCTTGGCAGAGAAGATTAAGAAAGCAGGGGAAGAGGCTGACACCCCTGAAGAGGCAGCTACTGAGTTGAGAAAAATGCTTGGTAAGCAAGAACACACCAGGGTTTGGTCCAAGTACCAAACAGCCTTGAAAGGCAAGCCCAAAGAAGAACAAGACGATTTCCAGAACAAGAGCAAGCATGAGAAGGGCTTCGAAGCAGCACTGGCCCTTGTGAAGACTGAGGTCCCCAAGTTCTTCCACTACAATGAGTCCATGGAAAACACGCCACCTCCCTTGCTAAAAGGGAAAACTGGGTATCAGAGAAAAAGATGCTGGAACTTCATGGGGAAGATGATTTCTGGGCCCACATGGAGTCAGGAAGGATTATTTACAGAGCAGACCCACTCACACCAAATGTGTGGAATTACCAAGACACAGGCGAGTTGGAAAAAGAAACCATGTGAAAAAGGCTCAGCACTGGTCACTAGGCCAGGAGTATGAACCGACTGCAGAAGACCAGCAAGAATGGCAAAGTTTCCTGAAAAAGGACAACTATACCCATTTGAGGGCTTTTGGCAAGGGATCTTCCTTGATAAAAGGAAAAGGGAAAAGCAAAGGAAAGACAAAAGGAAAGACAACAAAAAAGCCAAGAGGTTTGTTGGCCTTGGAGGATGGCACAGAAGAAGATCTAGAAGAGACAACTGAAGAAGAACAGTGGAAGGAGCTCTTGGCAAAAGCAAAGAGGGCAAGAGACCAAGCTGGGCAGGCCAAAGATGATTGTGAGGCTGCCCTCACTAAAGCTGACCTTGCTAAAAGGTTAACCAAAGCAGCCAAGAGAGACACTACAAGCAAGTTGGAAATTCTGGCCAAAAAGGTAAAGGTTGTCAAAGACATCTTGGCCAAGCAAGATCAGTCAATGCCCTTGCAAAAAGCCAAACAAGTGCTTGTGGGTACCATGACAGCAGTCAAGGCAGCCAAAGAAGAGTCCACAGAACCCAACCAGGTTGCAAACAAAGCTGGAAGCAAAGCCAGCAAGGGCTCCAAGAAGTGAACTTAGGAAACACCCTTGCTAACAGGGTAGCCTGGGATGTTCTTGCTAAAAGTTTGGCTTCTGGTACCTTTGCTACAATGCTAGCCCAAATGCCCTTGGTGAAAGGGAACCTGTTTAGATAGGGATGGCAATTGTCTATCCCACCCCCCTTGCTACAAGGGTTTGGCAGCAGCTGGCACCGACAGGCAAAAAGAGTTTTCCACCAAGTGCTCTGAAGGGATGGGGTGGGGGGGGGAAGGTTCCAAACACAAAGAAATAGTACAGTCTGTTCTGGGGCTTGCTTGTTGAACCAACCCCCAAAGGCTTTGGGGTGTAAAAGGTCAGCATGCTTTTTTAGGGGTTGCTTTGAGTGCCAAGGGCTAGCATGCATCATGCTTGAAACGCAGGCCCTTTGGATACAGGGTAACTTATAATACTTGATGAAAGGGGAATTTGCCATGGAGAGGCCTCCCAAAAGGCTGAAAGGCTGGAAGTTAGACCAGTCAAGAAAACATCCTTGTGAAAAGGATGAAAAGCTTGAGCCAAACAAGTCCAGCCCTTTGTGCACAAGGCTGCTTGAACTTTGGTCCCTGGGAAAAATATCAGCAGTCCAGGCTGCAGAGATAGCACACTTGGCCATTTTGGAAGGACGCTCCTCTGCTGAAACCATGGCCTTGGCCAAATGTGGTAACTTTGGCCAAAACCCTGGCAGTGCCCACAGGGACTTGGTCAGCCACTTTTGCAAAAACATCAAAGTATGTGACCCAATGCCAGTCACTGTTGATGTCCTTGGCCCCAACACCAGGAAGCACACCACGGAAGAAGCCTCCCTGTTTCTTCCCCACATTCTTTTCACTTTTCAGCAACATTGCTGAGCACTACACAGAGGTTTTCTTGGACCTGTTCTGCTTCAATGAAGCAGAATCTTTTTGGCAATGTGCTGAGAGGTCCAAGAACCCCAGGCTTGCCCCACCAATCACCCTTGGTAAAAGGGTCAGATGTGGAATGTCATGGGGCCCTTTGCCCAGCCAAAAGGAGAGCTTAGCAGCCCACCTGCTCCTGGTTGCCTTTCCAAAGAACTGCTCTGTGCCCACAACTTGGGGGCCTCTTTCATGACTGGATTGCCTGGAGCTTTGCAGCCTTGATAAAAGGCACGCACCCTTCCCAAGATCCATATGGGAATGGCCTGCCACCTTCACTGGCAGAGCTGGCTGGCCTGCCCTTGACACCAGGCAACCACAGAGCTTGCATCTACAGCATACAGGGTGACCAAGAATTCTTCTCAAACATCTTGAAGATGCCACACTGGCAAAACAAATTCCCCTGTGCAGAATGCGATGCCCAAAAGCTGCATTCAAGGGCATTAAGTGTCCTGATGGGAAGAGTGTCAAGCTTCTCAGGCAAGCTGATCAAAAGTTTGTATATGTCTCCCCTGAGCAAGCCCTCCTTGTTAAAAGGAGTGCCCATCCACTTTTTCAGGTGCCAGGCATCAGCGCAGCCATGGTGCGAGGAGACTCCCTCCACATCCTGTACTCCAGAGGAGTTGCTTCACACCTTGCAGGCTCTTTGATCCATTACTTGTGCTACTTTGATGGTGTGAAAGCAAGGCAGGCAGTGCCACCCAGCCAAAGGCTCCAAAAGCTGTTTGGCAGAATTAAGGAGCAGTATGTCCAAAATCAGGTCTCCTCCAGGTTGGCCAACCTTCGCCTCTCCATGACTTGCCCTGATGCTGCCAAGCCTCACAAAAGCTTTGCGTGCCTTGAGGCAAAGGCTGCTGAGACTAAGCACCTGCTGCCCTGTCTGTTGCAGGTGTTGCGAGAAGCTCTGCCAGAAGATGACCCCATTCATCAAGCCATGCTGGCCTGCCTAGAAGCATTGATTCAGATTGCTGATCTGTATGATGCAATTGGGCTTTTTCCTACTTCTGAGGAGTTCGTGCAAGCCGCCAACCTTGCCAAAAGGTTCTTCAGCAACTACCATGATCTGAACCAGTGGGCCTTGCTAAAAGGCAGAAAGCTCTTTCACATCACTCACAAATTCCATTCCTTTCATCATCTCATCCTGAATTCAAAATATTTGAATTATAGAATCCATTCCAATTACAGAGCAGAGCACTTTGTGGGCAGAATGAGTGTGTTGACACATTCCACTGCCTTTGGGGTAAAATCCTCCAAGCTCAGCTCCAAGCTTGCAGTGAAATATAAATTTCTTCTTCACCTGCAACTCAGCAGGCCAGGTTTTGGCCAAGAGGGACAAGCCAGCTGACTATTGACTGCACAAGCTTCTGCTATAGAGGGTGCCCTTGCTAAAAGGGTGGCAGGCTGCTCTCCTTGTCCTGCTGCTGCAGGAAATGCCCTTGCTAAAAGGGTGGCAGGCCCCCATCCCTTTCCTGCTGCTACAGGAATGCCCTTGCTGAAAGGGTGACAAGCTCATCCCCTTTGCTAGAAGGTGAAAAGCACCTTCTCCTGCTTCTGTAGGCATGCCCTTGCTGAAAGGGGGACAAGCTCCTACACTGCCATTGTGGAAAAAAGGGGTGTGCCGCATTGCAAACCTTATTGATATTTGCTTTTGTTTTAATATCTAAAAATGAGGACATGTTTAATTGATTTGTTTCGCAATCTTGCTTTTGATTTTGGTCGCCTAGAACCACATGTTTCTTATTGAAAAAAAGGGCATATCAATAGAACAAGAAACCTATTGATTTAAATCAATAGCCGATGCCCAGGGTAGTACGCGAAGTCCACTTTCGCAGCTGGAAAGTGAAAATCGCAACTTTTAAGTGCGAAAATTGTACGCGAAGTCCACTTTTGCAGCTGGGGCTTGAAAATCGATAGGCAGATAGATAGATAGAAAAAGAGATAGATAGGTATAGAGAGATAGAGATAGATAGATAGACAGAGAGGGAGAGCGAGATAGATAGATAGATAGATAGACAGAGAGAGAGAGAGATAGATAGAGAGAGATAGATAGATAAATAGATAGATAGGTAGATAACGAGATAGATGGATAGATAGATAGATAGAGAGAGAAATAGATAGAAAGAGAAATAGATAGATAAATAAACAGCAGATAGATAGATAGATAGACAGATAGAGAGAGAGAGAGAGAGATAAACAGATAGATAGAAAGAGAGATAGAGAGATAGATAGACAGATAGGTAGATGGATAAAGAAATATATATATATATAGATAGATAGATAGATAGATAGATAGATGCATGGATGGATGGTAGATAGATAGATAGATAGATAGGTAGAGAAAGAAAGATAGAGAGATAGATAGAGAGCTGGGTAGATAGAGAGATAGAAAGATAGGTAGATGTATAGATAGATAGAAATATCGATAAATAAACAGATCGATAAATACACGAGAGACAAAGAGATAGATAGATAGAAAGATAAATAAATAGATACATAGAAAGATAGATAGATAGAAAGATAGAGAGATAGATAGATAGGTAGATAGAGGGATACATAGAGAGATAGAGAGATAGATAGACAGAGAGATAGATAGAGAGATAGACAGATAGAGAGACAGATAGATAGATAGATAGATAGAAAGAGATAGAGAGAGATAGATAGATAGAAAGAAAGAGAGATAGAGAGATAGATCGAGAGATAAATAGATAGATAGACAAACAAACAAAAGATAGATAGACAGATAGATTGATAGATAGAGAAATACATAGATAAACAGATAGATGGATACAGAGATAGATAGATAGATAGGTAGATGGATAGAGACATAAATAGATAGATAGATAGATAAATAGATAGAGAGGTAGATAGATGGATGGACAGATAGAGAGAGAGAGAGAGAGATAGAGGGATAGAGAGATAGATAGATAGAAAGAAAGAGAGATAGAGAGCTAGGTAGATATCTAGATAGAGAGTTAGAGATAGATAGATAGGTAGTTAGGTAGATAGACAGGTAGAGAAAGATAGATAGATAGACAGATAGAAAGACAGAGAAGAGACAAAAGAAAGAACAGCGCAGGAATAAGAAAACGAAAGAAAGAAAGAAAAGACAGATAGAAAGAAGGAAAGAAGGGAGGAAGGAAGGGAAGAAAGGAAGACTGACGGAGAAAAAAGAAACAATGAAAAGGAAGAAGAAGAGGAAACGAGTCAAGAAAAGAAAGAGAAAGAGAACTATAGGTTATATATTTTTGAAACTTCCGCCCACCGGCTTCGCCGGCTCTACTGGTATTATAAGATTATTATGAGTATAGCTTGGTATTCAGTTCGAGTGCCATAAACTCGCAGTCCTGCGCCACCACATTCGTTTCAGGTTGTTCTTGAGCTCCGCACCTTTAGCCAATTTTAGCCACATCGAGTTCGTTGAGATTGCGTGTGTCACTAAGTCAGACTCCAAGTGGTCCATAGTCAAAGAAGCCACTGTAGCCACCATAAATCTGGAGCACATAGCGAGCATGCGAATTTGAAAATGCAACAAATGCAAATTGCCAAATTGCCCTATCTAGCCTCTCCGCTTGGGAAAACAAAGCCACGTCTTTTGCACAGAGATACCAGCCCGTCAAGATCGATTTTGTACCTCATTCAGTATCAAAATGATTTCAACTCAGCAATTGTGTGGCAACTAAGCAAAGTGCGAAAACTCAGCGGTCTTGTCAACTGTCTTGTCTGCGACATGCCTGAATAGGCAAGTTGCCCCTTGCGCAAGGCACTGCAAGGCACTGCAAGGCACTGCAAGGCACTGCAAGGCACTGCAAGGCACTGCAAGGCACTGCCTGACCAGACGCCGGACCTGAACGAGGGGAGGGCCTGAGGGCCTGAGGGCCTGGGGTTTTCAAAAGACGGCCTTCCGAGATCCACGAGATCCGTTGCTCCTCTCAGATCGACTTGCAAACCTTAGGACCTTCAATTTATTGAAGCATGTCCTCATTTGAACGATGGGCGCAAGGCAGAAAAGGCCGAAATGAGTCCTCAGAGGGGGCAAAGTCCGGTAAGGACAAGGGACAAGCTGAACGCCTTGACGGTCTCATTCGAGCTGAACTCGTGTGTCTTGTCAGGATGGGGCCTATAGTCGGCCTGGCACAGCCATCTTGCCGCAGTTCCGGCGTGCGATTTGCAGCCGAAACGAATGCCTATGCGTTGGCCATGGCGCGAGCATGATTGGAGCGTATGGACGCGATACGCCTTGTGGCCGATGTCTGAGGTCTTTGGCTCTTGTCCATGTTGAGTGTAGCTTGCGTTTGCCGCCCTTCCAACAAGTTGCATTCCATCATCCCTCTCTCCTGGGCGCTTTCGTCTCATAGCGGTCATTTAATGCTGGACATCAAGAGCCGCGCAGCCCACGCAATTCACAACAGAAAACATACTGATCGAACACTTGTTCTGCAAACAACGTGGGGCAAGGACTTGCGTTGATGCTACGTCCTGTACCGCACTATCCGTCAGAAAGAGCATCTGCAGCACTAACATAAGCTCTTGGGCCTGTTCTATCAAACCATCGTTCGCCAAATCACCCCCAATGCCTTCGCTTGAAGACTCCTTGCAACCGATGTGCCGTTACTTCAAGACATATCAAACTTGGTACACTTCGGGCTCGATCCAGGTACGATCATTACAAGAAAGCGTGCAAGTTGACTCGATGGAGTACAATCCTCCGGGAATTCCCTGAGAAGAGCAAAAGAAACGAACAACTATGAAATAATCTGAATGCCATCCGGAATTTCTCGGTGGCCTCCAAAGGCGAGAAACGAAACGCGGCAAAGTTCCAAATTCGAATGACGTGGGAATCATTCCAGGTGCTTCACATGGCATTTTCCTATCGCAAAGCGAGAGCCCATGTTGTAACCTTCACGATGTATCATCTACACATACACATCGCACTGGAAATACTGGCCCCTTCTGGAATTCGGAGCGGCTAGGAAAAGAGGAGCGGCAGGTCAACAGCGTTGATTTCAGCCTTTGCTCCCATGGTGAGTTTACATGTACATGTGATGTGAGAGTTGACAAAAATGGATCCGTGCAAGTCGACAGCGCCCGCTTGGCCATTCAGATTGCATCTATACCGTCTATTCCAGCCCGTGCGGAGATCAGAATTCACTTGAATGCTTTGATCAGAATCTAGTTATCCCCTATGCTAATTGACCTCGCATGTTGGCAATGGCCTCTTTGCTTCGTCTGTTCATCCGTATTGCTCAGAGTCTTGGCATGTGGTACTTTGTTTGCTTTCTATTCTGAGAATTCTTGGCCTGACCCTCACCCGATGGACATCCTCCTACTCGAGCATTTCCTTTTCCGTGTCCGTGTCCGTGTCACTTCAATTTGGGCTCTTTGAGCGAAAATGATCGAAGCGGAAGTGGATCGAAATGGGAACTTCAGGCTCGCCGGGCTCTCAGCGGAACCTCAAGCCGAAAGGCGCCGAAAGGCGCCGAAAGGGTCAAGCCGAAGAGACATTTCGGGAGACATTTCGTTGGAACGCACTAAGCCTCGGGCGGATTCCACATCCCTCCGTTTTTCAGCTTCTCCTCCTCTTGATCGAATTCCGCCCTTGGGCAATTGCGCATGTCGATGGGGTCGATGGGGTCGATGGGGTCACAAGTGCGGGTCATGACGCTGAATTCCGGCAAGGATCTCTAAATCTTGCTGCTTCTTCTCGTCTGGCTCCTCACCTTGCAAGCAAGAAAGGGCAAACAAGAGAAAACAAGAGAAAAAAAGAGAAAGCAAGATGCCAAATGCGCGCAACTCCAAAAAAAGGCGTACAATACGTATGCCCGTCCTTCTTGCGGTTAGTCTGAGGCGTGGGCTCGGGCGTGCAAAGGCGTCCATGAAAGCCGAGAGCACGTTTTGGTCTTCCTTCTCCAGGGCCAACTTCATCGTCGAGCCGAAGCGCGAGTTCAGCACCGTGAAGAACTGAAGCTTCAAGCTGCTTCAAGCCAACAGTCAGACATGTCCTTTCCTTCTCACTTGAAATTCTGGTCATGCCTGAGTCAGCCCCACGTTTCTGGTGTTCCACATCTCATCCCCAAATGTGGCGCTGATCATGACCTCAATGCAAGCGCATGCCATCGCATGCCCACAACTTGGCGCATCTCTTGGCGCAAGGCCAGCTGTGCTCCGGGTCGAATCTGAAACAAATCGACAGCTCGAATCTGAAGCACAGCTATAGCACAGCTCTCAGAGACTCTCACAGCTCTCAACGGCCCAACGGCTGGGCCGTGCCAGCCGTTTTCCGCTCTCGAAATCTCAGCGCTGGACACCCTGCGCATAGGCGTCGCTGGATTTCTCCACAGACTGGACGCGTTGCAAGTGCTTCGCGGACACGTCTCTCAGTGCCCTTTGTGTCACAAGCACTGAAACTTATTGAAACTTATTGAAACCTTTGAGCTGACGTCCCCCTTCGCCTTGATGTAAATGTCCCCGCCAGCACGCTCCTGCAAACTGACGAGCATCGCACGATGCTTGCTATCAGAATATCATGTATCATATGTATCGATATGCCGCTCCTCAAAGTCCATGCCTAGCGGCATGGACACCTCCACAACCTCGGGTCACGGGGTACGGGATAGCGGGATAGCGTGACACATGAGACGGAGGCCCGGGAAGTCTCGCCAGCCTGAACTAGAGAGTAAGCCAAACATCGGGCAGCCCATTCACACGGAGAGCCCTATACGTTGCGCTGGCAGGCCACTGCCACGAATGGATCGACCAACCAAAACCTAAAACCACAGCAACCATGAGGACCGTGCTTTTGCATGGATCGTGTGAAATGGATCCTTTTGCATATCTGTCTTTGGCTCGCATCTGCCTGTCGTGCCGAGCGTGTGCCGGCTTCTTCTGGGTCCTAAGGGCAGCGCTCAAATGACATGACTGGCGTCGCGCACGCGTCCGCACGCGTCCTGCTCTTGATCAGAGTTCAAGAAAGGAAAGTCGAAGACTTTCACTGGCGCATGGCAAACATATGTTACAAAGCAGACTTATGCCCCACTGGTTACTGGGTTACTAAAGCTTGCTGGATCTTGCTGGTTGCATGCTTCCACAACTGCAATCCAGGCTAAGCATACGAAGCATTGGCCGCACCTCTCATTGCTGTCTTTGATCGCGGAAGGCGACTGGGCTGAAGAAAGGCAACCTGTGCCAAAACGTTCAGACTGATTCCCACACTCAAACTGAAAACCTCAAGGCTCAGGACCATGAGCCTTGGCCGGGCACATAGGCTGCTTTTGCGGGATGAGCTTGAGCTTCGGACACCAAAGCCCCCCGGGCCAACGCCTGACTCCTTCAAAAGTTGATCAATATGAACCAATACTCTTCAAGAGTTGAAACATGCGACATATGGAGATCAGGCGACATATGGTGAACCAGGTCCTGCGATTCGCCATGACCCTTCGCCTGTCACTTCTTGACCCATGGCTGAACCAAATGCAACGGCACAAGAATGGCCGAGGCGAAATAACACAATCAAACCATGGAGCCCCATGCATGATGCAGGCCACCTGCAGGCGTCTCTACGGGGCGCTTTTTTCATGCCTTCCGAGCTGGTGTGCCATGAAGATACGGGGCATGCCCCTCATCGGCAATGGCGTGACGCTGGGCTTTGAGGGTTGCATCACGTATCCTTCTTCAAGTCACAGAGTCAAGCAAGTCTCATGGCGTGGCACGTGTCATGTCCCGTAGCTATGCCAGCCGAGTCAGTCTGTCAGGTTTGACAGGAATGGGTGCGGGCATGGCGATACCACAACAAGCCTGGCACACGCAGGTCGCGGCAGGTCGCATAACCGACGGCATAAGGGGCGCGTATTGCGCCACCGATGCCCTCAACAAGCCGCCCCCGAGAGTGACACGAGCAACGCCGAGTCGCTGTCTGTCCGAGACAAGGGCGGGGCGTGAGCCCGACATCCAGCTCTATGCCTCAGCTCGAGTTGCCAGCCGTTGCCCTCGAAAACTCACCACCTTCTAGCTGAACCAACTGCCTAGACCTGTGCGATCCAGAAAACCCGATGCTTGAGGATCGCATCGATGTCAAATTGCTTCTGACTCTTTGGTGAAGCCCAAGGTTGTTGCGAATCGCTTCAGTGTCCCGGTTTCCCGGATCGTTCGCGTGTTCCGGAATTGCGTTGCTTGGACCACGGGCGCTCGACTTTTCGTGGCCCAATTTCGGTCTACACGTACAGCTTTCTGATGACAAGGAACTCTCATTATTGAAACAACAATGTCAAAACAAAAAGGAAGATCGTTCCAACCTGCGCAAAGGACAGTGAACCAAAAAGGGAATTTTTTGGGGGCCATGACGGTTGAACAGAAGCAAAGGACAATACAAAGCCTGGAAAAGGAAAATGCCACGGGGAAATAGAAAGGGATACAGCTACGAGTGTCGCAGAGTTGGGCATTACACACGTGATTGAGTCCTTGTCTACAGCATGAGCTGCGCAGGAGAAGATGACAGCGTGGCTCCTCTGCCAGATTGGAGTTGAGATGCGCGTTTGTTTGTTAAAGCTACTACCGCTCAACCGCTCACGGATCTCAGGGTTGCACTATGTAGCACTATGTCATTCAATGGCACCTTTCGAGCAGAACTGTACGCGAAGGACAAGTGGACTGGTGGCGCCTTCTTTGCAGACCGGAGACCTATCCTGCTGACAGGCAAGTGGATGAAAACTACATCAGGTCAAACGGAAACTCGCCGGCAAGGGGAAAGCAAAAGGAAAGAACATTCCCATCTTCGTACGCTACTGGACAGTCCTGTGTCAGGGCATCTACGTCTGGACTGTGACTGCCTCTCTAGGTATACCAGTGCTCTCGGACTGAAAAACACAGGCTAGCACAAGCTGGGGGCGCTAAGAACCCTATACTTGTGCTCGGAGTGCTAAAAAAGAGCTTTTACGGCATTTGCACCGGAACGCTTTCTCTACACGTTTGTACGCGATGGAACAAAAACATAGGGTGAAGCAACTCAAACACTGCGCGCGGCCGGCGTGCAGCTGGACTACCGCCAGCAACATGTTCATACATTCGAGCACAAGCCTTGATCAACCTGTGCCACGTTTTCAGGGCTGTTGAAACGGACTAATTCTGTGGATAACCCCCACGCGGTCTGTTGCACCGCAGATAACCCCCTCGACTGACTTCAGTATACCTCAGTGCTTCAGGGTCACGCCGCCAAACGCCACGCTTGAGTGTGTTGCATCCATGCGCGTACCAATGCCACACTGGCTTCATGGGGGTTGCGCGTGTGGCTTGCTTCCTAACCGTGCTGCCTTTGATCGATGCGCTGCGCTCGTTTGCTGGCGCCTTGGCGCGCGGCAGTGCTTTTGCCTGATGTGGAGTCGGTGTGTCTGCGTAGGATGGGCTTCCTGCGAATGTTTTTTTCCAGTAGCAAGTTTCTGACATGACCCCGTCTGCGCAAACTTTATATACTTCAGATTCTGCTGAGCTTAGCGCTGTTATTGTACATTCCTACTTGCAGTCAACCTACAACTACGGTTTCCATCAGCCCTGACGGCGCAGCTCCTTTTTCTTCAAGCACTCGTCCATGTTCGTTTCAAGCCTGTGTCACTCACAGGGTAATGCGTTGCCTAGACCCACCGACCAAGCAGGTTCACACCTGCTCTGGGGGTGGGCCATGCGGGTCACTCCCTGCGTGGCCATGCAGGATCGCTTCCTGCTTAAGATCCTGGCTGCGCAGACACTCCCCTGTGCCGATCGGTGGGCATTCGCAGGCAATCTCCTGCGCAGACCCCAGGCACATAGTTCAAAAGTCGGGGCGCTCCACCGGAGGTCGTCGACTCAGGGTGGGCCGGGTGGGAGAAAACTCAACTAGCCAGTTGGGATCAGAACCTTGAGCCAAAATCGGCATAGTTGAAACTGCAGTAAGTAATGATACCTTGAACACCCAACCTGCCAGGCCTCATTCAAGAATACATTCCGACTTGCAGTCAACCTACAACTACGGTTTCCATCAGCCCTGCAGCTCCTTTTTCTTCAAACGCTTGTCCATGTTGGCTTCCAGCCTGTGTCACCCACAGGGTAATGCATTGGCTAGACCCACTGACCAAGCAGCAGGTTCACACCTGCTCTGGGTGGGCCATGCGGGTCACCCCCTGCATGGCGATGCAGGATCGCTTCCTTCTTAAAATGCCAGCGCGCTTGAAATCCCACCGCACTTACAGAAACTGACACGGACGAGGGAGAAACCGGGAGAGCCCAGAGGGGCCTTGCCGTCGGTCCACCTGCTCGACGACGGCCGCGGGAGTCCAGAAAGGCCTTCAACTCCGTGCAGGTCCTTGGATGGCGACTCGACTGGCTCCAAACGGGTGCACTTCAGCTAGGCTGGTCGCTCTCGCCCTGTGCGCCACTCATCGTAGATGCGGTCGGACTTGATGTTGCTTGGCCTGTTCGCCCCATCTCCTCACAAAAGCCGCAGCCAACGCCGTCGCTCGGCGCACCACCTTCTCGGGCGCAAAGTCGAGGCTTCGGGCGGTTCTGAATGGTTTGGGGGCTGGCCTGCTGCTCGAACTCCTGCAGCTGCTCCTCCTTCCTGGGCCGGCTTGCCAACGGGAAGGGTCATTGTCCCTGATGAGACCCACCTGCTCAGGGCGCAACTCATATGCTGCGGCAACCACTCCTCGGCGGCTCCAAGTCCCCAACCAAGGGAGTTGGAACCCTCCCCGGGGCAGCACAAAACCGGTAACTCCGGAAATCCACTCTCGGCTGCACCTGCTGGTGTCCCTGCGCGGCGAATCCCCACCACGGAGCCCCATAGCCCCAACGCCTGGGTGGTCTCTCCACCACGCAGCAGCCGGTTGACCTTGTAGCGGAAGTGCGTGAAAGCCGCAGGCGAAAGGACCTGGCGCTCCGTGCGCACAGCAACATGAGTACCTGCCATTCAGGTCACTCCTGAGACAGAAAACTCAACTAGCCAGTTTGGATCAACACCTTGATCCAAAATTGGCATAGTTGAAACTGCAGTAAGTAATGATACCTTGACCACCCAAGCCTGCCAGACCTCATTCAAGAATATCTTGCGTTCTGCTGCCACATGCAACTGTTGTTCCAAGCAAGCTGATGTTGAAACATGAAGTCGAATGCCTGGTACTAGAGCGTCCTGCCCAATCCGCATCGACGTACGTCGAGATTTGGAAGGTCTTTTGCGTTTGCTCGTTGTTCGCTCTAAAGCGGGCTCTATAGCGCGTTGGGAGAGCTTGGCGCCGCGCAAGCATAGTGAATCCCTGGACATTGGCTATTGATTCTGATCAATAACTTACAGCCTTTTTTTCCAATAAAACTAAGTGGTTTTAAGAGCTCTAAAATCAATACCAAAGCCCCCTTCAAAATCAATAAAAACAGCTCCAAAAAACAAACAAAATCAATAACAAAATCAATACATCGAAACCATAGCTGTGTTACTTGCCAAATCATATACCAAATGAATAAGCAGTGACAGATATGCACCGCTACCCTAAGGCTGCAAAAGTCTTAAGTCAAGAAAAACAAATGTTTGCTCCCATAATCATGGCCAAATTTGGTTGTGGTGGAAAAATGCAAAGTCCCACGCACGCGCCGAGAAAGCATCGCAAGTTACATATAGAGCCAAGTTGCACAGAGCCAAGGTGCACAGGGCCAAGTTGCACAGAGCCAAGGTGCACAGGGCCAAGTTGCACAGAGCCAAGTTGCACAGAGCCAAGTAGCACAGAGCGCGCAGAGCCAAGGTTAGGTAGAGCTTGCGTAGAGCTTCGGCGTAAGCAGCTATGGAGTTTGATCATCGCTCGGGCTTGCGACCCTCTGCGGAGATCCGCGTGGTCGAGGTTAAAACTGAGGACTTCTCACGATTTCTGATCTGCGCGCGCGACCTTCTGCGGAGATTCGCGTGGTCGAGGGAAAAAAACTGAGGACTCAAGTTCCACGATTTTTGATCTGCGCGCGCGCGACCTCTGCGGAGATCCACGTGGTCGATGTCAAAAAGCCTATGGGAAAGGTATCTATCTGTCATGGCTGTCAAAGCAGGTAGCTCATTTAGTGCCAGTACTTCAAAAGGTTCTTGTTAATCTTCCTTTGGCTATTTGATTCTTCTGTGTGTGTGTGTGTTTGTCTTTGGTGTCTGTATGTATGTGTGTCCGCGTTTTTGCGCATGTGTTTGTGTGCCTGTTTGTGTGTGTGCGCGTGTGTTTTGGCGTGTTCGTGCGTGTTCGTGCGTGTTCGTGCGTGTTCGTGCGTGTTCGTGCGTGTTCGTGCGTGTTCGTGCGTGTTCGTGCGTGTTCGTGCGTGTTCGTGCGTGTTCGTGCGTGTTCGTGCGTGTTCGTGCGTGTTCGTGCGTGTTCGTGCGTGTGCGTGCGTGTGTGTGCGTGTGCGTGCGTGTGTGTGTGTGTCTGTGTGTGCGCGCGTGTGCGTGTGCGTGTGCGTGTGCGTGTGCGTGTGCGTGTGCGTGTGCGTGTGCGTGTGCGTGTGCGTGCGCGTGCGCGTGCGCGTGCGCGTGCGCGTGCGCCTGCGCGTGCGCGTGCGCGTGCGTGTGCGTGCGTGCGTGGGTTTGTAGGTGGGTGGGTGGGTGTGTGTGTGTGTGTGTGTCTGTGTCTGTGTGTGCGTGTGTGTTTATGTGTGTGTGTGCGTTTGTGCGCGTTTGTGCGTGCGTTTGTGTGTGCGTTTGTGTGGTTTGTGTGTGTGCGTTTGTGTTTGTTTGTGTGTTTGTGTGTTTGTGTGTGTGTGTGTGTGCGTGTGTGCGTGTGTGCGTGTGTGCGTGGGCGTGCGTGCGTGCTCGTGCGCGTGCTCGCGCGCGCGCGCGCGTTCGCGTGTTCGCGCGCGCGTGCGCGTGCGCGTGCACATGCGCGTGCGCGTGCGGGTGCGGGTGCGGGTGGGGGTGCCGGTGCGGGTGCGGGTGCGGGTGGGGGTGGGTGTGTGTGTCTGTGTTTGTTTGTTTGTTTGTTTGTTTGGAAAATTCCAAGGACTCTGAAGTCACACCAACCACAAACCGAAGTATGCGAAGCGACTCAGCAGCTTTGCCTCAGGCACATGCTTGAGCCACCAAAGTGGCAGTCGTATCATGACATAGGCATGGGGGAAAAGTATATATTTGACACGCCCCCTTGGATACATTCAAAGTTTGAATGTAGACAACACTAAAGTCTGTACACACAACGTGACAAATGTTTGATCTGCAAAAGTTGTTTTCCTCGTGGTGCACGCATACAAAAGTGAGTGAAATAAAAAAGTGGGAACTCACAGGAGTATGTATTGGCATCAAAGTCCTGATGCGGGCGCCATTGGAGTCGCCTTGAAAAGTCACTCCTGCATGGAAAGCTCTCGTGTCTTAATCCATCAAGAGTTCAACCAAAGTTCTGTGCGAAGCTCTTCTCACACGCAAAGCTGTTCAAAGTTTGGGCCTGGCACGCCAGTACTAAAAGTCCAATGGCACTGTGAGTTCATTTGAAAGTTTACCCACCTGCTCATGCCACAAAGGGTGAAGGTGGATGTGCATGAGAGTTCTCAAATAGGACCCATTCACAAATCTTCTCTCGCTTTGATGGCCTGAACCCCACAGTAATGAAGTTCTTCTTGATCTGGGGAATTGAAAGTCCAGAGTGTCGACTGTAGCCATGACTGAAAATGTAGAACAAGATGGCTGAACGTGGCGACATGCCAAAAGTTCAAAAATGAACCCGTCCACTGGGATTTCACAGAGAAAGTGGCAAAGTGATCCACAGCTTAAAATTGCAGAATCCTGCTCGCAGAAAGTTTCCCACTGATGGAAGTAGCTTGGGATGGAGCAAAGTGACAAAGACTGCGGAAAAGTACTCAAGCTCAGGCTAAAACTGCTTGCTCAGGGATCAAAGTTACACAAAGTCCTGACCAAACCGCCAAATCTGCTCCAGTTGAAGCAATGCTCTGGTGAAGGTCTGAGGGTCAATCCCACAATGATAGTCTGAAAAAGTGACGCACGTTGGCGATGGTGTTGGAAAGTAGGCCTCCGGACTGTTCTTGTCAAAGTCAGCCATTGTCTGCTGCAATGCCGAAGTGCAAGTCAAAGGAAAAATGGCTGAGGCCCCAAGTCCTTACCTTTCCGGTTTGAAGTGAAATACCATCATCAGTCACACGTGCGAGTGCAAATCAAGTGAGAAAATGGCAGCGGCGGTGTGTAAAGTGCAATGTTTCCAACAGAAAGTATCTGACTGAAAGTGCTATATGTTCTGAAAAGTCCTACTTACCGAATTTGAAATGGGGTGAAAAGTGAGGTCATGCAACTACTTCGAAAAAGTTCACATCATGGAAACCCCCAACGTGGGTAGATGCGTTGTTCTTAGTCATGACATCTGCAGGGTGTAAAGTTCCTGGAACTTTCCGCAATCTGAGCAGGCCAGAAGTGACCAGCTCTTGCATGTACAACATGTGCGGTTTTGCGGGAAACCCCACACCTGCCTGCCATGCTCTTGCCAGCTGTTGAGTCCGTGTGGACCGTCAAGTTGGCTTTTCCAAAAAGTCCTGACTCAAGCGTGAGTGACCGGATAAGCAAGGAGTCTGAAGCGCCCGATCCGATAGCGTAAAGTTCCGCTTCTCAGCTGCTAAGTGCCACTGTTGCTTGCGTGCGGCTATGCGACAGCAAGTTCACACCTGGCACAAGGAGCGCGACGCCTGAAGTGCTACGACGGGTGTCGTGACATCCTGCCCAATCCGAGTCGACGTAAGTGTTGATGTCAAGTGCTCCGTGTTTGTCGTGAAGTTTCACCGTTGGCCTCAAGTGTTGAACAAAGTGTCCTGTGCCTGCCAGGTACCTACCTAAGTGTTTCAACCTTGCCCAGTGGTCGGCTGTTGGTGCGTTAAGTCTAAGTGAAAGTTCTTTCACCGCGTACATGACATCACACCGAACATTACACAACCACAAAAGTTGACCAACAAGTCTCCGGTACTTCTTGTGCTGTTCAACATCAAGGGGCTCAGCAACACCTTTGGTTTTCAAAGTATCGGCGCCAGGTGTCAAAGTCACTCAACAAGTTCTTGATGTAATTTCCTCCCCCTATTGATGAATGACCCCCATTAATAATAAATGCAAATCCGGGGCCCGAGACCAGATTTCCACTCCGTACAATTGGTTTTCAATTGCCCCAATACTAAACCAATACTAAAGTCTTGGAATCCTTATTGGGGGGCACTTTGAGCAAGCTTCCAGCTCCACTTTTAAAAAGGTGGGTTCCTCAATTCCCCAAAAGGTTGCTTCCCCAAAAGGTTGGGTTCTCTTGGTGGGTTCCCCAAAAGGTTGTTCTTGACTCTCTCCCCAAAAGGTTGTCCCTGGTTGTCCCTGCCTGGCTTCCTGCCTGGCTTTGTTCCCCCCTTATAGCCAATCCTGCCTGGCCTCCCGCCTGGCTGTCATCATTTCTGTTCCCCCCAATGAACAAAAATGATAATAATTATACTAACAGAAACAAAACAAATCCAACACATAAATGATAATAACACTCCCCAAGCCAAAAAAAAGGAGGAACTAACAGAAATGATGACTTGGCCTCGACTGCTAAACTGCCTGCCTATCTGTCTGGCCTCCCTACCGGGCCATGGCGGCAAGTTGTCTAGCTGTCTGCCTATCTGGCTCTCAGCCTTGCAGGCAGAGGACCAGCCACGAAAACGGCGGCTGTGCTCTGTCTGTCTTGCCCCTTCCCCGTCCTGGCTGTTTTTCAACATCTGGCGCAAGATGGCCATCTGGCTGGGGTCCAAGGACTGCACCAAGCTCTGCAAGGACTGCTCGGTGTGTCCATCCTGGCCACCAGTCTGGCTGCCTTGACCATCTCCAGCCATTGCTGCCGCCCAGATCAGCAAATGCTGTCTGGTCTGAGTTTTCTGCTTAGCTGGCTGACTGCTGGCTGCCTTCCTTTCGCTGAATGCATGTCTGGCTGTCTTGAAACCCACACTGCCTTCTCGAGCACTGGACTGTCTAGCAGTCAATCACAAGCTGGCTACCTGACCTGCCTGGCTGCGCCCCAAAATGTTTATTTTTTTAATTGGGCCCTTTAGTTATTGAGGTGTCCCTCAAAAGAAAACATGTCCCCAAAAGCTGTCTAGCTGCCACTGTCTCTGTCCCGTACATGCTGGCTAATTAACCGGCCTGGCTGCAAACAAACAACCAGTAAACTGGTAAACAAATAGAATGATACATCAAATTTCCTTATTAAACCGCTTACTCGCGGACCTTACACGTTCAATCTATTTCCTCCAAATCCTATGTGAACCCTCACGTTGTTGGAAAAGCAAAAAACCAACCCCAAAAACCCAAATTTAAAAAATATTTTTGTGTGGATTGATTTATAATAGGGGGGGGGGGCGTTTTTTCTAATAGGGGGAGCGGATTACGTGTCAGACATGTAAAGTTCAAACGAGTCATTTCGCCGTTTGATGTTTCTGCCCTGAAAAATGACTTCTTTGCCATCTGTGAGGTGGCCAGTTACCTTCAGGATCAGGTCCTCAGAGATATGTGCGTGAAGGAAAGCTGTGGAGATGTCACCGCAAGTGACAGTCCAGCTAAACCTGCAGCAAGTGTCAACAACAACTTCAACGTTACAAGTGAAGGCGTGCTTGCAAACGTGTCATCCAAGTCTTCAACTTTCTGATCAAACCCACGAACGACAAGTCTGCAACGGACGCTGCCGTCCGGTTTGCGAGTCTTGGCCCATTTCGTGGAAATGGCGTTGTCAAGCTGCTCTTGGGTAAGTTGATCATTCCTGCAATCTCCAAGTCACGTTCAAACTCCGTGTCATACCACAAATACGGGTTTTCAGGCGTCTTCATGAGCAAAAGTTCAGACTCCTCCTGGTTCACCACAACAGGCAGTTCAAGCAAGTCCTTTGTGGTGACAGCTGAGATCCGAAAGTCGTAGAGCATCATCCGTTGGTCAGCAAGTTCAGGGTGCGTAAGTGCCGACACACGCTGGGTCTTGCTACCTTGTTCGATTTCAGCTTCGACTGAAGTACGCTCCGACGCGGAGGTCGAGGAGACCCAAAAATCCCCTCGTCCGGATTCTCAAGTGGTCGCCGTACCCCAGATGACGCTGCGCCTGCAGTCAAGTCGCCAGAGTCATCATCACGGTCAGTTTGAAGTTCGGATGCAGGAACGTCATCTTGCGCCAAGTTGGGCTCGGAAGCCTGCGCCCCCTCGGACGGAAAGTCCTGGAGGTTGCTTTGGCTGAAGAGGAAGTACAAAGCGATCCGTATCAGCCGATGTTCCACTCGGCCACTCGGGTCCCAACCCACCGTGCGTGTCTTAAGCACGCCAGAGCTGTCAGCGCAGAAGTGCATTCCGCTCTCCGTTCACATGCCCAGCCATATGCCCTTGCAAAGTTGGGGCTTCCGAAAAGCGCACGTCTCTCCAAAGCTGCAAATGGCTGAAGTGCACTTCCGACCCCATCGTTTCTCGTACGGAGTGCGGCCGTCACTTTTGACCATGTAGCGGTTCAACAGCCATTGAACACGCTTGATGAGCCAAGCATACAGAGGGTCGTGAACTGAAAGTTCGACCTTGTGCCTTGGCTTCAAGTCAATCTTGAGAGCGCGGGCCTGAGCGTACAAAGTGGCCTGCGCATTCCCGATGGAGCCTTGGGCCTGCTTCCATCCTGTGGGTGAAGCGCGCACGGTCACGCCGCCAAGCTCAGAAGTCACTGTCTCAGCACCGAAAGTGCGTCCAACCTCTAGGATGAAACGTCGAAGTTCAGCCTGAGTGTAAGTGCTTCGACCCTTTGTTGGGGTTACGACAGCAAGTCCTAAGCCAGACAACACATCGCGTTCAACAAAGTAACCTGTGGGCCTCCAGCTTGATCCGACAAGAACGAAAAGTCAAGCTGGATAACAGGCTGTTTCAAGGACAAAGTCCGCGACTGATTTTGCCGGGATTTGGCTTGAACCCACACGGGACACCATGATCGAAATGGCAAGTGCGTCAAGCTATGTTCCTGGCGTTCCATGTCAGTCGGCCGAGGCCGTTGCGCCAGCAAGTCACCAGGGCTTTCAGGTTCTGCTTCAAGTGGAAAATCAGGTTTCTCCAACCGTGTGCCACCAGTGAACGCAAAGTTAACAGGCCCAGCGCCTGCTGCACGCCAAGTGTCCTCCGACCAAGTTGCATTTCCGTCAACGTCAACCTTCAAAGTCAAACGTCCGTCAGCAAGTCCTCTAACGAATTCTTCGTCCTCTGGAACAAACAAACTCTTCCGAGGTACATAATGAATTCGTAGCCAACAGTGGAAAATTAATCCACAGGTCATGATCGTAAGGTTGGTTCGTGGATCAACTTGACCAGGATTGTGGTCTGGTAGGCCTCTAAAGTGCCTCCAGAAGCCTGGTGTAAGTGGCTACGGAAAGTGTTCTGAACCGGTGCAAGTTCCGCCGATGGCTGTAGCACCGCTGAAGGCTCCTCCACTCTCGGAAGTGGACGAGGCCCAGGCTTCGGTGCAGCCTGTGGTGCCGGCAAAGTGGACTGTTTGTGTGTAAGTCTGTCTCACTCCACTTGACCTAGACGCAAGTTTGAACACAGTCTTTCCGACAAAAGGCTTGTCAAGTTTGGCATGCGGGTCTTCAGCCGTCTGCCAATTGTCAACAAGTTCTGCAAGCGCGTGACTCGCTCTCCAGCCAAGTCAGTCACGGCAACCGGGCGGTCTTTGGTGCCTTCTGGGGCGAACAAAGTCTTGCGTGTAAAGTGCTCCCGTGGTAATGGACAGGTTGAAAAGTTGGGGCAACCAAGTGGTTTGGAGCTGCCTTTCCAGAGTACTGGTCGTGAAAAGTGTTCCACACCCTCTTCAAATACTTGTTTGTTGAAGCCCACAACTGTGTGTCGAAGAAACAAAAGTGAACCATGTCGTGCGACTCCCATCCTTGTGCCTCCTGGTGCCACTAAGTAAGAGTGTTCCTTACTGTCAAGAGACGGCAAGGTGACGTCCCGTGGGACGCTATGCACCGAACCCTCAAGCTGTAATACCAACCACGTAGAAAGGTGTATACGGACGATGCCGTTATAGCCGAACCCGTGTAAACGTTGTAAGGGAGAAGGAATGATAGTTACAACAGTGGTCCTGACAATGCAGCGCAAGCAGTTGTTTTGCTCTTAATGCCGATCACGTAGGTCTGCAGTCACACATCAGATCTTGAACCTCAATTGTGTCTTGAGCCAAATGGCGATCAATGGAACTTGGGAAGCAACACCAACAAGGACCTCAGAACAGCTACCCAATTTCGGCACGGGGCCTAGAGGGTTTTAACATCCCCCATTTGGGTCGCATTGTTCATCATGCGGTCCAAACACCACAAAACGTTCCACTGGCCACGGCTTCAACTACGAAATCGTGTCGTGCATTCTTTTACTTGCTATCACTACACCGTTCATTCGCTGTGAAACATGCCGGGTTCGATTGTACGAAAAGTGAAACATTCATCCTCCAATCGAAGCACACATCCATATGCAGGTGTATATATAATACACTGTGGCCACTTCACTTGACCGCCAGTGAACATTCCCAGCTGCCGCATTTGCGCATCGCGCAGCTGTCATCCAATAAATGGGTTGGCCACAAATCACCAGAGGGCCGCCCGTTGCGATCGGTCTGCATATCTCCGGCAAAGAAACATCGGTGAGTAATCAATGCAAATCATAGCCATTCCAGATACCATGGACAATGCATAAATAATGAAAAGATATCATCTATAAGGTAATAGTTCCATCCATGAATATCCAGAGCGTCATAGTCATCGGAATATGTAACCATGTACACACCCAATCATCTTGGACACATGAATATAAATCATGACATAAGTCGTTCCACCGAAACAGTGTCGATGTGACGCAAGTAACAGATGGGGACTGGCCCACATCGTACCGCAATCATCATCTTCACGAAGCATACCTGTCCCCAATGGACAGCCTATGGGTACGTCGGCGGAACTCCTCGTCCAAGTTCTTCTGGGCTTCTCGTGCCCGGACACACTTCTTG
Organism: Effrenium voratum; assembly: GCA_963377175.1. Lineage (NCBI taxonomy): Eukaryota > Dinophyceae > Suessiales > Symbiodiniaceae > Effrenium > Effrenium voratum. The sequence continues at coordinate 272,287 of CAUJNA010003346.1, forward strand.
TTGTAGTCCTCTGGCAACCAGTGCCCTTTCCGAAGGCACCAATCCAGCAGGGGTGTGTCGCATTTGTTCGGGTCGACGGCCGAGATGATGGCGCTCACGTTGACCGTGTAACCATGTTTGCCAAGGTTCAGGCCATCCCTCACGAATGATATATACTTACAGTTGAAAGCAAGTGCAAAACATCTGAAAATAATATCACCCACCGGGTGCACTCGGTCCTTGACCAGGAGCTTCATTTCTTCCTTGGTGACATCGAGGATTCTTGCTGCAATCCACAGCTTGTAGAATGTGTATAGTCCCTCGCATTTGTTCACCATCATACGAATATATTCGTCACGCTCCTCAACCGATCGGAAGGCTCTTGTCCGAACATTCTCCGATTGAGAAATCTTCGTTATTGTTGATGGCAAAAGTATACCTTCCTGATCATGCTCAGTGATGTTGGGGTACCTCTTGAAATCATTGTGATAAGGGCAGCCCGGATTCCCTTCGAGTCCGGCATTCATCGTTCTCTCCTCACCACCCTCAAACATCCCCCACATCTTGGACAGCTGGAGTGCGATAAATCCTGCCATGTACTGAGCCTCACGCGGCTCGTCAAGGCAGATCGCCATCCGTTGGGAACTTATAATGTCCCGTGACGTCAGATCGGTGTCGCGGTAATGCCAACCGCCGTCTTCTTCTTCTGACGCATAGCCGGATGTATATCCTTGCGTGTCCATGTCGTCATCTTCTCCCGGAACTTCCTCCGCTTCGTCCTCATCCTCCTGTGCTGCCGCATCGTGGTTAGCTTCTTCCTGTGCACGCCTGGCATCTCCAGAGACGTTGGGGTTTTGGTTGTCCTCCTCGTCATCGGAATTGATGTGAATGTAGTATCTTCCGATGGAGATCAGTTGTGCCTCGCACTCCAGGCATAAGCAGAAGCAGGTGGGGATCGCGGTCGCACATGATGGACATATCCGGCACCTCAGTCCTTCCCATGTCTCATCATTCAGGATGACGACTTTGCTGATTTCGTCCCGGACCTCGTTGACCTGTGCATTGAACTCTTCCATCTTGTTGATTCGATAGAGTTCGCAGGCACGATTAACCATGTCAACGATGTAGTGCAGATTATCGGCACCTGTCTCAGTCTCCGGCATCCTCTCGCTGATCTTTGCGACGTTCTGGAGGAACATCGCAGCCGACTCTTGGGAAGAGTTGACAAAGCCAGGGCAGATCTCGTTCTCCACACACTTCGAGTACGCCCTCTTGATGTCAGCGTACTCCAGGCGCTTCCCTCCATTGCTTTTGCCAATCCAAATGGACTTGACCTCATAGAACGGGATCACGTCAAAGACCATGAAAGTCCCATTAGCCGCGACTCCAGCCCCATACCGCGCGAGGGTTGCACTGGGAATATAGATGATCGCAATCGGATCCCCTCTCCTCACGTTCCGTAGCGTTGTCTTCGTCGCCACGTTCATCTCATCCCATGGAGCAAACGCCCCGAAGTGCAGTGCTAGCCTGTTACCGCCATCGATTCCGCCGGGGACTAGCCCACAGCGTACGATGCTTGGCAGGTTTTCCACATACGTCACATGGAATGCTCCTCCGAGAGTATCACCCATTCTTGCGGAATACCTATTCGCCAGTGCGGATGAGCTCATGAATCCAAAATCACTGTGACCGGTTGTGACTCGGATGCACCAAGGCTGTACCATCCATCGCATCTGTTGAACATCCTGTCGATGTCGTCCCGATCCACGCCAGCCTTGGTCATTTCCTCCCTGGCTGCCCTCGTGTCGTTCGGGTTCATGATGCTCGGAAACCTTGCTGCCAGAACCTGGAATCTCGATTTCTTGCTTCCGGATTCCTGCCACTTGATCACCTCCATGATGCCCATGTATCGTTTCGCTCTCGTGGTGTATGGTGGGAATATGTCGTTGTTCCGGTCGTCAATGACAGCATCAATGTCGACCCATCCACCCTCGTCGCACCTGAAAGCACTTCCTCGGCAATTGCCGATCTTGTGTCGAAGGACTCTGCATAGGTCGTGAGATAGCTGGTTTGCTTGGTCCCTTGTAGTAAATACCGAGCGATCATCACCAATCCTGCATAGTGGAGCACCGTCGAAAGGAGCAATGCAGAAGTTGACACTCTTGCCAAGTTGCATCACGTCCACTTGCTCAAGGATTGCACCTTTGGGAAAGTATTTGGGGTCAACGATGGACGCATACGCCCATGGCAAGTGCACATCACTCACATCGCCATACTTCGGGATGTAGCACGGGATGGTGTCGCATCCCATCTCAAGCGTCTTCTTGAATGTCCTGTTGTCCCCGCACGGGTTGTAGGTGAGGTCGACGCCACCACATTGTAGTTGTCCTCCCTCAGCCGTGTCAGCCATCTCCACCAAATTAATGGTGTAGCTGTACATCTCAATTGTTTCTTTCCCTGCTTGTCCCCCTTTCTTTCTTTCCTTGGACGTTGATGAGGTCGGTTCCTCCGTATCCCCCATGTCTTCATCAGATGAAACAGGGTCACTGCTGAGTAGCTCACGGAGCACCTTCATCGCCTTCTCATTTCCAGCAGCCTCTTCAATGTCCTTGCAGTCGCCGTCGTGGGCCAGGTTCGCGCACTTCTTGCAGATCCCCATATCTCCCATGCACTTCTCCATTGACTCCAGGAATCCTAGTGCCGCTCTCCGCCCGTCGATCACTCGCTGCTTCTTGTCTTCCTTCTCAGCATTGGGCTGAGAACTTCGACTCGGGTCTGGTGCTTGACCAAGACCCTCATCTTCGCCCTCCGTGGCCTTTCTCTTGGAACCTTGTGCAGAGGGCTCGGTGATCAGGGATCGTGGATGTCTGGGCTTGACCTTGTTCATGATGTCAAGCACCTCCTTCGTGGGCACGCCGAGCTGTGCGGACGGTTTGTTCCGCTTTCTGTTCTGGCCCGTCGTGTGGGTCACGTTCCCAGCGAGGTGTCGCACTATTGACTGCTCGAACTCCCTCTTGATCTTCCATGCATCCTTCCACAGTGGCAGTTCGTGCTGGAAGTACGACATCACCTCAAAGAATCCCAACACCATCTCGACGACGTCTCCCAAGGATTCCTCGTTCGTGGTTTGTCCCAGGAGTTCATACATCGTTCCTTGGTCGAGCACACTCTTGATCCATGACGAATATGCCACATTGCCAAGATCTTTGCCTATCACGAAGATGGACATCCTCTCCTCGACTCCCTCGGAATTCTTGCACACGATCACATCCCGGGATGCGCACAATTGCTTCCCGTGACCGTTGTTGTAGAACTGCGCTGCTTGATCCACAGTCATGCTCACGAATCCCACGTGAGAAAGCTCCTTCTTCAGCCTTGAATACGCGAGCTCCCGTATGATCGTGATCATGGCCTGGATATTGTTGACGTCCACCATGAGGTTTTGAAGGTCGGGGATTGCCACCACGCATTCCGCGAAGAGGCGCGTGTACATTTTCTTCCCCTCGATAGACATTGCAATACCGTTCGTGTCCGCGTTCCAGTTCGCGCAACAGTTCACGCAAGAAGAGGGATTGTACTTCGAATTCGGTCCGAGCACCTTCGACTTGCTCATCTGCATCTCTTTAGCGCAAAGTTCGCAGATAAACTTGCTGAGCTCCGTGACCGTATACCATCGAAGACGTTGATCACCGGCATCGGCTTTCCCAAAAGCGTCCTGCTCGCCGTGTCCTTCATCTTGCCGCTCTTGTTTCCTCTTCGACTGTGCAGTGAAGGTCGGCTTGTACTCGAATTTCACCTTCGATTCCTCCATGTTCTTCGGGATGTTGAATCGAAGGTCGGGCTCGTTTATGCACGTCCCCTCCAGCTCACACACAAACGCGTTGCTTGGTGCGACCGCATCGATGGATTTCTCAATCAGCAGTCGTTTCAGGAGGAAATGTTGCAAGTTCGAGCTCCCAGGGATCTTGTAGTTCTTTCCTGTGAGCGCATGGACCACGCGCCACAGGCGATCGTTCTCGGTCACCAGCGCGCCTGCCGCCTTGCAGATCTCGCTAACCTTGTTGGCGATCGTCCCCAAGTCCCCTCTTCCACCATGGAAAGCAACATCGCGATTCACGCACACCACGACCAGGCCCTTGCATGTGTTGACGAGGTCAGATATCGCCTTCTGCAGGTAGTCGATGATGGGGTTGGCGGTCACCTGCCATCCGCATCCTCTCATGCACACCCAATCATATAGCGACATCCAGATGTGCACCGACATTGGCGAGTCATCCATGTCTCGCCTCCGCCGTTCAGCGATGAGCTTATCCAGCTTCTGCAATCGGGAGATGATATTCAACGTGTCGTTGGGTGAGGAGACTTGCTCACTCGACCCATAGTATGATCTCTCCTCGATGTTTGTCCATCCCTGTTCGTTGACCATCATCTGGAAGGTCTTCGTGCTCCCTTTCGAGTTGACGGCCCTCAGGGGCCAATCCAGGACCAAGAAGCTCTTCTTGTGGATCATCATGTCGCGAATCGTCGCCTCGCCAATGGGGCTCCTCTTCTGCCTATTGATAATCCGGTTCAACTGTCCAGGTGCGTTGTCCGGGTTCTTCTCCGCCTGAATCAACGCGTTGATGGCTTTGGCGCCCGGAAGGCGTCCAGTAATCAAGCATCCTGTTTGGGCACACAAGAAAGCATACAGCTGTAGCCATGCCGCATTTCCCTTCCCAACATAGGAAAGAATGATCTTCTCCGCGCTGGTCTTCTCCTCGAAGTGCAATAGCGAAGAGGTCAGGCATCTCAGCATACACTCCCAATATGTTGCGTTCTTGCCTTCTGCAAGACACGGCCCAAATACAGTTTGTATGATTGGGTACCCCGTATTGTTGTCTATGTTGAATTTCACATTGACAGTCGCGCCGCCCAAAGTGGTACCCCCTTCGAATGAAGTATAGGTATCGTGTCCAGCAGTTGGGTTGATAATTACCCATCTGTCGTCGTCACCGCCAGAGTTCATTCGGAAAATGGAGTCGATGATCTCGTTGTCGATCTTGACAGCATCGCTGGCTTGCGACCCCCCACTTGGAGCTCCCGGCTGGGGGACTGACCCACCAGCGGTTTGACTCCTTTGCCCGGAGCTTGATGCCGACTTCTGCTGTCGCTCCGTCTTCCGCGGCGGCTCCGTCTTCGATGAGCCCATCACCCACCATGTCGGCTCTTCCCCAACCACGAAATCCTCGGGGTACTTCTCCAGTTCCCTCTCGATTTCATGAATCGTGCAGTATTTATTCTGGAAGAATTCGATCATGACGTCCTTCTCGGCCTTCTTCTCGATCTCCTTCATCCAGCTTACCCACTTGCGCCGATCTTGGTTCTCAGCGGCCCTGTCAGCCGCGTGCGGTGCCAAACTGATGGAGTTGATGTTCATCGCAGGCAGCTTCGACTCATAGATCATATCGATGCACCATAGGAAATCCCTGGCGTACTCAATCTCCCGGTAGAGATCGTTCAGCTCCCTTTTGTCTGGACGGAAATAAGCTGTATACGACTGATCTTTGGAGTCCTTCTCACCGAGCAATGGCTGCAATCTCCTCATGATGAACGATACGCACATGAGCGAATTGACCGCCCGATGCACGCATCAGAGATGTCACTGGGGGTTGACCCACAGATCATCCAGCGCAATAGGTTGTTCTGGCTGGCATTCTCATCCCTCCTCAGTGCATATGCGAGGTTCTTCATCGATGCCTGCAGCTCATTCTGGTAGACCAACCCAAGGTCCCAATTCTTCTGGTAGTCGTCCTTGGAACCACGACCGTAGGAGTCGATCTTGGGAGCCTTGATCACGCTCAACGTGAACACTTTCCCCCAGTTTCGATCTCTGTATCTTGCGATTCTCCGGTCGTGCCTCTCAAACTCTGCAGTCGTCTGGAACTCCTCGGAGCTCCTCCACCTTCTCGATGACGATGCCCTAGATGACTCGTCGTTGATGAATTCTTTGTACACCTCCCCAACCGGGGTGTTCTGGTGGAATGCTGCTTTGAACGACCGTTCATCGTTGTCCTCGGCCACGCCTAGTGCGAGATCCCAGATGTTCGCGATTGATCTCAACATATCCGCCCCTTCCATGCAGTACTTGGTTACGTTGAGCAACTCGGGGTTCTTCGCCAGCATCGTTGCCTCACCGCAAAGTTGGTTCAGCGCCGACACGATCTTCTTTCCCTTGCTGCAGAATTCCCTCCATCCAAGCATACATTCGTCGGCAGAAAGCTGTCCGAAAACTTTGCTGATGAACTCTAAGGCAACCCTCATAGACTGCCCTTCACCTTTCATCATCCCGCGGCCCTTGGCAGAGTAGTACGCAGAGTATGCATAAATAGCGGGGACGCCTATGTCCTCGATCCACTTCACGCACATACCCAGGTCGCTGCTCATCTCCATCCTCTTGGGTATCCTCTTGCCTTCCTCGATGGCGTTCTTCACCAAATTTCCCAAGAAGATTGCTGCTTGCCTAGATTTCCCAACAGGCACGCAGAAGAACTCATTCGTATTGACGACATTCGGATTGGCAGTCATCTTGATGATATTCTCCAGAACCAGGAAAACCCAAAATAAGCAGCTGCAAATGAAGCCACGGAATTGTCCCAATATGATCCCAGCTTCAGATTGAGGTGACGAACTCGTCCAGCTCCTTCTTGAAGCTTGGGGTTCGGGACTGACCCAGCTCCCCGTATGCACCAGAGGTTCGGGACTGGCCCAGCACCTCGGTTGTGCAGTTGGGGTGGTGCAGATTTCGCTCGCAGTAGCTTGGTGCTTCCGCGATCTCCTTCGCGTAATGCAAGCAAGAGCGAGTTTCAACGGTGCCGGTTTGAGGCACCTTGCTCGAGCACGAAAACGGCGAAGGATCACACCCACAATTATAGACGTGTACAACTGGGTTTCTTTGGTTTCACGACCAGCACAAGGTCCATGCTCATGGTTTCCATTGCATTTCTTGGACAACGAGCCGCCAAGTTCAAAGTTCCATGATACAACTCTCCATGGTTTCTTGATTGGCATGGGTTTCTTTGCATATCTTTGTTTCAAGCCATAGCGACACCCATCAAACTCGTGACTAGTCCCATCATGCACGACCTCATGCAGTCTCTCATCTTTCCAATAATCACAACTTCCAGGCAACTCAAACAAAATCGCAGCTCGTTTTGTCATGGCATGCCGTTTAATTTCAACGAACCGTTCAAATAATCTCCAAAATTCTCTTTGTTTGGCCTCGATTTTCTCTGCGGTGTCAATGCCGCGAGTCTTGTTGAGGCGTGCCCATGATGATCCCCCCGTGCAAGGCCCGGCGAAGAACAACAAATCGGAAGGTTTGGTAAGCACATGTCTGGCGATTCTCCCCCCGTACTCGCTCAGTAAGTCATCAACCAGAGTTATGGTGACAACCTGCGGCCCGTCATGGCGGGCAAGAGCAGTGAACCAGTTACGTGGTTCGGAACATGCCATCAGCACGATGGGCCGAGCCAAGTCAACACTGTAAAGAGTGACGACTGTGCGAGTTCTCATACCAGGAAGCGAGACATGAACAGGAGCGCGAAGCACACCACCGTCGTGTTTGACCATCGCGAGTTCAATACCCGGCGCTAACTGTGGCTTGTGCTTCACCGCAATGCGATACGGAACAAAACAACGACCAGGGACAAGCTGCTCGTGATTGATATGCAGACAACGCATGAGCAATTTCAATCGGAGCAACGTTTCCAAAGCAAGGTCGTTAACACACTTCAACTCTATGCGCTCGTTCGACAGTTCTTCAACAAATGCGGCCAGCACGGACTGCATGTCAACATCCCCGGACCCGACGTGAATTGGTCGTGGTCGTGGAGACCGTTCCCGCGCCGGTGCAGCGACCGGTACGGGATGAAACTGCCAAACTGCGCGTTCAACCCAACCATCAATTCGCACACATTGTAGCCCCGGGTCAACTCTATCCTCAACTTTGAGCCATGACCCATTCTTCAGAAACCAAGTGGAACGAAGCCACTTGCTCCCAAACGGTGTCATAACCGCGAGTGGAGGTTTCACACGCATCAATCTGGGTCCCTTGGCAACAACAACCGGATCATGTCCTTCATGCTCATGCAATCCCTCTTTAGATGTTAATCCAGACCACCATAGGTCCGGGGGCATGATCGGTATGTGTGTGTACGGAAATGTTGGAACTCCGTCAACTGTCCCCGAAGCGGTCTGCATGGTCCCCTTTATGGGATCACACGTGGGTGTGAGCGCCTTGAGGGTATCCGGGTCAGACAGCAAGCTCGGGTCAAGTAGACCAATCTGCAAACATGCATGTTTCCATTTGCGCCCATCATTGAACGCCTTGGTGTAAATATCGGCCGCCATCCTGTCGGTGACCTCATACGCCAAGTACATGTAATCACGTGTGAACATCTCATGCATCCACGAAATGCTAACACCATGGCTTCTCTCAAGGTGGCGCATCGTGGGGTTCCTCCCCGATCGCACGACACCGATCATAGCCTTATTATCGTCATAGAACACAAAGTTCGGTGACTTCTTGAGAATCCGCTCTACCAGCTTGAGAGCGGGCATACCCATCGATCTCATGGCAACATCGGCCGCAACAATCTCGGCCTCGGGAGTGGAGTGACTCACACAACCCTGTCTTTTAGAGCTGCCAGACAACGGAAACCGGGTATTAGGCCCTTGTATATTCAAGTGTCCACCGGAGGTGGAACGCAGCGAGTCAATGCATCCCGCAAAGTCAGCGTCCGCATACAAGGCCAAGTGCACATCGTCCATAGGGTCTCCAACCCAACCGACCATGCGCCAATGTTTGGTATGATGCACATAGCACATCAAGTGATGCAAACCCCGATCATCGGAGTCAGTCCACCTATGCACGTTCCGTGCTAGGCGATTCACTTGCCGCAACAAATCGAAGCGAGCAATCCGCGCACCGTACAGCAACTTCATCAGTACGCTAGCGGCATGCGGAGCAAGGTGTCCACGCACGGGCTCCTTCATGGCCAACTCAGGAGTCCCTCCCCGTTGGTCCGGCACTGTGGCAGAACCGTCGGTGGGCACAAGATTGTTACACCAATTGCACACGACTGACGGCCCCTCTCTGGCAGGCTTCCGTGAGACGTGATTCTTTGTTTCTTCATGCAACTCAGGGGTGACAACCTTATTCAACTTCACGTCGCCCGCCACTTCAAGATAGCGGTCGACACAGGAACGTAGGAACTGTTCCATGTCATAGGTCACCGTTGTTACTCGGTGTCCGTTCCCGAGAGTGACGTTTCCCTTGCTTTGATTGCAACCAAGGTACATGTCAAGTCCAGTCTCGGGCTCAATCTTCAAACGTGTACGCAACATGCTCCACCCTTGGGCAAGGTTCTTCTGCGGCCCTGCCATTTTGAAGTCGTCGACATACACAACCAGAACAAGCTGGAGCTTTTCATGAATGTACACTGAAGGCCATTCTTCGCCGATGGGCTCAAAACCAACGGCACGCACCGACTCATCGCAGTGCTGCTCCCAAAATGTTCCCGCATCTGGGTGTCCGTACAGCGCCTTCCTCAACGGGACGACTGGTCTTCTGTACTTATCCCATTTGCATTCACTTGGCACGGCCTCCGGTGGCAATTCAATCCAACACGGCGTGCCTCTCAAGGTGGCCTGTATATACGCCTGAACAGCGTCGGCCATCTGCACATCCCAGCCATCATGACAACCCAGAAAATCCGCCCAACGCGAGGCTTCAAATGAAGCAGGGGAGTTCCCCAAATCTTGAAACATCGCAGCCTCAAAGCTTTGGTTCTTCACTTGGTTCCCCAGCAACACGCCTCTACCCTTGAACTTCCTCTTAGGATCACCAACAGGCAACTGTGAGTGCTTTTCAACGCAAATGCCATGTGCGCGAGCCATGTGTATTTCCTCCCCCTTCGCTTTTGCTTCTCTGGCTACAGCGTCATATTCGCGCACCGCGCCAAGATCGAAGACCCCCTGGTCGATTAATCCCGACCACTCTTTCTTCATTGATGCCAATGCATCAGGGTTGGTCAACATCTCTTTCCGGCCTACCGGCCTGGATACTAAAGCGTCGAAGAATCGTACAACTTTCACAGCCTTTCTCTCTGTGCTGTATTCGCTCAGAAGTCACGCACGGCATCGATGGGTACTTCTTGGCTTCACCGTCCTCGCCTATCGCAGGCATTGCGAGTGGCACTTTTCCAGAAACTATCTCAGCAGACTCCTCCCATTCATACCAGGTGAGGTCCGTCGATTCGTCGACCGATGGATCCGTCCCCGATGCTGTCTCAGCTTCGTCTTTATGACTCTCCATGACTGATGCAACCGCCTTCGTCCAGTTTGGAGTCGACTTTGATCGCTCCTCAGACTTGAACTTCCAGGCATAAATTACCACCAGACACTCAAATTCTTTCTCAAGCTGAACGTTTCGTCTCATGACGTCTTGGGACTGTTTGGAATCCATGAGAACAACCACCCCGTCGACAGGATTAACAACAATCCTGACCCATTCAAGCTCAGCCAAATGCTTCCCATCCATTGGGTTCTTGATCTTTGATATGTTCTTCCGCAATCCCCAATTGTACTGCCATTCTACTCCACCCCAGCGGTTCCGAAGCATCGCTCGAATTCTCTTACCACCGGGCATCTGTAATGTCCGTGCCTCTGCCGGCGCGGAAATCTCAGACTCCTTACCCTTGGGATCTTCTTCTTTCCTTTTGCCACCGCCCTTCACCTCGGCCTTCTCTTCCTTGGTGTAATATTTACTCATCATCTTCCATTCTTCAGGAGTGAACTCCGGAGGTCTCGATGTCTTCATTAGCCTGAATCCATCCTTCCCGACAGGATACGGTCTTCCGGCCTTGTCGATTTTAACCTCCTTGCCATCGTCGTTGACGTACGTGATGCCATCCCCAGGTAGTCCAACTGACACGTGTGGAAGGTCGGACTTTACAACCTTCTCATCGCCCTTAGGGTGTCCATCTCCCTTCCCTTTTGAAGAGCTCGGTCTAGCATCTTCTTCTCCTGCATGATCCCCCCGATCTCCGGCGATTACCTCCGGGCCATCGTCGAGCAGTAGACCAGCGATCTGATCGACTTCATCGTCAAGCAGTCGCTTCTCGTCACTCTGCAGCAATTCAGGCTCGTAGTCCTCATCCTCGATCAGGCGGTCACGTGCATCCAGACCGATTGCATCGATAGACATCTCTATTCCTTCCAAAGTCTCGTTGGCAACCTTGTACTTCTGTTGTATTGGGAATGTCAGAGGAGATTTCAGAATCATCCTCTCCGTCTGATGTGGCATTCTCAACCGAGGTGGAACCTTTGCCTTCTTGATGTTCAGCTCTGCACCCGCAAATGCAGTAAGTGCCCAAGCACGATACTTGTTTGCCCAATGCATACCGGTGCTCAACACATATCCAGCAAATATACCAGTTTCCCCTCTCGGCTCGAACTTCTCCCTCTTTCCCCCTCGTGCTTCGCTCGGCTTGAAGTCCACTAGCGCACCAAAAGGTATCTTCTCGCCCTTGAACTCCTCGCCATGCAGCCTCATCCATGCACTCGATCCGTTCACCTCTTCGATGTTCATGAGATGGCACAGAGTGGTGATGGCCTGCACCCAATAACACGTGGGTAGACCGGCATGTACTAGACAAGCCGAAGTCTGGTCAATGATGAATTGATTTGTTCTTTCAGCAAGGGAATTGTTCTGCGGCCGTCCAGGCAGCGATAGGTCGTGGTTCAGCTTCAGCTCCACGCACGCATTGATCAGTTCCGGGCCGTCATCCGAATATACCTGCTTGATTTTCCTCCTCCCGCAGAAGTGCTTGATAGCCCTGACGACTGAGTCAGTGTCTCTTCTCGCGGTGGGATAAGCCATGATAATTCCGGTATATATGTCCCGGATGATGAGCGCATACCTGCCTTCCACTTCATGATCTCCTGATGCCGTCACAAAGTCGAACGTCACCAGGTCACCGAACGTCTTCACTTCTCTTTTGAATGCTCCCGTTCGTGATCTGAAGTGTCTCATCTTTGCCTTGACGCATGATTCGCAGAAGGGATTTCGGTATCTGTGTGTAAGCAAATGAGCTATGGAGTTGGCGTCCTTCTTGAGGACTCCCACTTTCCTCTTTATTGATGATCCTTCGTACACGTCTACTTCGATTCCGGCATCTGGATCATCTTCGTCAGCCTCTTCCTCGTGAGCTTCGGCATCACCATGTCGATGCGGGACTGACCCAACATCTACAGGTATTTCCTCAGCCACGGGAGGCGGACGTACCGGACCGGCTCCTCCGGGTGGCCCGAAGTCGAATGCCCCGTCGTGGTGTTCGCCCTCGGCCTCTGCGGACTCACCGACAGCGGCGGGTGTGACGTCGTTCTCATCGTCACCTCCCTGATCTGCCTCGTCGTTCGTTACCATCGCCAATACTTCCGAAAAGTGCTCCTTGAGGTCGTCTATCGTAGGGCGATGCCTGTTACTCCGAAGTTTACCATCACTCACTAGGTACGGGATGTCGTCCTTGACCTGCAAGTGCACGAATCCCTGCTTTGGCGTAACCATGAAAGGTAGTTTACCAGGCATCCAGTGAAATGCATAACCCATCTTCATGCATCTCCTCCCCACTGACAATACCGTGGGTGTCTCATCCAATACATGCGGCTCGACAGTCTCGTCCAACTCGTCCACGACTATCTTGGCCACATCAGATGTGGAAGTGGAACCATTCGCGGTCTGGAACACGATCTCGTCGTCATCTTTCACGATGTCGACACCCAGGCTCTTCGCCTTGGCTCTTCCGATGAGATCATGACCACATCCGGTGTCCATCAACCATTTCACCCGTTTGCTGATGCACGTTGACATGGCGAAAACGTTCTTCGGCATACCATGCTGCTTCTTCCAGTCGACAGCCGATTCCTTGATCTCGTCCTTGTTCCGATCATACTCGAACATTATGCTGCTCTCCTTGGTCACCGGGAAGTAGTGCTTCTTATATATATCATCCACCACTTCTCTCAGTATCTTCGCACGTATCAATGATCGTTGGACTTGATAGGCTGATAATTCACGATGATCACTGCTTTTGAACTTCTTCTCGTCGACGTACACGTACTGATAAGGCTCATTCTCATTGTCCTCATAACCGTACCATTCTCCTTTTCGTTCCCATTGCCTTCTCTCGTCTTCGAGGTAGGTGATCTCCCCATTCTCGTCGACGTCGAGCACTTCCTTGAACCACACCATTTTCTCGGGGATCTCGGACTCGCCAGACCATCTCGATGATTCGCTCATCGCGTCGTCATCGTGCTCGTGGTAGACAGTCTCGGCTTCGTCCGGTTCGACCTGATCAACGTCCTTCTTGAAGCTTACCTTCCCTGCAGGAGCCGATTGCTTCAGGACTATCGCGGGCATTGCGATGGCCCTCCTCGCAATGGCAGGCGCTGCGGCTTTGGCGGCAGCCTTCGACTTGGCTTGCGCCTTGTCATTTGACGTTGCTGGAGCTGAATTGTTCTTGATGAGCTCATGCCTATACTTGCAAGCGCTTCCCTTATCGCACTTCCCCTTCTGAAACGCGAAGCATGCTCCATCATCTCTCTTTGGTGACGATGATCTGGACTTGGATTTGCCCTTTCCTTTCCCCTTGGACATGCTCTCCAACTTATGCTCCGTCTTCTTGCTGTGGGAAAAAGTGCATTCATTCCCTTTCACGCACCCCTTCGCCGATTTGAAGTGGTACCAGCAGGGGTTATCCTTGCTTCCGCCCGGACTCTTGCCTCTGTCGCTGGCACCGTCGGACTTGCCGTTCTTGCCAGCGTGGCCCTTTGCCTTGGCTTTTGGGAGCACAGGAGCGGCATCAGGTCCACCGGGTTTCCCCTTTCTGCCCTTGCCACCCTGGTTCTCCTGTTTGCCAGTTGCTGGAGCCGCATCCTTCCCGCCTGACTTCATCATCGACTTGACCGATTTCTCCTTCATGTCGAGCATCAGGTCTTCCCGATCTGCCTTGATCTGATAGTCGATCAACGCCAATAAGAATTCATACGTCTTCTGAGGATGCTTGTCCGGTAGTCTATGGTAGGCATTGAGGCCGAACTCCATCTTCTTGCTCCCTTTGATCTTCCTGTAAAGGATGTCTCTGAGAGCCAGCTTACTGGGTCTGTCCTCGCTCCTCATCTTCAGCAGCAAATCATACCATTTGTTCCTGAACATGACCAAGTTCTTGTCGCCAGGAAAGTCAAGGTTGAATAGATGCTCGATGTGGTAGACAAGATCCGTTCTATCGGAAGTTCTGAATGATTGCATAACTAATGCCACCAACTCTCGTCCCTTCACGATCACCCCTTGTTGATGTCGTAGTTCAGAGTGTCGTGTAGCATCGAGGTATACGTCCTTGGCTTCGTCAGGTGCTTGTTTCAGCATGTTCTGCATGCCCATGGCCATCTTAATATCTATCGTAGCAAATCTGTCGCCACCTGAATCGCTAAGCAAATCCAGGTCTGGGTTCAACCCAAGAGCCTGCTCCAGCCATTTCGTCCATGCGTCGGTATCTGGATCTGCACATGCGCTCAGAACATTCATCAGCAGTTGCATCTTCCAGGTGTCAAGTTGATGGATCTTTGGCCAGGCCGGAATAGATACTCTCTCGGCCTCTTTCCTCGAGATTCTCGGTCGATCATTCTTGATCTCTCGGTTATCTCTCGATCTCCTTCGTCTCCTCCGTGTCCGATCGTCTTCTTCCTCTTCTTCTTCCTCGTCTTCCTCATCTCCTTCGTCGTCGTCATCCTCATCCTCATCATCGGGTGGATCATCCGGAGGTCCTCCTCCGCCACCAGCGAGGCTCAACTGACGTCGACCCGCTCCCTGCCCATTCCCATTGGGCGGGAATCCACCGTAATCCAATGGGGGCGTAGTACCGTTGTTTCCCCCCCCATCACCACCACCAGTCGTAGTAGTGGATTGTGGGACATGCCCAACAACCCCTTGCATCTGGGATAGGTGTACATCGATCATTGGATCACCGAAAGACGGAAAGAGGATCGAACCTGGCATCAGCGACGAATTAGGGATTTGATTTGAAGACGATGACGGGACTGACCCAGCCACCTTCTTGTCTATCCTATTTGAATTAGCCTGGGTTCCTCCCTCAGCGCGTTTCACTACTGCTCGTTCACGATGTCCATCTTTGCTGCTGGAGGCTTCCTGTGTCTCCAGCTTCTTGTGTGCACGTAGTTCCTCGTTGTCAGCATCGAGTTGGCGTACAAAACTCTCTTCTTGCTTGAGCGTCGCCTCTCTTTCTTTCAGTTGTCTCTGAAGCTCATGCATCTCCTCGAGGTACTCATCGTACATTCCCTTAGCTGTCAATCTCCAGTACTCAGCCTCCTTCGACTTCTCGTCCATCGTGCACCGTTCCTCTTGTTTCTCTTCTTTGACCTGGGCTAACTCCAAGATCGCATCCTGACGATGACCACCTTCACAGCAATCATCTGGTCCTTCATCGACACGTCGGACTCATACTGTTTGACGATCTCTTCTTTTTCGCGAAGCAAGCAATCTGCTCTCTTCGATTCCTGTTCCGCAAATACTGTAACGTCATTCAGCCTCGCCATCAGCTGTTCCCTGGAGTCCTCCAAAGAGTACGTCTCGGGGCGCTTGACGAGTGCATGCTCCAACTGTGATTTCAGACTTTGGACCATCTCCTCCTCGTTGAACTTCTCGATAGATGTAGAAGATTCTATGCCTCTGATCTGTTGCTGATAAGCTGATATCTGTTGTGAAGCCTCACGGTGTATCTGATTTGCACGTATAGCTGATTCCTGCGCGGCCGACTTCTCGCTTGCCATGTAGGATTTCATCAATGCAATCTCCCGCTTCTGCTCCATGATAGTTCCTTCAGCTTGCCTCATCTGTTGCATTATAATATTCGACTCCATGTCTTTCTTCTCCCCGTACTGAAATGCGTTCATTTCCACCTTGCGCATCTGTTGGGCTTCTTCCTCAAACTTGCGCCATGCCTCAGCCATGTGGTGTTGGTGGTGACTCACTAGATGTCCCGACTGCTTGCTGGCAATCTCGCATCGTCTTTCCAGCTCCTGGATCCGGATGGTGCTTCCATAGTCTTCTTGGTTAAGATTCGCCATTGCTGCCGACATTTCATCAAGTGTCTTCTGATATTCCCCGATCTCCACCTCCATCTTATTCTTCTCTTTGATCACGGCGCGAAAATCTGCACTGGTGGGTGATTTTGACCTCCCACCCTTCGATGTCGATCTCACGCCCTTCTGCGACGTCCGTGGTGTCGCAGGCGAAGATGATGATCTTCTCGGTGGGGATTCTCTTTTCTTCGACTCCTGATGAACATCGATCTGCTTCCATGATCTTGTGGGAGTAGATATGTCGCTGAATAGCGCGGAACCTCCGCTCCCAGGTTCATCCTGTGAATCTGCAACCATATCCATCACCGCAGGAAGAGCCATCAATCCATTGGATCCCTCTGAGCTGCTGTTCCCAAAAGTTGCAGTACTTGGGCTCGCCGAAGACGCCATTGTACTGTGTAGGTTATCGTTCCTTTATTGTCCCTGTACCCGCAATAAACCAGCTGTCTCCCAGTCCAGTGTAGAGCTTGTAGTTACGGCTGATAACCTGTCAAGAGACGGCAAGGTGACGTCCCGTGGGACGCTATGCACCGAACCCTCAAGCTTTAATACCAACCACGTAGAAAGGTGTATACGGACGATGCCGTTATAGCCGAACCCGTGTAAACGTTGTAAGGGAGAAGGAATGATAGTTACAACAGTAGTCCTGACAATGCGGCGCAAGCAGTTGTTTTGCTCTTAATGCCGATCACGTAGGTCTGCAGTCACACATCAGATCTTGAACCTCAATTGTGTCTTGAGCCAAATGGCAATCAATGGAACTTGGGAAGCAACACCAACAAGGACCTCAGAACAGCTACCCAATTTCGGCACGGGGCCTAGAGGGTTTTAACAGGTCTTTGGTGCCTTCTGGGGCGAACAAAGTCTTGCGTGTAAAGTGCTCCCGTGGTAATGGACAGGTTGAAAAGTTGGGGCAACCAAGTGGTTTGGAGCTGCCTTTCCAGAGTACTGGTCGTGAAAAGTGTTCCACACCCTCTTCAAATACTTGTTTGTTGAAGCCCACAACTGTGTGTCGAAGAAACAAAAGTGAACCATGTCGTGCGACTCCCATCCTTGTGCCTCCTGGTGCCACTAAGTAAGAGTGTTCCTTACCAAGTTCAGCACCGTAACCTTGCTGTAAACGAGCTACGGAGCACAAATCTCTGTTCTTTGGAACTAACCTTCCGTTCTTGAGGGAGTAACCTTCTGACATTTCAAGTTCTTAAGCTTCAGATGGCTGTGCGTGCCACAATGCTGGCAAAATAAACGCCACCACAAAAACTGCAGCCTTGCAATTTTGATGCGTGCACCACTATCAGGCTCTGCAGTTCAAGCACTTGCCACAGCACGCGCCCACATTGAGCATTGCCAAACTTCTCGGTTATGGTTATGGGTTATGGGGACGTAAAACTTAGTAAGATACAGTGGACAGTGGGGCACTGGGACAGCGTGATGTAAAGCTTACCAAGATACAGTGGACAGTGGGACAGTGCGACAGCGGGACAGTGGCACAGTGGGTGGGCACAAGCCAGGTCAGTCAGCCCCAGTGAGGCAAACCAGGCATGCCACCTGCCCAGGCAAAGGTCACACACAACACAGGGAAAGTATCAACACAGACAGGTAGCAGATGCGCCCTCGAAACAAGTTGCCATGTTCAAGCGACATCCAATGCAAGGCTCTGTCTTTTTCATCAGGCGCCGCACTGAAGCTCATGAGGCATCATAGTGCCAGTCCTGAAAGCCAGTCCACTATTCACTGGGACAGTGGACAGGGGACAGCTCCAAATCTCAGGTAGAGATCCAAGGCGTAGCCAGCTCATTGGGGCCATTCTCTGGCGTGAAGACAAACATGCGGTACACTTCTGCTTCACAGTCGAACAGCATCGCATAGATCGCAATGACTTTGTCGCCCGCAATCTTTCGCACAGCGTCCCTGTAGCTATATAGCTTCTTGTCGTTGTAGGTGAGCTCAGGGTCCACCATGAAGAGCCTGCACCGGACCCATTCCGCCAAGGCAGCTTCTATCGTGAAAGGCTCATACCTCGTGGCGCCCACTAGCAGACAAGAGTGAAATGCAAACAACCCGACCAAAGATTCTCACTCTACAGCACCTTTCAGCCCAGGCACGGGCACGGCTGAACATCGCACTCGTCAATGTCAGCTTCAAATTCACCGTCGGCGCCGCAAGGAATGGGCTCTGACTTCCACATGTTCCGCATCAGTGGGGTGGTCAAAAATCCGGACATTCTCACTTGGACAGAGGACCAGGAACAGTGGACGGCGTCAGCTAGGCCAGTGTCAGACCAGATCAGAGCCAAAGCTTGCAGGCGCAAGTTGCACAAGAGTGGGTCGAGCGCACCGCGCTGAAAGCAGGGAAAACATGGGTTCATTCAGTTGCGCCAAATGCAGTCTTGGAAGGGAGTTTGTGTGGACATCAAGTCAAGCCTAATGGCAATCTCACATCAAAAACTTGCAGCAATTCAGTCAACGCGCAACCAGGCAACGCAGCCCGCCCCAATCAGCCAGTGCAAAATACAATTCTGCAATGCAAGATTGTCGAATTTACGGCTCCAGCGTCTGGATCATAACAGTGCTTGTTCTGACCTTCTGGAAAAGAGAAATGCGTCTGCCAGGGGCATGCAACTTTTCAAGCTTGGAAATCGTCGAAGGAGGGGCCTCTCTGAGTTTGAACGGCTTGAACGGTTCGATTTATAGACTAACCTGACAGGGGGCCCGCCAACTTACAGTAGGCGCACAGACCAAATTTGGTAAATTTTGGCCAGAACCGCGGGGGAAGAAGCTTCCAGCAAGAGTTTGTCCCAGGTTACCATACTTGGGCCGCCCGCCCCAAGCAAAAGTAGCTCAATTTAGCTTAATTTACCGACACCTCCTTCGGTAAATTGCTTTGTTTTACTCTTCCGCGCAGTGCCTCCTCACCGCCATCATCCGGCTGCTGCCGAATTGCACACATGAATTAATGCAGGCTGGGGCGCTTCCAGAAATCTGCGCCAGAAGCACTTACTCGAATCTTCTTTGCAGGTGGAACATCGTAGGGTCGGGGTGCCTTCCAGCTCGAAGAAACAGGTCGTTTCTTCAGCTCTGGCGTCTTCCAACGCACAGAGGACAGAGGACATGGGACAGCATCTTTTTGCAGGTACTGGTCCACTACCCACTTGCCCATGTTTGCTGGATAGGCTTGGCTCTCCTTCAAGACATCCGCCTTCCCCGTCACTGTCTTCTGGTTTCCTTGCGCCCCCGCAGTTACCATGGAACGATGTTGCCGCCCAGCGCAGGTGCATTTTGTGTGCAGGGTAGACACCCAGCTTTCGCCCAAGAACTTGTAGCGCTTGAGGAGGCGAGCACCATACTCTACATCAGGGGTGAAAGCACACCTGGCACAAGTAGTGTGTGTCGCCTTGAAGGCATCAATGACTTTCTTCAAGGGCTGGAAGCGGAACATGATGGATCCAGCCGGCTGCTCCACCACAGGGTGGACCCCAGTCAGAATGGCCACAGCAAACAGAAAAGCGGCTATGGAAGCCATCCTGTTCCCTTCTTGCACAGGCTTGTAGCCAGTGGAGCCTTCAGGATGCTCCTTAGAGCGCTGGCAGTTGCAGGAGTTGAGAAACACCCAGCTGGAACATACCGGCGCCATCCACAGTAAGCCGCCGGGCTGAATTGCCAGGACTGCCTTCAAGGAATTCATGAAGCCTGCCCTCGACAAGATGTTTTCTGATTCCGGGCCATTCCCATCTGTCATTCCTGGAACTCGTTCAATGTCCATGGCCTTGGACGGCAGTCCCTGGGACGCTGCTGCATTGGCCACAGCGCCGACACCTGCCCACAGCTCGACCACGGACAAAGGACGGTGGACAGGGGACAGGGCAACAGCAGCCGCCAGCGTGAGTCCGAAGATGCGCATGGTGGCAAGCCTTGGAGGGACCTTCACCTCTGGCACAGCCATGATTATGCCAACCGTGGCAAGTCAATCAAGCACTCAAGAGCCCAAAGCTGCGGAAAACAATTAGTACACATTTTCAGCAACCAATGCGTGCATATCAGTCAGTGCCAGCAGTTTGTGCTTTTTCAAGTGTGTTTTGTTCAAGCGCAGCTGCCCGAGCACCCCAATTGGACGCACGCTTTCAGCGCACACTACATGCCCCTAGTCCCTGCAAAGCAAGGCTGTTCCCCTGGACTGATGGCATTGACACTGTACAATGGACAGTGGACAATGCTCAGTGCAAACCCATCTTAGCTCGAAATTCTTTTGCCCCCTTGGCAAATCGCTCCTGGGGGCTTCCTGCATCTTTTTTCATGGCGGACCGCATGTGCTGCCAAAAGCTTTCTTGGCTCGTAGTCGCAGGCTTTGTCTTCTTGCCATTCTTCGGCGTCGACTTGATCTCCTTCATTGTCTTCTCATAGTCTTGCTTGAGCTGGTTGTAGAAGGCCAACTTTGTGGGGTTCTTTGGGGGGCGACGGCCTGCAAAAGTTCCGGCGCTGCCACGAGCTGCTCTCTTCACCTTGTCAATGCCTCGCTTTTTCTCTGGCGATCGGTGGGCCCCGGGCCACAGGCACTTGGACATAGCGCTCTTGCTAGTCGTTGGCTCGCCCCCCACACTGCTCTTGCCGCCCGCAATCGAGCCATTCGGTCGCTGGCTCGTTGACTGGGTCTGTGCGTGTTGGGCTACGCACTCACTCGCGCAAAGCTCTTCCTCCTCTCGCTCATCCAGCCAGCCCTGCAAGAAGCCAGCCATGGCAATGGAAAGGCAGGGCGTGTCGGGTGGAGATCTTGGCCTGAACCTAAAACCTCATCAGGCAATTCTCAACTCAATGTCAAGGCGCAAGCCAGCTCCTGCAAAAAAGTGCAACAAACAAAGCAATGACAAGAGCAGCAGCACAATTTTTCTTCTCACTGCAAGATTGCAAAATTTGCTACAGTTGCCAGCCTCTGCTCTTCCGGCAAATGATTCGGCCCGCCTCTCTCATGCGCCATCTTTGCAAACCAAGTAGCACTTGCCCTTCTGCACACGCTTCGCCTTTGTCAGAAGCCAAGAAGGTTTGGCTGGAAACACACCTTTGCCTTGGGCGGAATCCTCGTAGTAGAATTTCATGAACAGCTTGAGCACACCGTTCTTGCTTTCCCCCTTGGTCCAATCCACAGCTGCCCAAGAGATCATGGACCCGCAATTCGTCACGTCCGCCATGGCCCTTGGCGGAAGCTTCTTAGGTTCGAATTTGCATGGCTCGGTTGACTTCACACTCAAGGAAGTGGGATCAAGGTTGACTTCATGGCAGACAATTGTGAATGTCGCCACATTGTGGTCCGCCAAGTAGCTCACAAATTCCTTGAAAGAAGCCAACCCCTTCTTGAAGGCTGGGTCCCACGCATCAGGGTGGGCCCAAAGGCACAGCCCGTCCACAGAGTTCATCTGAGTGTTGAAGAGGTGCGTTTTCCTTTTCTCCGCTTTTTCAACATCTGCATCTTCGGAGTGGAACTCGCACAAAGGCATCCTGACAGAAACCACACCGTCTGCAAGGCCATGAAGGTAGAAGGCGCCTGTGGAGGTGAAGACCAACTGAAACAGGTCAGGTTGCAAAGACTTCACAATGGTCACAGCTCCTTGCTTCTTCAACTCCTCCAAAGACCCAACCACGCACTCCTCTGGGAAGGGGTCACCCTCAGCCTCGATGTCCTCCAGCGGCGCCGCGCGCTTGTTTTGCGCATCTCCTTTAAAGGGAGTGCCAGAAGGGTTGAACTCCCGATTGTGCTTCTCCGTCGACTTGTCATAGTCTTGCTTCAGCCTCGCGAACTTTGGGCCCCACTCGTCCAGGGCTTTTTGCCGGAAAGCCAAGTGCCCATCGGCAGTTGGGAAGGTCAAGTGGTAAAGCTTCGTGTCATTCACTGGTGTGGACCCCTCAGGCTGGAAATCGCGAAGCTGATGCCCAGGGAGGATCAACAGCTTCCCCCTCACCATCCTGTCAATGGCTCTGCGTGTGGAGTCCTTCAGCCAGTCCGCGTTGGACCTGCGCTTGTCTTGCTCCTGGTCCCCACGGGCCCAGACACACGTGATCACCATCTCCTGTGGCTCTTTGGGCTTGGATTTGGAAAGACTTTGCACAGTGGACAGGAGGACAGAGTCATCATATGGCAAAACATCCACATAGACAGCGCCATTTTTCGGGCTCACCTGCATCCCTTTCCATAGGCTTTCCTTGAACTTGTTGATCAAGTCAACACCACTGATGTGCTGCTTGAACATCTGTGCCTTGGCAAGGTTTTCTGCAGATGCGGGCGGAACGCCTGCGAATGGCAAGACGAACTCCCCATTTGGCTTCATCTGAACTCCGGCAATCACACGCCTGTGCCAAAGGCTGCTTTTCTCAAACTCGC
Organism: Effrenium voratum; assembly: GCA_963377175.1. Classification (NCBI taxonomy): domain Eukaryota; class Dinophyceae; order Suessiales; family Symbiodiniaceae; genus Effrenium; species Effrenium voratum. Next base: position 294,832 of record CAUJNA010003346.1, read on the forward strand.
AGGCCACCTCATTCTCATTCTTCATTTGGTTGCTCATGCACATCCACATGATGTGGGCGCCAGACCTTGTGCGGCTGGAAATGCTGTCCTGTGCAAACACTATTTGCCCACGGCGAACTCGCAGACCGTGCTCCTCTTGCTTCAGCAACTGCTCGGTGTCATCTTGGGCTTTCTCACAATAAGTGTCATCATAAGTGTGCCCATGGCCTGCTACATTTGGGCCAATCAACATGGCGAAGGTGCGCTCTGGGCAGTGGGCGCATGCATCTGCAATCACACGCACACATTCCGGGCCGGCCCGGAGGGCAGCAGAGCCCAGGCTCGTGAGGTTCACGATGTACACGGTGAAGGCTGCCGGGGCAGGAATCATCACACTTTCCAGCCATGCAGCCGAGGCTTGCCCCACAAATGGAGCAATGTGAGAGGAATTTCACAGGAAGGGCGTCGTCTTGCAGCTCTGCCGCTTTTGCTGTCAACTCCTGATCCTGGGCCCGCAGAAACTCGACCTTGCCGATCCGCTGCGTGGAGCTGTACTCATCCAAAGCAGCCTTGTACTTGACCCAGGTCGACTGGTCCTTCTCAAGCTTGGCCTCGAAGAGCCGCAAGGATGCCTTCTCCTGCTGCAATTCTGCTTCCTCCTGCGCCTCATCAAGCTGCGACTGCTCTTTCACAGGCGCATCCCTGCCCAAATGGACACAGATGAAGCGGAAGTCCTGCAATTTGAGGTTGGTTGGTTGGTTGGTTGGTGTGTGGCCAGCACATGTAAGTGAGGCCAGGCCCGCGCTTCCCCCCGGCCGAAGCTTGGGGTTCAAGCCGGCCGAAAAAATAAACGCAGCCAAGGCACAAGCCGTACCATGGGGAACCCAAGGCCGGCGCAGCTAAGACAGGGGCAGAGGGTGGAAACAGTGGGGCCGGAAACTGGGGGGCCTGAGCATGAGTAACAAAGAAAACGCAGGAACAGAAGCACGCAAGGCACCCCAGAGAACAGGCCCGGTAGGATGTGAGACCTTCCCGAGCTCAGGCCAAGGCAATGGCAGGCTCGCCTGCGACGACGGTCAGGACCATCCCCCCTTCCCGACGCAGATTCTCGATACAGAGGCGAAAGCCAACTGAAAGGCCAGGCGGAGAGCCGAGAGCACCATCACAGGCGGCTAGGGCCGCGGAGACTGTGACAGGGTCGGATCTACGTTGCAGGAAGCGGTATAGCCATCGCTTGATGCGACGGTTGCTGAGCACAGGCGGCTGAGCCACGCCATGACCGGCTCCTGGATGGACCTGACTAACCACCGACTCTATGTGCGCACTCAGGGCTGCCTGCAAAGGAGGATGAACTGGACAGAGAGGTGAGGCAGCAACTGCAGATAACCAAGAGAACACACAGTCAGGGCAGAGCTGAACAACGTGAGCCGCGGACGGCAGGTACGCTGCATGAGCACCACAGTTCCAACGACAGTGAGGCCGGAAGTGGATATAGTGGTTGCAGCCACGACACACAGCATCCCCAAGCCCGTGACACCATGAGCAAGGGAGAGGCTCGGGCGGGGCCGGAGCCAGCCGCGCCCGCCCGCACGTGGAACACAGATCAAGGGCAGGGAGAGGGCCAGGAAGCGCAGGACAGGCGCACTGCGTATGAAGGATCTCAAGAGCAAAAGGCCAGGTGACAGCGTATCCCCACTCAAGCGACATGCCGGTGCGGACCGGGACCCCGCTGGCTTGGGCCAACCGCACGATTTGCTGAAGGGTACGCTCCGAAAGGCGACATCCCAGCTCAGAGGACAGGCGTGAACACATAATTGCAGACGTTGGCGCGAGCCACCTCAAGGCACGAAGGGTGACAACCCCGCCAGGAGATGTGCTCCACGCCTGGTAGCGCGCCAGCGGAGAGGGGACACCTAGACGGATACCTGCCATTGCTGGCTCGGGCTGCGGCGCCGAGCACGCTTGCATGGAGCGCACGCAGGACGCCACGAGCCCAGTCCGAGCAGAGTGTTGCCAGCGAGCGGCCCGAAGACCACACAGCAAGACAGCAGTGAAATCAATAGCCGGCCGGAGCCTGTCCGCAAGTGACCGGTGCCTGGCCTGCTCAGCGGCGAGCTGGGCAGAACTCAGGAGGTGCGGAAAGCCTTCAGCTGCGTCAGGCAAGGCATCATCCGGCACAGGCGTGCCCCGAGCTGCCTGGAGGATGGCACGACCAAGTGCAGCAGGTAAAACACCTCGGTGGGCGAGGTCACATTCCCCCTCAGCACATACCGCTGCCGCACTATGGCCCCCAATTTCGGCAGAAAGAATAACTTCCCGGTCCAGCGTGGGAACAAGCCAGCGCCAGGCTGAGAGCAAGGGCCAGCGGGCCTGCACCTCCGGGGCAACGCTGCCAATGATCGCTCCCAGACCACGCGCCTGCACATCCCTGTGCCACACGTGTGCAAGGCGGAGCATAAGACCATGGGCATTCAGCTGATCCAGCCGCTGTTCCAGCACGTCGCGGAGTAGGTCGACCAACGGCTTCATGACAGAGCAGCTCATGATAACATGTCGAGGTGTGCCCGGCAAAGCCCTGCAGAGCGGGCAAGTGCGAGGGGAGGCAAGGATATTGCGCTCGTAGAGGTGGCGGGCAACTGACATGAGTTGCGGGTCGACCTTGATACGCTCAGTCCATCCTCCCCCAACGAGACGGACGCAGCGGAACAAGGTAACCGAGAGATCCAGCGAAGGCTGATCATGCGGGAGGCGAAGTGGGGACGAAGCACCAAATCCTGGACAGGAGGTGTAGAAGGACATGTCGAGAACATCCGAGAAGACGCAGCCTTGCATAGCAGCGATTTTGCCCTGAACCGGGCGCTTCCTCCATTCCGTCAGAGCCTGCTGACGAAGGACGCCACGTATTGCAGACCGAGTGGGGGATGTGATCATGGCCTGATGGTAGCAGAGAAAAGCAAAAGGGCCCCCAGACGGGAGACGCACGCAGTCAGGAAGGGGCTGGCTTTTGGCGGCTGCGCACGCGCGATCCTGCGCCTCATTTCCAAGCACAATTAGGTCCATGGGGACAGGGACGCCGGACTGGTGGCTTTTCACGTCCACCCCAACCAGCCCATATTGGCAAAAAGGGATCTGGCAAAACCATGCGAGATGGCCCTCATGTTGCCGCCGCACGTTCCACTGGTCAGGGAAGGAAGTCTGATGCATTCGCCATCCTGGAGTGCGACCAGGACAGCCCGTCCAACCACGGCGGAGCCGGTCCAGTAACCAGAACACGCGACAGGCCAGTGGGGCATGAGCTGAGCGAAGGAGGGAGGCATCCACGTCGCGAGGGGAGGCAGCACGAAGAAGTGAGAAAAGAGCACTTCGGTCAGCGACAAATAGGTTCCAATGCCCCGGCACGGCATGGCGCAGCGCAGAAATCATTCCCATTAGCTCAGCAGTGTGCACGGACGATGACTCCCGACCATAGCAGGGGGGCATACGGCAAGCAACCGCCTGAGTCACCGCTGGGCAGGATTGCCAGTAGTTGGGGGGGAGGCCAAAGGCCCGAGCCTGCGAGCTGAAGGAGCACTGACTCGAGCCCGACGCGCTTCCGTCGCTGTACATGGCATAGTCCAGCGCGGCCGGAAAGGACGCAAAGGCATCCAAGAAAGACGTCCGAGGGTCTGCGCTCGCCCAAGGGTCCTCCCAGGAGTGGAGGCCCCAATCTTCAGGTAGAGGTGGCACAGCAACGCCAGGACGGAACAGAGCACACTCAACGCGCCAATCCCGCTGGCTTTCTGCCAATGCCTGAGCCACTGCAAGAGAGCACTCTGCAGGGGAGAAAGGAAAGGCGGCAGGAAGAACGTGACTCCACAGGGCAAGATCCGACCAAGTGGATCGAGGGCGACCTTCAGCCACAAAGGCCGCAAAGATCCGCCGCAACGAGTTGGCAACAAATCCAACGCGAGCAAGCATAAGAGAAGGCCTTGCCAACACGGGCCGGAAGGAACCAACTAAAGGTTGGGAGGAGGGGCATGGCAATGCGTTCAGGACCCGCGCTGTGAAGCGGTCCGGCTGAACACACACATGGAAACCGTATGCAGCAAGAAGGCGGAGGGCCAGCACGACGAGACCACCAAGCGCTTCAGCCTCGACAGGCGGAGCATTGAGAGCATCGCGCAAGGCATCACGCGCAAGCACCGAGGCTTCTGACCTTCCTGATAGCAGCAGGAGGAGATCCGCACCAGCAGCGGCAAGGATACTTTCAACCACTGAGGGGAGTTGCATTCCTCCGCACGACTTGGCCGCAAGGAGGCTCATGCGTTCCACAGTAGAGCGCACACCCATTCCAGCCAGAACGAGGTTATGGAATGCCGCATCCACTGCGTGCAGATCGGACGGCTGCGGAAGGCCAACTAAGGGAACGTAGCCGAGGCTTGCCCCACAAATGGAGCAATGTGCTCACCCTTTGAGAGGAATTTCACAGGAAGGGCGCCGTCTTGCAGCTCTGCCGCTTTTGCTGTCAACTCCTGATCCTGGGCCCGCAGAAACTCGACCTTGCCGATCCGCTGCGTGGAGCTGTACTCATCCAAAGCAGCCTTGTACTTGACCCAGGTCGACTGGTCCTTCTCAAGCTTGGCCTCGAAGAGCCGCAAGGATGCCTTCTCCTGCTGCAATTCTGCTTCCTCCTGCGCCTCATCAAGCTGCGACTGCTCTTTCACAGGCGCATCCCTGCCCAAATGGACACAGATGAAGCGGAAGTCCTGCAATTTGAGGGTGGGATTCATGGCCTTGACCCGGTCAGTAAGCTCTCTCTCAAAACCCCCTCTGCGGAACAACTTCTGAAGGTGCTCGAACTCTTGATTGCTCATCTCCTGCTGCATCTGCGGCCGGAAGCGCGCCCACAGGCACGCCTGACGGTAGGCGCTGACGGGGTCACCCACCCGTAGCTTGGACGCACCATAGCGCAGGTTCGGCTTCTTCCTCAAGCGAATGAGATCCTTCAGATTCTTCAGAAAGACCGCAACCAAGTGAAGAAGGAACTCCTCATTCTTCTCCGGGCTTGGCGACAAGATATCTTTCCAAACGCCAGAGGCTTCTTGAGGCATGTCAGCATTCAGGAAGTTGAACATTTTCATGGGGACGGCGCTCTCGGCGTTCTTGTAGTTTTGCCAGTGGTACGCCAGGCCCTTGCGGAATTCCTCTGTCTGGCAGGGAAGGGCGCAAACTACACGAGCTTCCAGGTCACTTATAGACTGACTTTGCACATTGGTCAGGGCATTGTACTCTTTGATCTTTCCAGGCAAGCCTGTGGTCACATCGGCGCCCGCCCTCTTCAAACCTTCAGACAAGGTGTGGAAGATCTGGATGGGGTCTGGGCAGGTGCTCTCACTCACTTGGAACTTGGCAGCCAGGGGTCTGCACCGCTGCAGCTCATCTGAGGGAGCTGGGTTGTATGTGAATTTCACAAAGAACAATGAACAGAGGACAGGAAGCACATGGCTGACTTCTTCCTGGCAAAGCTGCATCATGGCAAGCAGGACCACCTTTGCAGCCAAGACCCTGGTAAAGCCCACACTCAATCTCACTGAAAAGTCAGTGATGGTCTGCCCCGGAACCTCGTGGAACAACACATCAACTGGACTCTGTGCCGAGTTGAAGGTGTTCTCCAAAATGGAAAAGGCAACCTCGAGGATGCTCACCATGTTCGACCTTCCTTTGACAGCTGAGCTGTCAGCATGCCCCAATGCCCAAATGGAGGGCCATCCGTCCACAACCTGCATTGCTGCGGGTGCTGCTGGCGCTTGTGCGACTGCTACTGGGGGCACCCAACCTGGGCTGAGGTGCCTTGCAGTCGTGAACAAGCTCTGCAAGCTTGCCTTGAAGGCAGGGTCTGGAAGGCTGGAGGCCAAATAGTCTTCACACGGAGGCAGTCAGTGGCCTCTGGATCTTGCGAGCCTGAGAAGGTCTGTACAATGATTCCCTGCAGCTTCTTCACGACCTGCTTCGAGTCTGCGCTCTCCATCCACCCGGTGTGCGCCATGGCTACCGGGCACCTAGCTACGACGGCGCACAGTGCACAAAGGATTGCTTCACTCACTATCCTGAAGCACAATCAAAGCACAATCGTAAACTGTAAGTTGCGCATGAGCATTGGCACAGGCAACTGCACAGGCAAGCGCGTGTTTTCTTATTCCCGATTCTGCGGTGCGCGGTGAAACCTAGCCAGCAGTTGCCAGGATGTGTCTGGCAAATGTTCATAGTACATGTTGCGGGTCAATGGCACCTCAGATCTCTCCGGCGGCGGCCGCCCAAGCCACACCAGGGGAGGTGCTTCCTCACTGGTCTCTGCAGACTGGCCTTGCTCCAACAGCGTAACTTTCTCCCGGATGCGCGCCACACTTCTGGGGAGGCCCTCCAGAGTGTCCGCCAACTTCGTCAATGTTGCCAGCCGCTTTTGACTGGCTGCACCTTCTGCCAAGTCACGGCAAGGACCTGGGACAGTGGACAGCGCACTGTCTATCACTCTTTGCCGTGGCAAAGCCAGCACTGGTGGCAGAAAGCTGGCCCCATGCATTCTGCCCTTCGTCATTGCAAAAACGTCATGGTCATGCCCCTGGACACCGGCTCTGTCTTGTGGAAGATTCTCAACTTCTCTTGGCGACAGGTGGCACCGGCACTTGTAAACAAAAGAATGGGCGCCAAGCCGGCCTTGTCTGCTCACAAAGCAGCCCCGCAGTGAGACCCCAATCTTCCCCAACCACTGGTCGAAGTTTCTGACGTGGTGCACCTCATCTACGAAAAGCTCTTCGCCCTTTTCCAAGGTGAAGGACTTCATCTTCTCCCTGATCAGCTCGGCCAAATCTTCTGGCAGCTCAAAACGGTGGGGACGCAAAACAGTGGACAGGAGCATGGAAAAATAGTGATCGACGTCCTCATGTGTGTGTCCGACTGTCAGGAAATTCATAGTGCAAGTCAAGAACTTGCCCTCCGACGCCAAGTGCGCCAAGAACAGTGACACAACTGAATTCTTGTTCTGCGCAGTGGTATTGTCGGCTTGCACGACAAGATGCCGAGGAAAAGGTCTCCCTGTCCTCTCCGAAATCTGCATGACCCGGTCAATGCTGCGGCACAGCAGTTCGCATGTTGAGGATGCGCCGTGGTGAAGAGAGTCATCAGACAGGAACACATTGCTGCACCACCCATGACAGAGGACAGCGGACAGAACCACCCTGGGACGTTCCAGATTCTCCAAACAAGCAGGCCTTGCGGTGAAATGGATACTGAGGCCAGCTTGTCTTGCACTGATCCATTGAATCTAGAATAATGGTTAACACATCCATGCTGGCCCGCGATGCCCATCTAAGGCTCCAGTAAATCAACCTGTCGTGGTACTGAGCACGAAGATGCTCACGCCACTTGCATGCTAGAGCCATCTTCTCTGCAGGCGGCTTTCTCTTGCCTTGGATGCTCTCCCGAAACTGGTGGCACTCGTTGCACTCCTTGTGCTGCGACCTTTTCCGAAACCTCAAGACATGCGACCACTTCCCGGACCACATCCGCCAGAAGACCGACCATGACGGAGTCTTGATTGAGGAGTGTCCTGCGAAGGCCTGCGCCGCCTCACACCAAGCCTGGAACTGCCAATAAAGCCCCATCGGCTTGCCAGGTGGAAGGTGGCGACAGGGGACTGTGGACAGGTCAACAGAGGACAGTGAAATGATGTTCTGGGCCAGCGCAGCTTCTGGGGTCCATGAAAAAATCTCAGTGATGTTGGAGATTTGCCGCTGGTACATTTGTGGGTCACCTTCTACTTCAAAGTTATGGTCCAAGGAGATCTGCGCATCCACATCCTTTGCATGCAATGTCTCTGGAAGGTCCTCTGCGCACTGGTGGTAGAGTTCCAAGAAAAACATATCCACCAGGTTCGCCTGCAGCTGGGGCCGCGATGGCATTCCTACACTGTCATTGATGTTGCGGCGCATGTCCACAACGCCCTGCAGCTTTTTCGCCATGGTCTTGTTCCCTACACCCAGAAGCCCGCACAAGGCTGTGAAGCAAACTCGCTGGCCAGCGAAGAACCAATTCGTACGGTGGGCTGCCTCCACACCAACATGGTCATCTGCGCTGCCCTCCCATTGGGCATTTAAGAAATGGTGCTGGGACTCGGGAGGCATGGCATGCCACAGCTGGCAAATCCCCAAGACTTGCCGCCAGTTGAACAAACTGTAGCACATGCTTTTGCATCCACACTTCGAAGCCTGCAAGCGAGTAAACCTGTCAGGGTCCAGAGCTTGCTGCGTGTACTCATTCACCTCAGCTCCTTCTGCCTTTACAAGTCCAAGCATTGGCTCATCCAATGACACACTATGCCAGACTAGCTGGCGGGTGCCTGCTGAGGAGGGTGCCTCTACAGGCACCACAAGGTCGGAGCAGAGTGACTTTTTCCACGAAGACAGCCGTGCCCGCTTTCCACCAGTGACAGTGGACACGGGACCATCAGTGACAGTGGGCAGATCTGAAACAGGTGGCCTCTTGCAGTGCTGGACACCCGAATTGCCATTGCCCTTCTCGCCTGTCACAGGTGGAGTTTTCCAGCTCATTTTTGCGCCAAAATACCTACAGGCAAGAACTGCAATGCCCGGCCACCTTCAGCCGCCGGCCGAGGAAATGACAAAAGTCATTTACTGAGCTGGCCCCTGACCCCCCCCCACGCGCCGGCGAAATAAATGACGTTGTAAACAAATGACTTTTAGGCTTGGAATTTAAAGCCCCCCCACAGCAAAGCAGCCGGCCGCGCCTGAAGTCATTTGAAGTTGGAGCGCTGGCTTATACCAGTCAGGTAGGGGCCTGAGACAAGGGCAAACGAAATGTGCAGCCGGCGGCGAAACAGAAAATGACATGTGAAACGGCTGGCTGCACATTTCAAATCTCCTTGTTGCCGGCCCCCTGGTGGGTCATTGCAGCCGGCGATGCAAACTCAAATGGTGTCTGAGGCGGCTGGTGCCTGGCCCAGTGAGGCAGCAAAATGCCGGATGTCGGGCGGGGACATTGATAGCTAAAATCAAGCATCATGTTCATTAACCCAATGGCAGGTTCTATGTTTACCTGTGGCTGCGACAGGTTCCGGGCAAGGTGTCATGGTGGAAAACGCACAGTGGAAATTGGACAGTGGACAGTGGGTGGTTGACAGTGGAAAGTGTAAACTGGCAGCACTGTGTAGAGTGGACAGGGAACAATGGACAGTGCACAGAGGACAGCGCACAGTGGACAGTGTGCAGTCGAAAGTCCCGAGCTCATCCTTGCTAATCTACACGGCAAAATGCAAACATAAAATCTTCTCTACGAAACAGCCAGGTGTCCAGCAGGTTCTATGTTTACCTGTGGCTGCGACAGGTTCCGGGCAAGGTGTTATGGTGGAAAACGCACAGTGGAAATTGGACAGTGGACAGTCGGTGGTTGACAGTGGAAAGTGTAAACTGGCAGCACTGTGTAGAGTGGACAGGGAACAATGGACAGTGCACAGAGGACAGCGCACAGTGGACAGTGCGCAGTCGAAAGTCCCGAGCTCATCCTTCTAACTTTATCGGTGAATGGGCTGACAAAGCCAGCGCTGCCAAAATTGCCCCTGCACCTGCATGAAGGCATTCCCAGGCAATCCGCGCCTGGAAGGGCCAGCTCACCTGAGATGGCTGCACAGGCATGTGAGTGCTGCTCTGTAATGAATGCATGGCGTGAACCATGAGCAATCATTAAGTGCTTTGAAGCTCCTTTTGACACGATGTCCAAGGCTGTGTCTTGCGAAACTGCTTCAGTCAGCATGCCCAGCGCGTGATCGATCACTGCTGGGCACTCAATTCAAAAAGCTTCCTGTTCCCCTTCCTCTGCTCATCTGCCAAAAAAAGCCACACTGTGCATCAACAGCTTTCTGAGCAAAAGGGCTGGCAACTAGTTACTATCAACAACGACTCCCATGCACACATGGACATGAGACAGTGGACAAAGGACAGGGGAACAAAGAGCTAATGAGCCAATCCGTTGCAGCTGGACCGCCTCTCAAACGCTCACATGGCCTACTGGCGTGGGATAAGTTGGAAATCGCCACGGTCCTCTGTCCAGTAGTACCTGACGGAAAAACTGACAAAGGTTTGTCAAGGAGCCTGCAATGCCCCCATGCACAAAGTGAGACTTGGGAAACAAAAGAATGACTCAGCCCCGAGCCCATTTCCGTAGCTCCAGACCCAGCCCTGCCACGAGTCCATGGACGGGCCCCGGGCCGTCCAGTGCGGCATGTTCCTCTGATTCTGCGAAGCAAATGCCTCGAGCACTAGATTCAGGGAAGTGATGCACAATGCGCACTTGGACACCTTGGTTCTCTTGCCAGCCTGGTTGGTCAGGAACTCTTGCAGGGCGGCTGGGTACTTGAGGCACCGCCACATGTGAAGCTTCTGCGGCTGGCACCCAGGAGAGGTCGGCGCCTTCCTGCAGAACACAGCAGGGCTACGCATGTCTGCAAAGTGTGGCCTACACTTACCCGGGTCCTGCTTGTAGAGCCCAGACATGATAGAGTAAGTCGAGAACTTCATCATGTTGATCGGGACAGGCTTGCAGTCAAAGATGATGAACTGCCCCTTCAATGTGGCCAGGAAAAAAGTAACCCAATGAAAGGCATGTGTCAAAAAGAAAAACCACTGCCTTCAGCAATATGCATCCACATACTTACAGAGCCTGAAACTTGCTGACCCCAGCCGGCCTCCACTGTCTCCCCCATGACCTTGTACAGGTTCAGCTGGTCCATCTCGTTCAAGATGAAAACCCAGAAGAACTGCCCCAAGGACTGCAGAAAAACCGTCATTCGGGGCTCCTGGCAATGCATTATCACAACGAACCAGCCAACCGTGTGGAATGCTGTGGGCACGCATGGCACATGTCCTTCAGGCCAAAGACCTGCTCAGCGTGCAAAGGAATGTTGGGCTCAACCAAGTGCTGAAACTCGCCCTCCTTCATGAGACCTGCAAGCCAACAAATTTGGGACACGGACAGTGGACAGTATGGACAGTGGACAGTGGACATGGGACATGTATGCCTGCATGAGCTATCAGCTTGTTGCTCTACTTACCCTGCCTTCATCCAGAATGGTCAGAGTAACACCCTCCGGAAGGTTGGCCGGCGTTTTCACTCCAGCCAGGGCTTTGTTCCGCGCGGCCAAGTTAAACCGTTCACGGGAGGCATTGCCACCAAAGTGGTCGGTCCCCGCCTGCAGAGTCAATCTCACTGGTCATGCGTTGGCCACACAACAAAAGCTCTATTCTTAAACTATAACAAGCTGCCATGAAAAACACTCAAGACCAACACATGCTCAAAAATACCTCCTGGCCTGCTGGACAGACTCCACATGCTGCCATTCCCCCAATGCCCGGAGCATTGTCTTTGCACCAGCGCAGGCGTCAGCCAGATGGGCGTGCCAAGGATACACGCTCCAGTCACTGCCGTGTCGGCGAGGCATCAAGTATCGCAAAGTTTCGGTGCGACCTGGGACGCTCTGCGCATACTCAAAGATGACGTCTCCTTTGACCTTCGCCCAGCCCAGAAGAGGACCGTGAAGGAGGATACCCTGCGCACAGATGCCAACATTTCACCCCTGGAAGTGCACTGGCTGGGCGCACGCACACTGACGGACGGACACAAGCAGCCTTCGTGGTGAGCTCAAAGAACTTTAAGAGGCCCAGAAGCAGCACGCGCCTCTCCTGGTCAGTTTCACATGTCACTGTTCCCAAGGCAGCGCTCACAACACTGTTGATATCACCTTGGGTCTGAGAATTGCAACTCGTGTCCTAGCCTGGGTCACCTGCTCCCCCAGCCCCTTCTTCTCAATCAAGTTCCCTAGGGATGCATGGCATCGCCTGGCTGCTGCAACCTCGTCACCCGTAAAGAACGGCTGATCCTGCCATGCCACTGCCCGAGCAACGCGAATGAACTCAAGCTAGCCACATGACAATGTGACCGGCGTCCTCTGAATTGAACCGCTGGTGCTGAGGGTATGTGAAAGTCTCCACATCGAAGCCGACAAGAACCCACAGGAGGTTTTCACTGGGGTTGTCCCCGACCACCAGGCCAGGGAGATGGCAAGTTGAGTTGTCCTCACACAGCTCCAGCTGCCTGTGCCACGGAAGCCGGATGAGCCCAAGAAGGTCTGGTCTGCGCCACGAAGATTCAAGAACAGTCCCTGACAGATCACGCGAGCAAAGATCACAGTCAGGTCAAGCTGCTGAAGCATGCAATGCGCAGTGGACAGCGCAGTGGACAGCTGACAGTGCCGCGGAAAGAAAACAGTGGACAGTGGACAGTGGACAATGGACAGTGGACATGAAACTGAAATAGTGGGCAACACCAACGCGATTAAGCAGCCGACCCAAAAAAAGCATGCTGAAACTTCAGGCCTTATTCGCGGACTCAGAAGCTGAAGTTTTCAAGGCCTCCTGCACAGCCTCCTGGCAAAGCCAAGAAGTGGAACTTTCAACCAACCTGATTTGCTAGGGAATGCTGGCTATGTCCACACTCAACCCTGCCAGCCTCAACTGCACTTTGCTGGCGCGGGCGCTTCTTTGTCTGCTGGGTGCTCAGAACCTCCTGATGACACCACTGGCCACTTCTAAGCTAAAATGCATAATGCGATGTTGAAAGCAACAAGTCAAACCAGGCGGCTGCAACATTTGTTCACTCAATGCAGCACTGGTTCACTCAAAGGCTTGGCCTCCTTCCAGGCCAGGAACATGCCACGGATCTCAATGCCCCCGCGTGAGAACGAAATGCGCTCCTAGGACAAGGTGACTCTGCCCAACCGTCTCAACTGACATGGGCTGACTCACCTTTGGAAAAAAAAGAGAGACAACTTGGAAACAGGACGCGCTACCCCTGCTGCCGACCCCTGCTGCCGCCAAGCATCTCGCGTTGCAAGTGTCACCTGCGCATTGCCCCTTGTGTCCGAAGACTTCTCCTCCTCGACTTGGGACTGTGCACAGTGGACAGGGGACAGCACCTGCGGCTTGCTCTTGGGCATCTGTGGCTCAGTGTCCTTCGGCTCCTGCACCTTCGAGACTGAGTCCTGCCCTGCTTCGCCCACCACCTCCCATGTTCCAGACCCTGTCATGGCAGTGTGGCTCTTGGTATCTTGCTCCTTCGTTCCCTCTGCTCCTTCCTCCATTTCTCCTTCCTTCGCTGCCTCGACCCCCATTTTGTCCTTCATCGACTGTTCCTCCTTGGCCTCTTGCGTCTCGCCCTTCTCACTCTTCTGCTCGGCATCCTTCAAGTGCTGCTCCTGAGCTGTGGACTTGGCCTTGGCCCCGCGGGAAGCTGCCTTTTCTTTAAGGCTCTTGATGCATTTGTGAGTGCTTAAACCGGACCTCTTCTTCCGACGAACGCCCATAGTCCGCAGCTGGAACCTGCGCAGGTGAAGCGATAACGACGCATGTCCTGTGGCACAGTGCGACCCAAATGCCCAAGTGAAATGTGTGCACTTGGAAAGTTCGCACTTGGGCCCCCGCCTCATGCTCGACTGCGCCGGTTGAGCTCGCCATCGGCCACAACGGACGGCTGTTGAAAGCAAGGTGAGGTGAAAAGGACAGTGAACTTTGGACAGACTTGAGCCGAAACATTGCAGAGCCTGAATCCAGCCAATGCCAATTTCACACGCAACACATCCACCGTCAGTCAAAGCTCCCATGGAAGGAAGACTACACTGAGGTGCCCGCTTGGTCAACTGCGCGGGCGCCCGCAGCTGGCTATCATCGCAACCTGGATGACTGAACTCTGCAAACTGAAGCGCGAAGTGAAATGACAGAACCTTTGAATCTCATCTTGGAACACTGGCCGCAGCCCCCCGCCTTCAAGTCTGCAGGATTTGCTGCGGCTTTCCGAGCCTGCAGGGGTGGCCAACAGTGTGACCACATCAGCACATCCTACACATACAGTGCAAGAGGCGAAGGTCTGGAGCTCAGGAGTTAACAGAACACTGAACAGTGAACAGTGGACCGTGGACAGTGTGCCGTGTTTTTTTAAAAACAAAACAAACTTCAATTGAACGCAAACATCAAGTGAATATAGAAATTACAAAACGTGACAGTGAACATGCGTGCTTGCAGAAGTTGGCAGCCACATTGTGGCCAAATGGTTTAGCAGTTGAGGTTGAAACCTTTACAGGCAGCTCCGAGTCTGCCATCAGTGACATCATACTGCGCCTGATTTTTTTGGGCCACTCCATACAGTCTTCCATGTTTTTCCTTTGCACTGTGAGTGTTCTCCTTAGCCTTATTTGCTCCCTGGATGCCAATGGCTGCTCGCAACCCGAGCGTCACAATCAGTGTCTACCTGAATGTCTACCATTGCCAACTCTTAGGTCTTGCTCCCCGCAACTACAGGCAGCAGGTGCCCCGGTCTAGCCGACTAGACTAAGTGTGCGCATGCAAGGATGCAGTGGCTGGCTGGTGTAGCACTGTGAGCCTGTCATTACCACAGTAGCGGCAGGAAGTATTTGGTCAATGCACGCTGTTTTTTTGGCAAGGGGAAAATCCAGCGACGGATGCATCATGTCGGAAGAGCCCCGGCGCGACACTTGAAAACAACATGAAGGCAGGGAAAATCACATCAGGGAACTTTGACAGCAAGTTGAGATCTGTGCAAAATGCGCAGGCTCAGCGTTTGGAGCATGCATTGTCCAGTGTGTGCATTTCCTCATGTGGCTGTTTGGCTCAAATGAAGTCGGCTAGCACTGCTTAGCTTTGCCAAGTCGGAACACCGGCCCCCACAGACCCGTTCCTCACCTTTGATGGCACCAAAAGCAAAACAGAAAGCTGGCGGAGCGCAGAAAGTGAAACGGCAGAAGGCTGGCGAGTCAAAATGTTCGCTGTCCTCTGTCCACTGTGCCCCTCGGGCTGGCAAATCAAAGAGAACCCCTTGGAACAAGGGCAAGAAAATGGGGAAGTCTGATTTGCAGCACCTGTTTGTCCCCAAGCAAAAAGTGCAGTTGTTCCTAGCAGTCACTCTCTGGTTTGCAGGGCCAAAGTATGCTCTGGTGCTTTGGCTTACGATGGTCACTAGCCGCCGCATCTCCGAGACTCTGCGGCTTCACGCGGAAGACTTTTACTTGAATGGAGGACCCCACCATGACTCTCCTCATGTACTGTTTCTCAAGAAGAAGGAGGAGAGCAAATTTGCTGGGAATGGTAAGCTGGGTGCAGACACAGTGGTCGCGCGCCTTGCGCAAGACGCCAGTGAGACCTTGCAAGAGATCATGAAGTCCAACATCGAGCGGTGCGTCCTGCCAGCACTCAGGCAGTATGAGGCATCACACTCATCACTCTTCGAATCCCCGGAGCACCACCCCTTGTCAACAGAGCCTTATGCATGGCCAAGTAGTGGCCGCCTCTTTCCTGCCTCCACGAAGAAGGCCAAGCGCCCATGGATGGCCAGGCAGAGTGTGTCCTTGGCATTGAGCCGGGCTCGCAGGGCAATGTTTGCCCTCACAGGCAAAAGAAGATGGATTGGAGACTTCATGGGGTCTCATGTTACAGTGCATGGTGCAACACGTCACACTGCAGCAGCACTGTTGATGGGTGGGAAAGCGACTGAACCTGCAATCATGGAGATACAGCAAAGGCATGATGTGGGCACTTTTCGGAGGCACTATTGCCATGCGCAAGAAAAAGATGTGGTCGAGGCATTGGAAAATGCATCGTTGCCAGTGTCTTTTCAGGCAAAAAGCCTGCAGGCTGTGGATCACCTAGCCTGCCAAACTGCGCCTGCTGGGGGTAATGGTTCCTGCCCAGCAATGCCAAAACCCCCAACAATGGAAGTGAAGAAAGGAAGTTGGGATGGAGATGGTAAGAACACTGTCCCCTGTCCTGTGTCCAATGGTGACACTTTCTCAGCAACTGCCCCCGCGCAAGCATCCAGCGCAGCCAGGGATGACCCTCTGCCGGCCATGCAAGATTCGCCTAAGTGCAGCCGAAATGCCTGGCGAAAGAGGAAGCGGCGTGATGGCTTGAAAGCCTGGCAGGCGAAGCAAGATGTTTCACCAGGCTGTGGCTCTGCCTGAATTTAACTGAATCATGAAGCGCCGGCCAAGCCGGGCCTGCTGCAACCGATCTGGCCTGAGACAAAAACGGCCACTTGCGCTGCTGGCCACTTGGCCCCTGCAAGTTTGCTGGTGTGGCGGGCCCGCGCAGTTTGCTGGCACTCCCTACATTCAAAAAACAACCATGTCAACTGTGCTTAATGTTGATTGCATTGAGCAGGTATTCGGGGGCAAGGTTGCCCTCATGAAAGCAGCCCAACTGCAACGCAAACAAAAAACTGAGGTCCAGGCCCGCTTCCAGGCCACCAAGGTAGAGCAAGCCAGTGAAGACAGGGGACAGTGGACAATGCACAAAGACACAGCTGACAAATACATCCAAACTGGGGCCCAACACTGTAAATGATGGAGTTGGTGTCCGGGGCACTGGTGTAGGGGGAAGTGTTTGGCCAGAAAGCATACAGTACCTAAACTTGAAAACTGACACACAGCGATGGCATTGTCTTACGGAACGCTATTTTCATCATGCTGCGAGATCGCATATTGTCCCACACAACTTGAAGGAAGCTAGCTTGTTCACATGAACTTTGTGTTCAGCAAGTGCGTCCCGTTGCAACAACATTTCTCTGCGGCCAGTGAATGGGTTTCGCTACGGTGGCATTGTGAACTTCCCCCCTCCCTCACTCATTACCATTCCAGTCAGTGCACCTTCCAACCTCCAGTGAGCACTTTTCCCAACAGCACATGCTTTGCAAATGATAAGCAAGCCTGAATCGCGGCGGCCATTCATGGACTAAAAACAAATTGGACAATGTAAAGAACAAAGCGACTTCCGGAACAGCTTTTTGGAAACACACATCTAATTCATGAGCGCTATTCGGAGGAGAGGTGCTGCGAGGGAGAGGAAAAAAGAAAAAGGCAAGGCAATTTTGCAATTGGCGGTGAGGAGGCACTGCGCGGAAGAGTAAAACAAAGCAATTTACCGAAGGAGGTGTCGGTAAATTAAGCTAAATTGAGCTACTTTTGCTTGGGGCGGGCGGCCCAAGTATGGTAGGGGGGGGGGGGGTTCTGGAAGGGCCGTGTTTGGGGGTAGGAACCGAAAGCAAACCCTGGCCAGGAGGCTCCCGTCAAAAGCTTTTAGCGCTCGTCCCCGATTTGAGTCGGCTATGGGCTGGAACAGAAAATCATCTTGAGATGTGGCTGGTGGGCAGTCCTGCGTGTCATGGGTGCTGCGGCTGCTTTCTGCGCAGGGTGGGGCGGAAGCTTTTCTTATATTGAATCTTGGCGCGGGGAGCCGAACCCAAAACAACCTGCGCCAAAACAACCAGTGCTGCTGGCAGTTCTCTTTTGGTCAGTTTGACTCTTCTCTGTCCACTGTCCGCTGTCCGGTTTCATTCTTCACTGGCTTCTTGCTTCTGCTTGGCTGGAATTATTTATTAGTGGCGGTCTCTGGTCGGTTCGCATGCAAGCGGTTGCAAATTGTATCTTGGGCAAGTAGCCTTGCACACACATAAAGTGCTTCTGAGCACATGTTTTTTTGCTGTTCCAAGTTTGGGCATGAGACATGAAAGGGTGGCCTCGAATTTCTAGGATTAGGTGGAGTGATTGACTGCATCAAGATGCTGCTGGCGGATACTACTCGAAGACCGGCAACAAATGCTGGCCCCCGACCCCGAAGCACAACCATGTTGGCTTGCTGCGCGGCGCTGCGACACTGTGAATGAACTATGACGACTGAGGACGAAAGTGCAATTTTTCAGAACTGCTGTCAACTTTGCTTTGCCGCGCGTGGTGCGCAGCTTTCACGCTGGCTCCCTTGCCGCGCTGACGCGCGCCTCCTGTGATTCCTAAGTAACGGGTCGCGCTGCTGTTTACGCGTGTGTGCGACTTACTCAGCCAACGAGCGCGCAGCCTGTGTGATGGCCGCGATTTGGTCAACTAAGAGCTGGCTGGCCAGAGTTAACTGGGTATACTCGCAGTGCTGACGCAGACGGGCGCTGTACTTGCCTTTTTCGCTTTTAGAAAAGTTTGGCCCTTTAACCAATGCTGCCGGCAGGCATCTAGTGCTCAAGCAAAAGCAGTAAGCCCCTGTGTCATGGTGCTTGCCATTGCCTGGCCTCCTGTCTGCTGCTGCCACTGTCCACTGTTCCAGGTCCACTGTCGGACTGCCCACGGCTGCTGCCATGCCAGACAAAGAGGTCCAAACAGTTGCTGTCGGCAAGAGGTTCTCAATCGTCCATTGTGTGTGGCGGACATACTATGGCATCCTCACTGAAGATGAGCTGAACGAGGTCATGCCTGATCCGAACTCTGTTGATTCTAAGCGAACCTGGGAAACTGCGATGGCAAATGCCAGAATCAAGCTAAGAGAGCTTGCCAAGGGCAGGGAGTGAGTGGAGAAAAAATGGTGCATTGCTGGGAGCATGTGGAAATCTTCATTGCAGCAAGCGTGTTGTGCCTGGACTCAGAATTGTTTCTTTGAGCAGTTGACGGGCGCTTACCTGCAGGCGAGCGCTGCACTCACTTCTTGGAAGCTCGCTGCCCTCTGTCTTCTGTCGCCTGTCCTCTGTCCATTGTGTCCTCTAGGTTTGCGTTTTTGTAGTGGTGTTTATTTTGCCAGCATTGTGGCACACACAGCAAGCTGAAGCTTAAGAACTTGAAATGTCAGAAGGTTACTCCCTCAAGAACGGAAGGTTAGTTCCAAAGAACAGAGATTCACACAGCGTACAGAACGCCACAGGCATAGAAGTGCAACCAACAGGTACAACCATCAAGCTCAAACTGTACAAGTTTCCCATCCAGTAAGCAAGAGAGGCCACTCTGGAGCAAAGTCCTTTGCCACAGTGGGCAGCTGCTCCTGAATCAAAAAGTATCCTGGGCTCTGTGTCCTGCAACACTGATGCAAGTTGTTCGTGACTGCAGCTACTCCAAGTGAGCCAGAAGCCGAAGCATCTGCTCCTGAAGTGTTCTTTGTCAAATTCTTTGCTGCGTCACTACTGTCCAAAGTGGAAGTGACATCCGGCTGCGACCAACCCCAAGTGTCCGACTCCCAAGTCCAAGCATCATGCCACCAAGCATCATCTTCAGGTTTAACCCAGCAACTTTTGAAGCTGACTTTAACAACTGGGAAACCATTAAAGTCAAGCATGGGCGACAGACTGGAACCGAACTTCCCGATAGCGTGTTAGTGGCGACTTGCTGAACAAGACCACTGGAGCTTTGCAGCAGCACTTGCGACCAATGCAAGGTCACTTAATACCTGCGCGCAAATCAAAGACGTCATTGTGGAGTACTTTCGTTCGCGACACATCGTCACTTCGAACAACAATGGCCCAGCACCAATGAACATTGGGGCACTTTGGAGGAAAGGCAAAGGCAAAGGCGGCTCACTTTGGCACAAAAGCAAAGGAAAGGGACTTTCAGGTAAGGCCAAAGGCAAAGGAAAGGGACTCCACTGGAACTTTCACGCAAAGGCAAAAGGCGAGGCAGGCAAAGGAAAAGACTTTGAAAAAGGAGAAGGCAAAGAGAAAGGCAAAGGTAAGAGCTTCGGTCCTCAACTTTGCTGGACTTGTGGTAGACCAGGTCACTTGTCTAACGCTTGTCCCAACAGGAGAGTGGACGCACTTGAAGAAACAGAAGCACTTCAGGATTTGCCCTGGTTGGCAGAGGAATCTGAGAACTTTGTGTACTTCGACGACAACGTGTGCGAGGACCCTTGGGTTGCTTGGGGCACTTGGAGCGTGAACGCACTTTGGGTCCAGGAGCTGAGTTAAAAGTGAGACATGCCTTGTGGCATCTGGCAGTGCAAACTTCTGGTAAAGCCGCCTCCAAGTCTCAAAGCCGTTGCCGTCAGTGTTCTGCCTCACTATAAGTGTCGCAGTGTTCGCTAGCAAGTAGTGCAGCGGCTGAAAGTCACCGCCTGTCTCGATGCTTCCACATCTGGATGACCAGTGTCCAAAGTGGTTGCCAAGTCTTCATCCTGAATTGGCTCAGCTCTTTCTTCAACCCTGTCAAGTACCCTAATTGCAGAAGTCCCAAACATTGAAATGTATGCTTTGAAGTTCCAGGACCACTCTTCCCACTCCGATGGCGAACCGTTGTAAGTGGATGGCGTTGGCAACCTATAAGTCTGCCAGCCATGTCCCCAGTGTCGTCTCCAAGTGCGCCTATGTCCATGGCTCAAACCCCAAAGTTCTTCGGACGCTCTTGAAAGTTCCAGAGCTCCGCTACCATGGAAAATTCCAAGGACTCTAAAGTCACACCAACCACAAACCGAAGTATGCAAAGTGACTCAGCACATTTTCCTCAGGTGCATGCTTGAGCCACCAAAGTGGCAGTCGTATCATGACATAGGCATAGGGGAAAAGTATATATTTGACATTGTTTGTTGTGTTTGTGTTTGTGTGTGTTTGTGTGTTTGTGTCTGTGTGCATTTTGGCATGTATTTCTGGGCGTGTTTCCGGTGCAAGTGCGAGTGTACGCTCGATAAAGTGAGAATCTTATCATGATAGTTTCTTGCCGTGGAACACACTGACCAATATCATGTTTGAGTCATTCACTCGCGCAAATTTTCGGCCCTCGCCGTGTTAAAACTTGATTGTCTCGTAGCATGGCACAGTTCTAGATAAGAGGGAAGAGAGCTGTCGAATACAAGCTGTAGCTCCTACGTTTCATGCTTCGCACGAATAACCTCCTTAATATTTGCCGTGAAGAAACAAACCAAAACACCGATGAGCAAACAAGTGCTTTCATGTTTGAATGTGTGTGTGTTTTCTTGAAGTCTACGCACGTCAAGTTAGCCTGGTTGCTTGGCATGCATTGCTGTCTCTCTCTCTTTCTCTCTCTGCCTCACACACGTGCCGCGCCCAAAACCCATTCAGTATTGAATCTGCTAACATGCTCTTTGATTCAGAGTATCATTTGCCAAGCAAAACCCCCCAGCTCACGGAAACCGGGGCGAAACTTTGTAGCGCTCTCCTGTTGCTGAGCGCGCGGCGCGCGCGCGGAAACCAGGGTGAAGCTAATCTGAGTGGAAGGGAGACATCTCCAACTCGAGGGAAGAGACGAGCCAGCCGAAGCTTGGCAGGCCAGAGCCAGGCAAGACAAAGACATATCCTCACTCGTGCGGAACATCGTCAAGCCCTCTCTCTTGCGCCCCATGCAGGCGCACGCGCTCGGACTGCACCTCCAGCGCAGGACGGAGCTCGGGCGCACACACGCACCACGAGCACGCGCGCCGCACGCGCGCGCGCTACGAGCACTGGGCGCACGGTAGAGGCCGGACATGTGGAAGGCGAGGGCGGCGCAGTGATGGCTGTGTCCTGGCCCAGGCCCCACTCCGCCGTCAGATTCTTGCGATCCGACCTTCAGGCCACGCCCTCACGCGCACGCCAAGGACCGTGTCAGCAGCGGGCGATTGGGCACAAGATTGCTTTGGCATATGGGGCAAATGGGATGGGCTTTTGGATGACTGGTGACCGGACGTGCTTGAAATCTGAGACAGCTCCTGTTGCCTCCACACCCTCTACTGGAGCAGGCAGGCGTCCATGTCCAGAAGCAGATCTGCGCTCACAGCGGCACACGTGCGCGGCACCAAACATCAGGGCAGGTCGCACAAGGCGCAGCACACCGCGGAAACAGCGCCCGCTGCAAACATCTGGCTGGCCGCCTCACAAACCGCACGCATGCGACACGACGTGCAACACACGACACACGCGACACAGGTGACACGCGTGACACAGGTGGCTGGCTGGGGGTTTGCGGGGCAAGCCGCTTGGCAGCACGCGTTACCCCATCCGTCTGGCACAAACACAAACCATGCACAATTGGGCTCCAGCTGCGCCAGTATTCTCAAGCCGAAGCATCATCGCA
Source organism: Effrenium voratum (assembly GCA_963377175.1). NCBI lineage: Eukaryota > Dinophyceae > Suessiales > Symbiodiniaceae > Effrenium > Effrenium voratum. The sequence goes on from CAUJNA010003346.1 coordinate 316,733, forward strand.
CGCGTCACCGCGCTGTCCACACGCAACGCGAGCACAGTCTGCGCGGCACTGCGCAGGAAGCAAGCGCAGGAAGCAAGCCGCGCAGGCCACGGCGTGCACGAAGGCGCGCGCGAGCCTTGGGCAAGCAGGCGCAAGCACACACAGCACCAAGAGCGCCAAGAGTGCCAAGAGTGCCAAGAGTGTCAAGAGTGCCAAGAGCGCTAGTAGGGCGGCGAAGGTAGGGCTCCAAGCAAAAGCACAAGGTGCGCTGTAAAACTTTGGCAGGTCTCGCCCGGAATCTCATCGCCTACGCGTCATGTTCTGGCGCTCATGTCTGCGGTGGATTGGCTGCTAGCATCTTGCCCAATTTGCCTGAGGCGCTCTGCAAAAGCAGGCGCCGCAGGGTTTTGCGCTCGACCCTTGCGCCCCCTGCAAGAGCTGATGTGTTGCATGCGCCTCGCGCCGACTGCGCCAACTTAGGGGCAAACTGCAAACCTTGTCCTCGGTCCTCAAGGTTCCAAGTGGCCACGCTCCAGACACACGTTTGGCTCTTGCAAGTTTCATGGTCTGTGAGCGTCTCGCAGTCTCAACACAGAATTTTCTTTCAAGTGAGCTACCGCTCTCACAATTGAACCTCATAACAGCCGGCCCTCCTGCGTGCAACAGGCGTGGAGGTCTGCATGGCATGCAAGGAAAGCTCCCACGAAGCCTGCACGCTCATCCAACAAAAGTCAGCCGTGCTTGCTATTTTGGGCAGCGCAGGCTGTTTGAGATACCGCAGCAATAGGTATGTGGCGCGGCTTTTTGGTGCTTTGAAAGAACATCAGCGTGCAAACTGGATCATGTCCTATCGCACCACAAGTGCCTCGCTGGCGCACGAAAATATCATGCTGGTTGAGGAAGCGCTAAGGCCAAGTCACAGCCACAGCAGGAGTCCAGTCTGTGCGCAGTCTCTTTGCGTTGCAACCTATGTGGCAGCCAGCTCTCCACTTTCATCGCAGCTTGCAAAAAACGAATCTCACCCAATGCCACAAAGCTATGAAGGCCTTTAAACAAGAAACTCATGGCGTTGTGACCGAAGGACCTTGCGCAAGCCCTGCGCAGTTCCTTCAGCTCAACTTACTAAAGTTGCCCTGCTCAGCGTTTTCAGCGACGCCATCCCACGTGTGCGGCAATAACTATGGGCGAGCGCAACCCCAGCCCTGCCTTCGATTTAGACTTGCAATTTTGGGCCAGGACTGCATGGAGATGCGTGGAGCTTGCGACCCAAGCTCTCCACTTGGGAACAGCCGCTCGCTGTGCCTGCGCAGGCCGCGCCACGGTTACAGCAATATCGCCCGGGTCGTTCATGAAAGAAATATTTTTATGCTAACACTCTTCTGGCCGGCTGCGGCCGCCGCGTCAAGTCTGCAGACCTGCATGTGTGAGGACGCTTGCCGCCTTGCAGCGTAGGAAAGTTTACTTGCACTTCTTGTTTGCGCTGATGCCGGGGTCCGTCGATGGACAAAAACACACCTGCCGGCCCTGGACTTGGTGGAACAACTCATTCTTTCAGGTCGAGCGTCAAAGCAGCGAGGACCTCATCTCTCAGCTCAAGGGCCGCAGCGCCAGGACTTCAGAGGCGTGAGATCGCGTGCGTGTTGCGGCAAACGGCACTTGGCCAGGCGCGCGCAGGCACAAAGGACGTGTGCATTTGGACAGGTCTCTGCAGAGCACGTGAGTCCCGAATACTGCTTGGAACGGCTCCAGTTGGGGCGTCAGCTTGCTTTGCGGCAAGCAGCTGCAACAAACTTGTCAAGCTTGAACCAAGGTCCCTTCAATCAAATCCCATTGGGCACCTGCGCATGAGGTCCTAACCTTGCCCAGCCGGCTTGCAGGCCTTGAAGCCACAGCCAGCCATGGAGTCAACGCCACTTGCCAAGCACCCGAGCCCTGTCTCGGAAGCCTCGCAAGCCTCGCAAGCCTCGCAAGCCTCGCAAGCGACAGGTTCGTGTTTGCTTCCGCCAGGCGCATAGCCTCGTGTGGCCCGCGGGTGTCACCGGCTCTCCTTTCTCACACGTTGACCTAGAACTGTCACTGGAGCGTTGCACTTGGCACAAGCTTCATACGGACATGCGCGCCGAGGCAGGCAAAAGTCAGCAGCGGGGTGTGAACGCTGTGAATGGTGTGAACGGTGTGAAAGCTGTAAATTCCATGGGTCAGCGCAGACGTCATATCAAGCTTTTGCTCGCCGCTGTCTTGAGACTTCGTTCTGGCCATGCGCAAAGATCTTTAACCGTGAGCGCGGCATCACGAAGCACACTGAAGCCGGCGCGCTTGGAGCAGATGCAACATGCGCGCGTCCCGCCCGTGCGTACGTTGCGCGCCGTGAGCTAGCACCCCCGCCCGCCGGCTACGCCAGATCTGCGCATTGCGGGCACTGCGCGCGCTGCGCACACTCCGGGCGCCGACAGGCGGCCTGGGTCCGGACGGTGTGACCCGCACAAACCGCAGCACAAACAGGGGCAACGCACATAAACTGCCAGCGAAAATGCAAACGAGATTTGCAGCCACAGGCCCTATGCGCCTTGCCTTCGCATAGGACTCTTACCCTTCCCACTCCTCTTACTATCTCATCCCTCTCATCCTCCCTACCGACCCCTTGCGTGCGCTTCTCTGCACTTCAGGCAACTCAGGTAACTCAGGCATTGCCCGTCACTGAGACGCCTCACATCGGCCGGCGGCTATCAGAGGGGATATTGCTGAGACAGTCCGTGTCCGGGCATTGGCCTTTCTTGCTCGACGTGGCGTACGTCGCAAGAGCTCTGACAGGTCCGGGCGATGCCTCACAGGTCCGGGCGATGCCTCGCTATCGCTTTCGGCCTCGCGCGACTGCACCAGACACTTGCACCCGTCACACCGAAGCCTGAATCAGCGCGCAGCGCAAGCGCCACTTCATATCCAATCGGCTCGGGCGGCATTGTGGGATTTGCGGGCGGCTCTGGCGGCATCCCGCACATCCCCGGAACGAGCCTCCGAGGCGCCGCGGGCATGCCATGCCCACAGCACGGCTGCACAGGGTGAGGTCTTGCAGGTTGCGACCCAAGCTCACTTCTGACCCTAGAGCCAGGCCTGACTGGCGGGCCTGACAGGCGTGCCTGAGGTTGCCCATGTCACAAGGCCCTCAGTGTCTGTGAGTCATCTGCAAGATCTGAGTCCGCACAATCCACGTCAGTACTGGTTGCACTCGTTCACGGCAACCGCATGTCAAGTTGGGGGTGAGCGACCCAGTCACCGGCTCGGTCACCCGCCAGCCAAGTAATTGCTGTGTCTGTGGTGTCTGGCTGCTCCCACAAGTCCAGCCCGGGGCTTCGGGTCAGCACGCTTGGCGATTGCAACGCCAGGCTAAGCCAAAGCCTGCACCAATCCAACTGCACCTGTGCGTGTCAATGTCATGCATGTCATGACTGTCATGCATGTCATGCTCACCGTTTCACGAATCTGGGGCATCCGAAACCGCCCGGAACAGCGCAAGCTGGCACCCGATGCGTCACTGGAGTGTCAACACACCAACTCAACTTGCCTGACACGCGGCCCGACCTTAGATCGGCCTTCATGACTCTCAGAGTCACCGTGTCACGTAGCCACGCAGGTTTTCGCAGTGACAGCAAAGCGGCCGAGCTAGGCTATACAGGGGCCTAGGATCCGGCTGGACTTGCCACTCACCGTGCAGGCAGGCATCGCTCTCAGTCAGTCAGTTTGGTCGAACGCCATCTCCAGACATGGCTGCTCCATCACGGAAAGCGCGCACCGCGGCCGGCACAGAGGCCGCTGGATTCGAGCGATCACATGTGATGTCGGGGCCGCCAGCGCGCAGTCAACACAAGGACAAATGTGACAGACACATGCGTGACATGCGGCCAGCGCGCGTGCTCCGTGCTTCACTTCGCACCAAGCACGGGCTGTCCGCACCGTCAGCTCAAATGCTATGATATGGCACATGTGCTCATGCTCATGCTCATGGGTCTCTCGGCCAGTCAATACGCACGAGCTCGGAATCCATGTGAGGCCGCGAGCTTGGGCTCAGAACACTCCGTGCAGCCCTCGCACACTCACACTTGCACCCCTTGCACCCCTTGCACCCCTTGCACCCCTTGCACCCCTTGCACGCTCACGCGCTTCTCACGCCCACGCGCCGGCCGCTCGGCGCCCGTGCATCAGCTGTGGCCGCTTCCACAGAAAGAACGGCACGCGAAGTGTTTCTTCAGGCCTGTGGCATCGAACAATCCGTGCAAGAGATCGTCTCAAGCAAAGCCCTTTCCTCGACTAAGTCAACGCACTGCACACGACGGGTGCCTCAGCCGGAGTGTTGCAAGCTCTGGCGCGTCGACAGAGTCGTCGCAATGGAGCAGAATGCGCGTTTCAACCTCACTGCTGCAAATGGGCCTGCATCAAAGGCAGCGTATGCGTCAGATCAGGACGTCACGTCAGAAAGTGTTTGATGCCAAATGCCATCCTGACTTGCAAGTGCAATGGGCTTGTTGCTACCACTTTCAGGATATGCTCACATATTTGACACTAAAAGCAGGGCCTGCCCTTCACCAACACGACTGACACGACTGGGCAATGCTCATGCGACGGCGCATTGCATGCACCATCGTGGAGTCCTCAGAGTCGGGAGCAAAACACGTCACGTCGCAGGTCTCATTGGAAAAGGCTTCAGGCACAAAACTCCCCACGACTCGAGCTGCACCCACTCGAGCTGCTGCACCTGTTTAGAACAGGCTGCATGCAGACAGAGACGCCGTACTGAGACCTATGCCAAAGGCTGAAAGTTGGGACATTGCCTCTTGTGCAACGTGGCGTCAACGGCCTCGCCGTCGGCCTCGCCGTCAGAATCGCCTTCAATGGGTCTTACAGTAGCCTGCATGCCCGCAATGCCCGCAATGCCCGCAATGCCTGCACTGCCATGGCTGGCATGGCTGGCATGGCTGGCATGGCCGTCAAGGTGTGTATGAGCATGGATGCAAATGCGCATGCGCGGCATCCAGACATTCGCTTTGGAGAAACATGCCTCCGGAAAGCACACACATGCACGAGCAGTCGAAGCAAAATCAAATCTCGGCCGAGCCTGTCGGCAAGCTCCGGGCGACACACAAACTCTTGCACTGGCACTGGCAGCGTGTCACAAGCAGCGGCAAAGACGACGGAGAGCTCAAAACCGAGAGACGGCCAATTTGATGAATTTGATGCGACCTTGAGCACTTGGCCGTTGCATTTCTGTCATCATGATGCTCAGTCGAGATGTCACCTGCCACATGCTGTGCTCGGGCAATGCGTGTTCGCAATGTTGGACGGCTTCCATGCCTTCCATCCCTTACTGCCCTGCCTTGCCGTCGCATGGACACGTGGGAAATCCCATGCTATGCCAGGTTCGCAATCCACAGACGAAAAGACCCTCAAGGGAAAGGCAATTTGGCTCAGAGCTTATGAGGGTCTGAAATGGACATCTACAGCCTCAGACTTGACTCGACAGCTCTGCGCAATGGCAACGGGCTAAGGTCAAGCGTTTCAATTTGCAGCTGTCACTCAGGCTGGAGGCTATGTCAGCTGTCATGGCCGGACGCAGAACCAATGGATCATGGGATGAGTCGGAGTCGGCACCCTTCCATCCCTTACTGCCCTGCCTTGCCGCGTCACATGGACACATGGGAAATCCCATGCTATGCCAGGTTCGCAATCCAGAGACGAAAAGACCCTCAAGGGAAAGGCAACTTGGCTCAGAGCTTATGAGGGTCTGAAATGGACATCTACAGCCTCAGACTTGACTCGACAGCTCTGCGCAATGGCAACGGGCTAAGGTCGAGCGTTTCAATTTGCAGCTGTCACTCAGGCTGGAGGCTATGTCAGCTGTCATGGCCGGACGCAGAACCTCTAGGTCGCCGGCTGCGCAGGGACGAGTCGGCGTCGCTGGCACTGGCTTAAGCACGTCAACTTCAACCGCATGATTTCGGAATAAGATCTACGCAGCACAAGACATCAAAGCCAGGCATGCACACGCTGCCGTGCAAGCTTGGAATCAGCCTGGTGTAAAGACTCATCACATTCCGCTTTGAAACCTCAAATGCAAACAAACAGCGTTTCCATTGGTGCCTTCAGCAAAGTTGCCATAGTTCACTGCTTCGGCATTGGCACCATGTGCGGCTAGAGCGGCTATGCCCTGGCGATTGGGCAACTCAATCTTGTCCCGTCATGGTCTCGGCATCTCCGTTCTCAAGTTGCAATGCAGGGCAGCTATTTCACTCCGCTGAAGTCGGACTGCACCACAATTCTGTAATAATTCTGCCTTCTACATGCCATGTGAGTTCTGCAATCTGGTGTCACTTTGCCGCATGTAGCTGGGCTCTCAAAATCTATCTGGGATGCAACGTGAGAGGAGCACTGCAAGGTCTGCAAGGTCCTTCAGGATATGATCAAATGATTCAAATGAGCAAAGCGCTTCCCAGGACCGACAAGCCAAGATTGCGCTCTGAGTGGGCCTGCCACATGTGCTGTTGGCAGCTTGCATGTGCCTGATGAGCACACGGGCACGCCAAAGGGGCCAAAGCCCAAGAGATCCAGCAAGCCTTGAGTTACTTTGGCTTCAACTTTGGCTCAGCTACAGACCGGCCTGAGGCCCAGGCAAGTGCAAGCGCAAGAAGCGCAAGAAGCGCAAGAAGTGCAAGTGGAGATGCAAGAGGCAAAGGCAGGTCCATCGGCTTCGGCTTCGGGGCCCTGTGCAACCGTGAGACGCGCGCGGACCTGGGCCGACCGATGGGGACACGCAGCCCGGAACGGAGCAGAGAACGGAGAGAACGGAGAGGACGCAAAAAACGGAGAGGAGAACAGAGGCGTCGGCGTCGGCGTCGGCTTAGTCGGCTTAGTCGGCTTCGTGTGACACTCAAGCTCACAGGTACGCCAGGGAATGGGCCAGGCGCAGGGCGCAGGGCCAGGGCCAGGGCAGACAGGGCCGGGGCTCACAGGGCTCACAGGGCCCACGGGCGCAGGCTTTACAACGGGCAATCGTTCAAAGGCGAGGGGGCAGGCTTTACAACGCGCAATCGGCAACCTCGAGCTGGCACACATTGCACGCATTGCACGCATTGCACGCATTCAGATGAAGTGTTCTTATCCCGGGTTGCCCTTTAAGGCAAAGCTGTCAAGGCTCCCGAGAGCCGAGATTCAAGACTTCCTTAGAAGCAGATCGAACGCCGACGTTGAGCCAAGTGAGAGAGTCAAAAGTCAGTCAAAGCGAAAGCTATGTGTCGAGAGAGTGCAGAAGCTGCCGCTTCAGTTCGAAACTTCCCTCTTGCAATCCCATGCGTCTGATGTGTCCCACACATTCCATGTATTCCGTGTATTCCATGTATTCATGCCATTTCGAAAGCCGGCCCAACGAAATCCATCTTTCAAAGACATTTCTGGCCGAAAGGCAGAAGCCTAGCATCTCCAAGGCCTAAGCAGCCCCTCTCTCGAACCAACAAAAATGATCCAAATGGTCTGAACCGTTGGCACACAACGCCAATGTGGTCAGCTTTAGTTCGAACCTTTGACATGGGCATCAAATGATTTCTTGCTCGGACAGGTACAGGACATGCTGTGCCCAGATCGGAGGCGACATGAGTGGAGTGTTCGCGTCAACGTCGCGTCACGTCACATTCGGTTGCAGCTGCAAAACGGTGCAAATGGCGCACATGCGTTGCATGCCGCGTTGCATCTTGCCCTGCGCGTTAAGGCGCGTGCGGAAGATCTGAGTCTGGCACAGCTGGAAGGCGCCGTGCCAAGGAACTCCATGCACGTACGGCACGTACCTGCCCAGTTAAGACCTGCACTGCCATACTCTCGTGCAAAGCGTGCTCGGAATGTTGGACATCCATGCCATCCATGCCTTCAATGCCTTACCTGCCTTACCCCTGCCTTGCTCCTTGCCGCACGGACACATTGGAAATCCCATGCCATCCGAGGCTTTCAATCTACAGAAAAAACAACTGCACAAAGCCAGTTCTTTCAATGCCAACGCACAAAGGAGTCCTGGAACAACACCCACGAAGGGGCTTTCGTGAATCAGACCCTCAAGGGAAAGGCAACTTGGCTCAGAGCTTATGAGGGTCTGAAATGGACATCTACAGCCTCAGACTTGACTCGACAGCTCTGCGCAATGGCAACGGGCTAAGGTCGAGCGTTTCAATTTGCAGCTGTCACTCAGGCTGGAGGCTATGTCAGCTGTCATGGCCGGACGCAGAACCTCTAGGTCGCCGGCTGCGCAGGGACGAGTCGGCGTCGCTGGCACTGGCTTAAGCACGTCAACTTCAACCGCATGATTTCGGAATAAGATCTACGCAGCACAAGACATCAAAGCCAGGCATGCACACGCTGCCGTGCAAGCTTGGAATCAGCCTGGTGTAAAGACTCATCACATTCCGCTTTGAAACCTCAAATGCAAACAAACAGCGTTTCCATTGGTGCCTTCAGCAAAGTTGCCATAGTTCACTGCTTCGGCATTGGCACCATGTGCGGCTAGAGCGGCTATGCCCTGGCGATTGGGCAACTCAATCTTGTCCCGTCATGGTCTCGGCATCTCCGTTCTCAAGTTGCAATGCAGGGCAGCTATTTCACTCCGCTGAAGCCGGACTGCACCACAATTCTGTAATAATTCTGCCTTCTACATGCCATGTGAGTTCTGCAATCTGGTGTCACTTTGCCGCATGTAGCTGGGCTCTCAAAATCTATCTGGGATGCAACGTGAGAGGAGCACTGCAAGGTCTGCAAGGTCCTTCAGGATATGATCAAATGATTCAAATGAGCAAAGCGCTTCCCAGGACCGACAAGCCAAGATTGCGCTCTGAGTGGGCCTGCCACATGTGCTGTTGGCAGCTTGCATGTGCCTGATGAGCACACGGGCACGCCAAAGGGGCCAAAGCCCAAGAGATCCAGGTCGAAATACAACACGACGCAAGCCATAGAATGACCCTTCGATCATTTTATGACCCCGATAGAATGTCCAGCAATGAGGCTACTGTCACAGCTACTATGCTGTCGGAGCGGGAGTGGGAGCCACAAGCGCCACAAGCGCCCTGGGCCGAATCTCTACCGCTCTGTCAGCTCTGTCATCAACAGAGAAGGGGAGATGCCAAAACAGCGATTCATCCATCAAATGCTTTGGACGTCGCATTGGACATCGCCCGGATTTGCATTCCATCCCTCCATGTCCAACCTCAGCCTACGGCTCACCATGAAGGCGGTGAGGCTGTCCGCGCATCCCGGTTCCTTCCGGTCCTGTCTCTCAGTCCACATGGCGTCTTGAGCAGAAACAGAAGGCTGCGAGCATTCTCAGTCCGGAACAGTTTGCAGCCACGTGCGCTATCGTAACACAGTATCAGAATCATGCAACTGTGCGCCAAGACAGAGTATATGCGTAATGTGCGGACTACAGGCATGTTCTCACAAATGCTGTGCTTGTGTGGCTGCTTCAAACCAGTTGCTTTCAGCGGTTTTGAGCATGCAAACTCATTAAGCGCATTGCGATGCGAGATGTTGGGCCGTGCTCGCATGCTACGAGAGAGTAGGGTTTGAGCCATTTTCGAAAGCATGATCCCTGAGCAGAACAGGAGGACAGCTAGAAATGGCTATCAGTGCGACAACAATACACTCTACTTGCAAGTGAGCGTGCCAAGCATGTCATGCCGCAAGCATGATGCCAAGAAAAACTATTTCACAATGACATGATGGAATGCAAATACAATGCATCACAGGACACTGCAACTAGTCAACAATTATTTCTTCAGCTATCTTGACAAAGATTGACAATATCTTTCTGCGCTGGTTGAAGACAGGATGGCATGCAACACATGAGTGTCAAAGACGCACAATCTGCATGATGCAGGCCAACTGCAGGCGTCTCTACGGGGCGCTTTTTTCATGCCTTCCGAGCTGGTGTGCCATGAAGATGCGGGGCATGCCCCTCATCGGCAATGGCGTGACGCTGGGTTTTGAGGGTTGCATCACGTATCCTTCTTCAAGTCACAGAGTCAAGCAAGTCTCATGGCGTGGCACGTGTCATGTCCCGTAGCTATGCCAGCCGAGTCAGTCTGTCAGGTTTGACAGGAATGGGTGCGGGCATGGCGATACCACAACAAGCCTGGCACACGCAGGTCGCGGCAGGTCGCATAACCGACGGCATAAGGGGCGCGTATTGCGCCACCGATGCCCTCAACAAGCCGCCCCCGAGAGTGACACGAGCAACGCCGAGTCGCCGTCTGTCCGGGACAAGGGCGGGGCGTGAGCCCGACATCCAGCTCTATGCCTCAGCTCGAGTTGCCAGCCGTTGCCCTCGAAAACTCACCACCTTCTAGCTGAACCAACTGCCTAGACCTGTGCGATCCAGAAAACCCGATGCTTGAGGATCGCATCGATGTCAAATTGCTTCTGACTCTTTGGTGAAGCCCAAGGTTGTTGCGGTTTGCTTCAGTGTCCCGGTTTCCCGGATCGTTCGCGTGTTCCGGAATTGCGTTGCTTGGACCACGGGCGCTCGACTTTTCGTGGCCCAATTTCGGTCTACACGTACAGCTTTCTGATGACAAGGAACTCTCATTATTGAAACAACAATGTCAAAACAAAAAGGAAGATCGTTCCAACCTGCGCAAAGGACAGTGAACCAAAAAGGGAATGTTTGGGGGGCCATGACGGTTGAACAGAAGCAAAGGACAATACAAAGCCTGGAAAAGGAAAATGCCACGGGGAAATAGAAAGGGATACAGCTACGAGTGTCGCAGAGTTGGGCATTACACACGTGATTGAGTCCTCGTCTACAGCATGAGCTGCGCAGGAGAAGATGATGTACTGTTCAAGCAAAGAACATAATAAATTTAATGAACACTCCATCAAGGGCCTAACGAATAACCTCCTTAATAATTGCCCTGAAGAAACAAACCAAAACACCGATGCGCAAACAAGTGCTTTCATGATTGAATGTGTGTGTGTGTTTGTGTGTGTGTTTGTGTGTGTGTGTTTGTGTGTGTGTTTGTGTGTGTGTGTTTGTGTGTGCTTGTGTGTGTGTTTGTGTGTGTGTGTGTTTGTGTGTGTTTGTCTGTGTGTGTTTGTGTGTGGTTGTGTGTGTTTGTGTGTGTTTGTGTGTCTTTGAGTGTGTTTGTGTGTTTGTGTGTGTTTGTGTGTGTTTTGTGTGTTTTTGTGTGTTTGCGTGTGTTTGCGTGTGTTTGTCTGTTTTTGCGTGTGTGT
>CAUJNA010003346.1:330464-376345 GCA_963377175.1 Effrenium voratum
CTGCGGCGAGATTTTAGTCTTGGGTTGCAAGGGGCTTGCGGCTTGCGGGCTCTTCAATGCAACGCTTGGCCGAAAGGACGCACGGCGAGTTTTCCAGTTCTAGGCCAAAAGCATGCACAGCGAGTTTTCCAATGTTAGGCCAAAAGGATGTGCAGCGAGTGGTCCGCTGTTAAGCCAAAAGGGTTTGCGGCGAGTTTTCCAATGTTTGACAAAAAGACTTGTGGCGCGTTCTCCAATGTTAGGCCTGCAAGACTTGCGGCGAGTTTTCCAACGCTATTCCAATGTTAGGCCAGCAAGATTCGCGGCGGGTTTTCCAATGTTAGGCTAGCAAGAATCGTGGCGAGTTTTTCAATGTTAAGCCAACAAGTTTCAATGTTTGCCCAACAAGATTTCTGGCGAGCTTTTCAATGTTAGCCCAACAAGATGCGCGCCCAGATTTCCAATGTTAGGCCAAGAAGATGTGTGGCGAGTTTTCCAATGTTAGGCCAACAAGATGTGCGGCGAGGTTTCCAATGTTAGGCCAGCAAGATTTGTGGCGAGTTGTCCAATGTTAGGCCAAGAAGATTTGTGACGAGTTTTCCAATGTTAGGCCAAGAATATTTGTGGCGAGCTTTTCAATGTTAGGCCAACAAGATTTCTGGCGAGTTTTCCAATGTTAGGCCAGCAAGATGTGTGGCGAGTTTCCCAATGTTAGGCCAACAAGATGTGTGGCGAGTTTTTCAATGTTAGGCCAGCAAGATTTGTGGCGAGTTTTCCAATGCTAGGCCAAGAAGTTTTGCGGCGAGTTTTCCAATGTTAGGCCAATAAGATTTGTGGCGAGTTTTCCAATGTTATGCCAACAAGATTTGTGGCGAGCTGCTCAGCGAGGAGCTCTCCACAAATGTTTGAGCCAATGCGGAGGAAGCCCAAAATCTCTCCACAACTCAACTTCACCCAGAACTTGTTTGTGGAGAGTTCCTCAGCGAGGAGCTCTCCACAAGGGGGGGGGGGCTGGGGTAGGGAGGGGGCGGCAGAGCCTGTGTTCACATCCTTGCTGTGTGCTCTCAATAGACCACCCCCCTCCACCCCCCTCTGGTGGAGAGCTCCTCGCTGAGGAACTCTCCACAAACCAGTTCTGGGTGAACTTGAGTTGTGGAGAGATTTTGGGCTTCCTCCGCATTGGCTCAAACATTTGTGGAGAGCTCCTCGCTGAGCAACTCGCCACAAATCTTGTTGGCCTAACACTGGAAAACTCGCCACAAATCTTGTTGGCCTAACATTGGAAAACTCGCCACAAATCTTGTTGGCCTAACATTGGAAAACTCGCCACAGATCTTGCTGGCCTAACATTGGAAAACTCGCCAGAAATGTTGCTGGACTAACATTGGAAAACTCGCCACAAATCTTGTTGGCCTAACATTGGAAAACTCGCCACACATCTTGTTGGCCTAACATTGAAAAACTCGCCACACATCTTGTTGGCCTAACATTGAAAAGCTCGCCACACATCTTGTTGGCCTAACATTGGAAAACTCGCCACAAATCTTCCTGGCCTAACATTGGAAAACTCGCCACAAACCTTCTTGGCCTAACATTGGAAAACGCCACAAACCTTGTTGGCCTAACATTGAAAGCTCGCCACACATCTTGTTCTAACATTGGAAAACTCGCCACACATCTTCTTGGCCCAACATTGGACAACTTGCCGCACATCTTGTTGGGCTAACATTGAAAAGCTCGCCCGGAATCTTGTTGGCCTAACATTGGCAAACTCACCACACAGCTTCCTGGCTTAACATTGGCAAGCTCGCCACGAATCTTTCTTGCAGGCCTAACATTGGAAAACACGCCACAAGTCCTTTTTGTCAAACATTGGAAAACTCGCCGCAAATCCTTTTGCCTTAACAGGGGACCACTCGCTGCAAATACTTTTGGCCTAACATTGGAAAACTCGCTGTGCATCCTTTTGGCCTAGAACTGGAAAACTCGCCGTGCGTCCTTTCGGCCGAGCGTTGGAGAGACCGCAAGCCGCAAGCCCCTTGCAACCCAAGACTAAAAGCTCGCCGCGGAGACTTAGGCTCCTAAACGGTTGAAATGGCAACGCAGCTCGAAGCAGGCTGCGGGGAGGAGTGACTACAGGGGTCCTCAAGAAGGTGCTTCCTGAAGTTTTTTTTCAGGAATCCTCTTGAATTGACTCTTGCTTGCTTGGTAGGCGCGGGATTAGGGGAAAACGGCGCCTAAAGGCTCCGCAGAGCGCAGAGGATGTGTTGCTGGTGATGCTGGGGGCGTTGCTGGTGATACTGGCGGCGCTTGGCTGTCTTGCGGCCTTTGAAAGCGGGTACTAATTTAGCCCTGATTTGGTGGGGGTGTCTGGCTGTCTCGCGCTGTCTGAAATATCGGCACCTAAATTTAGGCGCCTTTTGGGAAGGCTCCGCAGAGGATGCGTTGCTGGTGATGCTGGGGGTGTTGCTGGTGATGCTGGCCGTGTTTGGCTGTCTTGCGGCGATTGAAAGCGGGTACTAGTTTAACCCTCATTGGGGAAAGCTCCGCAAAGGATGCGTCGTTGCTGGTGATGCTGGGAGTGTTGCTGGGGGTGTCTGGCTGTCTCGCGCTGTCTGAAAACGGCGCCTAGATATAGGTGCCTTTTGGGGAGGCTGCGCAGAGGACGCGTTGCTGGCGATGCTGGGGGTGTTGCCGGTGACACATGCTTCTACACCATGAAAACAACCCCTCAGACCTCCTAACCGGGCAAAAACAAGTCTCCTTGTTCCAGACAAATACTTCAAGTTCGCAGCAATAATTTTGAGGCGGACGCAAACACAATTTAAGCAGTGTGCCTGGCGACGCGTTCCCTCCTACGGGTGTTTGATGCTTTGCCAAAATAGTTTCAATGGAAGACAACTTGCTTCAGCGGCAAGACTGTTGTCTTCAACTCTTCCCTCTACCTTTGGTAGCTTTGCGGTGAACAACAGCACTAGTAAGCCCCCTCTCTCCCAGAAACAGTCAAGGGTTTTGAGCTTAGTTTGACCTGTTTTTTCCGGGGTCCTTACAGCAATGTGGAATCAACCTTGCGCGCGTTCCATTTTGCTCTACATGTGGAGCGTGCTGCGTGATGTAATCAGCCCTATTGTGTGTCCCGCTGTGACTTGCCAGCATACCGTGTGCCGCAAGCTACTTGCGCGCTCTGGGCTAAACCGGATCCATTCAGCCCAGTTGGCGCTACCACATGTCGCAGCTAGCTCAAAACACCCGCCGGCTGAAACCACCGGGGGCCACGCAACCTTGTTGTTTGTGTGTGTGTTTGTGTGTTTTTGTGTGTGTTGTGCGTTTTTTTTGTGTGCTTTGTGTTTTGTGTGTCTTTGTGTGTCTTTGTGTGTCTGTGTGTGTCTGTGTGTCTGTGTGTGTCTGTGTGTGTGTGTGTGTGTGTGTGTGTGTGTGTGTGTGTGTGTGTTTGTGTGTGTGTGTGTGTGTTTGTGTGTTTGTGTGTTTGTGTGTTTGTGTGTTTTATTTACCGTGACAAAACAATCCAAAACACCGATGAGCAAACAAGTGCTTTCATGTTTGAATGTGTGTGTGTTTTCTTGAAGTCTACGCACGTCAAGTTAGCCTGGTTGCTTGGCACGCATTGCTGTCTCTCTCTCTCTCTCTGCCTCACACACTTGCCGCGCCCAAAACCCATTCAGTGTTGAATCTGCCAAGCAAAACCCCCCCAGCTCACGGAAACCGGGGCGAAACTTTGTAGCGCTCTCCTGTTGCTGAGCGCGCGGCGCGCGCGCGGAAACCAGGGTGAAGCTAATCTGAGTGGAAGGGAGACATCTCCAACTCGAGGGAAGAGACGAGCCAGCCGAAGCTCGGCAGGCCAGAGCCAGGCAAGACAAAGACATATCCTCACTCGTGCGGAACATCGTCAAGCCCTCTCTCTTGCGCCCCATGCAGGCGCACGCGCTCGGACTGCACCTCCAGCGCAGGACGGAGCTCGGGCGCACACACGCACCACGAGCACGCGCGCCGCACGCGCGCGCGCTACGAGCACTGGGCGCACGGTATAGGCCGGACATGTGGAAGGCGAGGGCGGCGCAGTGATGGCTGTGTCCTGGCCCAGGCCCCACTCCGCCGTCACATTCTTGCGATCCGACCTTCAGGCCACGCCCTCACGCGCACGCCAAGGACCGTGTCAGCAGCGGGCGATTGGGCACAAGATTGCTTTGGCATATGGGGCAAATGGGATGGGCTTTTGGATGACTGGTGACCGGACGTGCTTGAAATCTGGGACAGCTCCTGTTGCCTCCACACCCTCTACTGGAGCAGGCAGGCGTCCATGTCCAGAAGCAGATCTGCGCTCACAGCGGCACACGTGCGCGGCACCAAACATCAGGGCAGGTCGCACAAGGCGCAGCACACCGCGGAAACAGCGCCCGCTGCAAACATCTGGCTGGCCGCCTCACAAACCGCACGCATGCGACACGACGTGCAACACGCGACACACGCGACACAGGAGACACGCGTGACACAGGTGGCTGGCTGGGGGTTTGCGGGGCAAGCCGCTTGGCAGCACGCGTTACCCCATCCGTCTGGCACAAACACAAACCATGCACAATTGGGCTCCAGCTGCGCCAGTATTCTCAAGCCGAAGCATCATTGCACGCGTCACCGCGCTGTCCACACGCAACGCGAGCACAGTCTGCGCGGCACTGCGCAGGAAGCAAGCGCAGGATGCAAGCCGCGCAGGCCACGGCGTGCACGAAGGCGCGCGCGAGCCTTGGGCAAGCAGGCGCAAGCACACACAGCACCAAGAGCGCCAAGAGTGCCAAGAGTGCCAAGAGTGTCAAGAGTGCCAAGAGCGCTAGTAGGGCGGCGAAGGTAAGGCTCCAAGCAAAAGCACAAGGTGCGGTGTAAGACTTTGGCAGGTCTCGCCCGGAATCTCATCGCCTACGCGTCATGTTCTGGCGCTCATGCCTGCGGTGGATTGTCTTGCCTGAGGCGCTCTGCAAAAGCAGGCGCCGCAGGGTTTTGTGCTCGACCCTTGCAAGAGCTGATGTGTTGCATGCGCCTCGCGCCGACTGTGCCAACTTAGGGGCAAACTGCAAACCTTGTCCTTGGCCCTCAAGGTCTCAAGTGGCCATGCTCCGGACACCCGTTTGGCTCTTGCAAGTTTCATGGTCTGTGAGCGTCTCGCAGTCTCAACACAGAATTTTCTTTCAAGTGAGCTACCGCTCTCACAATTGAACCTCATAACAGCCGGCCCTCCTGCGTGCAACAGGCGTGGAGGTCTGCATGGCATGCAAGGAAAGCTCCCACGAAGCCTGCACGCTCATCCAACAAAAGTCAGCCGTGCTTGCTATTTTGGGCAGCGCAGGCTGGCTGAGATACCGCAGCAATAGGTATGTGGCGCGGCTTTTTGGTGCTTTGAAAGAACATCAGCGTGCAAACTGGATCATGTCCTATCGCACCACAAGTGCCTCGCTGGCGCACGAAAATATCATGCTGGTTGAGGAAGCGCTAAGGCCAAGTCACAGCCACAGCAGGAGTCCAGTCTGTGCGCAGTCTCTTTGCGTTGCAACCTATGTGGCAGCCAGCGCTCCACTTTCATCGCAGCTTGCAAAAAACGAATCTCACCCAATGCCACAAAGCTATGAAGGCCTTTAAACAAGAAACTCATGGCGTTGTGACCAAAGCACCTTGCGCAAGCCCTGCGCAGTTCCTTCAGCTCAACTTACTAAAGTTGCCCTGCTCAGCGTCTTCAGCGACGCCATCCCACGTGTGCGGCAATAACTATGGGCGAGCGCAACCCCAGCCCTGCCTTCGATTTAGATTTGCAATTTTGGGCCAGGACTGCATGGAGATGCGTGGAGCTTGCGACCCAAGCTCTCCACTTGGGAACAGCCGCTCGCTGTGCCTGCGCAGGCCGCGCCACGGTTACAGCAATATCGCCCGGGTCGTTCATGAAAGAAATATTTTAATGCTAACACTCTTCTGGCCGGCTGCGGCCGCCGCGTCAAGTCTGCAGACCTGCATGTGCGAGGACGCTTGCCGCCTTGCAGCGTGGGAAAGTTTACTTGCACTTCTTGTTTGCGCTGATGCCGGGGTCCGTCGATGGACAAAAACACACCTGCCGGCCCTGGACTTGGTGGAACAACTCATTCTTTCAGGTCGAGCGTCAAAGCAGCGAGGACCTCATCTTTCAGCTCAAGGGCCGCAGCGCCAGGACTTCAGAGGCGTGAGATCGCGTGCGTGTTGCGGCAAACGGCACTTGACCAGGCGCGCGCAGGCACAAAGGACGTGTGCATTTGGACAGGTCTCTGCAGAGCACGTGAGTCCCGAATACTGCTTGGAACGGCTCCAGTTGGGGCGTCAGCTTGCTTTGCGGCAAGCAGCTGCAACAAACTTGTCAAGCTTGAACCAAGGTCCCTTCAATCAAATCCCATTGGGCACCTGCGCATGAGGTCCTAACCTTGCCCAGCCGGCTTGCAGGCCTTGAAGCCACAGCCAGCCATGGAGTCAACGCCACTTGCCAAGCACCCGAGCCCTGTCTCGGAAGCCTCGCAAGCCTCGCAAGCCTCGCAAGCGACAGGTTCGTGTTTGCTTCCGCCAGGCGCATAGCCTCGTGTGGCCCGCGGGTGTCACCGGCTCTCCTTTCTCACACGTTGACCTAGAACTGTCACTGGAGCGTTGCACTTGGCACAAGCTTCATACGGACATGCGCGCCGAGGCAGGCAAAAGTCAGCAGCGGGGTGTGAACGCTGTGAATGGTGTGAACGGTGTGAAAGCTGTAAATTCCATGGGTCAGCGCAGACGTCATATCAAGCTTTTGCTCGCCGCTGTCTTGAGACTTCGTTCTGGCCATGCGCAAAGATCTTTAACCGTGAGCGCGGCATCACGAAGCACACTGAAGCCGGCGCGCTTGGAGCAGATGCAACATGCGCGCGTCCCGCCCGTGCGTACGTTGCGCGCCGTGAGCTAGCACCCCCGCCCGCCGGCTACGCCAGATCTGCGCATTGCGGGCACTGCGCGCGCTGCGCACACTCCGGGCGCCGACAGGCGGCCTGGGTCCGGACGGTGTGACCCGCACAAACCGCAGCACAAACAGGGGCAACGCACATAAACTGCCAGCGAAAATGCAAACGAGATTTGCAGCCACAGGCCCTATGCGCCTTGCCTTCGCATAGGACTCTTACCCTTCCCACTCCTCTTACTATCTCATCCCTCTCATCCTCCCTACCGACCCCTTGCGTGCGCTTCTCTGCACTTCAGGCAACTCAGGTAACTCAGGCATTGCCCGTCACTGAGACGCCTCACATCGGCCGGCGGCTATCAGAGGGGATATTGCTGAGACAGTCCGTGTCCGGGCATTGGCCTTTCTTGCTCGACGTGGCGTACGTCGCAAGAGCTCTGACAGGTCCGGGCGATGCCTCACAGGTCCGGGCGATGCCTCGCTATCGCTTTCGGCCTCGCGCGACTGCACCAGACACTTGCACCCGTCACACCGAAGCCTGAATCAGCGCGCAGCGCAAGCGCCACTTCATATCCAATCGGCTCGGGCGGCATTGTGGGATTTGCGGGCGGCTCTGGCGGCATCCCGCACATCCCCGGAACGAGCCTCCGAGGCGCCGCGGGCATGCCATGCCCACAGCACGGCTGCACAGGGTGAGGTCTTGCAGGTTGCGACCCAAGCTCACTTCTGACCCTAGAGCCAGGCCTGACTGGCGGGCCTGACAGGCGTGCCTGAGGTTGCCCATGTCACAAGGCCCTCAGTGTCTGTGAGTCATCTGCAAGATCTGAGTCCGCACAATCCACGTCAGTACTGGTTGCACTCGTTCACGGCAACCGCATGTCAAGTTGGGGGTGAGCGACCCAGTCACCGGCTCGGTCACCCGCCAGCCAAGTAATTGATGTGTCTGTGGTGTCTGGCTGCTCCCACGAGTCCAGCCCGGGGCTTCGGGTCAGCACGCTTGGCGATTGCAACGCCAGGCTAAGCCAAAGCCTGCACCAATCCAACTGCACCTGTGCGTGTCAATGTCATGCATGTCATGACTGTCATGCATGTCATGCTCACCGTTTCACGAATCTGGGGCATCCGAAACCGCCCGGAACAGCGCAAGCTGGCACCCGATGCGTCACTGGAGTGTCAACACACCAACTCAACTTGCCTGACACGCGGCCCGACCTTAGATCGGCCTTCATGACTCTCAGAGTCACCGTGTCACGTAGCCACGCAGGTTTTCGCAGTGACAGCAAAGCGGCCGAGCTAGGCTATACAGGGGCCTAGGATCCGGCTGGACTTGCCACCGTGCAGGCAGGCATCGCTCTCAGTCAGTCAGTTTGGTCGAACGCCATCTCCAGACATGGCTGCTCCATCACGGAAAGCGCGCACCGCGGCCGGCACAGAGGCCGCTGGATTCGAGCGATCACATGTGATGTCGGGGCCGCCAGCGCGCAGTCAACACAAGGACAAATGTGACAGACACATGCGTGACATGCGGCCAGCGCGCGTGCTCCGTGCTTCACTTCGCACCAAGCACGGGCTGTCCGCACCGTCAGCTCAAATGCTATGATATGGCACATGTGCTCATGCTCATGCTCATGGGTCTCTCGGCCAGTCAATACGCACGAGCTCGGAATCCATGTGAGGCCGCGAGCTTGGGCTCAGAACACTCCGTGCAGCCCTCGCACACTCACACTTGCACCCCTTGCACCCCTTGCACCCCTTGCACCCCTTGCACCCCTTGCACGCTCACGCGCTTCTCACGCCCACGCGCCGGCCGCTCGGCGCCCGTGCATCAGCTGTGGCCGCTTCCACAGAAAGAACGGCACGCGAAGTGTTTCTTCAGGCCTGTGGCATCGAACAATCCGTGCAAGAGATCGTCTCAAGCAAAGCCCTTTCCTCGACTAAGTCAACGCACTGCACACGACGGGTGCCTCAGCCGGAGTGTTGCAAGCTCTGGCGCGTCGACAGAGTCGTCGCAATGAGGCGAAAGGCTGAGAACGAGCCTACACAAGGCGCAAGAAACACAGGCTCGACACAAAGGCCTGCAAGGCCACTAAGGCATGCCAACTCTGCATCAAAGATATCCATAGAGAAGTCTCGGAAACGCCAACTCTCGGTCGGAGCTGATCTGGCGCCATTGGATTCACAATGTGTGAAGCATAAATGAAGCGCACATTGCCTATGTAGTGCACAATGCTTGTGCGGAGTCTCTTTGACTCGCGACGTCGCATTTGCGCGAGTCAATCCCACGCAAAAGATGCTGATGCCAAGCCGATGTCAACGGCCAAAGCATCTTGCGCAAGCAAGGCCCCACTTATCTTCCACTGCACAGGCAGCTCAGAATTGGGCTATTGAACTCAAGACTCATGGTCACTCAGGTGTCCGACATGTTTCGCTTAACCAGGCTCACTTCCAACTACCGCGCAGCCCCATTTCAAACTTGTACCCCGATCCCGTGCACATCAAATGGCATGTTGCGCATCGCCTCGGCCCCTTCAACCAGATATAACAGGGAGGTGCCAAATCGATGGGCAAAGCGTGGCCAAGCAAAATGATTTCAAGAACACATGTATTTAGAAGGTGTCGAATGCGCCGGATACGCGGCCAGATTTGGAGTCAAGCAAGTTTGCAACGCGGTGCACCAGAGAAGCTTACAACATCGCAGAATGCGACAAAAGAACACAAAACTGCAGATGGAGCGACACAAAATGTTGAACTCAACTCGACAATACTAGACATTGTGTCATCAAAATTGCGATGACCAAACACTCTACTTCACATCCATTCCCAGGCAGGGGCGTCTCGAGCGCTAAGATTGGGCGCCTTGCACACTGGATTGAGGCCTTCAGTCTTGCAAACTTTGAGACTTTTTGCTGAGTTCCAAGTTTGCGCGGTCTTTGAAGCTGGCAATGTTCAACTCTGCATGCAAGCTCTAAACGTTGACTAAGGCAATCCTAGCACTGTGAAACTGTGAAAGCAACCGCAATGCCTGTACAGAAAGGAGTGAAAGCTATTTGGGTGCAGCCTGCGGGCCTTCTAACACAATGACCAAAGGTCAAAGCACGGTACAAGTGCGTGCTGTTATTGTCAGGCTGTTTGATGCTCCATGTCACTGCAAGAGGAGAAAGCACAAGCAGGCCGAACTGGGCTGTAGGCAAAAAGACACGTGTCATACTCTTGAAGGAAACACACTTGCAAGCTTGGCTTCAACTGTTTGCCTCGCCTCATGTTACCTTGGACAGTCCTTGAACTCAATGCGAGAGCATTTCACAACGGGACATAGCAACATGACGAAGCGATACTCATATGACGTGTATGACGTGTTTGACTCTGTATGACGTGTATGACGTCCAGTATTGATGACGAGTATGTCCTATTCTGCAAGCGTTCGCAGCTTTAGCCTCTGGACAAGCGCAGGCGCGACAGCAGAAGTCACATCATTGACAGGGATGTCCACGTCGACACGAAAGCTCCGGTCGACTCAGTCAACTCAGTCGAGTCTCAACAGCACTTCCACGTTGACACTTGAGCACGGACTGCCATCTAGTCCACGCGCGTTGGCGCGTGATGTGGAGCTTGCACTTGGGGTACGGAGCCAGGACTTCAATGACATCCGTCAGAATCATTGCTCTGGCCGGCTGTGCGTGTGGACTCACGTGTGGTGAGCTGAGCACGCCATGCCCACTCTCAGAGGCTGGGCTCAGATCGGGGTGAGGGCTGAGCATGAAGGCTTGGAGTTACCTCAGGACCTGCAAAAAGAAACATGCAAGTGAACATATCGCCGTGTCACACGTGCTACAGCCGCTCGTACGGCCATGCCTCTGACTAGATCCTAGGTCAAGATCTCAGGCGCTTGCGGCGAGTCGCTCGCAGCGACTGCTCATGCCCAGTCACTGTCGATAGCCGTCCGACCAATCACCGACCCCCGATCATCCCGCCCCCCGTCCGAACCTGCGAAATGCACACGGCAGCTCTGCGCAGGCAAAGCTTTGAAGGAAGGTCATCCTGGAGAGGTCCATCGACTCCGCTCTGGAAAGGCCATGCGTCATGGTCGAGGGATTGAACCTCGAGACAGCGCACTTCCAAGCTGCACAGAGTCACAGTCCACTGTGACGCGCGAGGCGGAGTGCCACATGTCTCTGGCCCATGGAGCCATATGGGCCAGAAGCTGCAATGCTCAACGCACGTGCGTCGCATGCGTCGCATGCGTCGCGTGCCTCGCCGCGTCTGCAAGAACTTTTGGCTATGCATCGTCTGCAATCCTAAAGGCGGAGACCATGTGAGCTCCGTGTCTGTGCACCCGAAATTCGAATCTGTTTGATGGCTGAAAGCCGGAGGCCGCCTTCCAGCCCGCTTTCCTGCCCGGCCAGCCTGGCCAGCCCTGCCAGCCCTGCCAGCCCGGCCAGCCCGGCCAGGCGCCCGGCCTCTTTTCCCGGCCAGGCCGGAGCGCATTCAAAGCTCGTCGAGAGAACGAGTCACTTCAAGCTACATGTCTGCCATCTGCCATCTGCCATCTGCCTGCCATCTGCCCCTGCGCCCGTGAAGCATTGCGCGCACCAGGCTGAGAGCAAAAGCACAGACTTAAAGAGTGCGAGGAAAGGACAGGAACGGAGCATGTAAAAAGAATGGAAAGGAAGCTAAGCCGCGTGCAAAGGAGGTCACAGCCTGGTCACTATCTTTTTCAATCAAATCGGCAGTTGCAGTTTGCAGCTCATAGGCAGTTTTCACGAATCAAAGGGATGCAATGAGGCTTTTCGGGCTTTTCACCGTGGCCCAGAAGGCATCAGCATGAGGGCCTTTTTGCACGGATGAATGCAGGTGTGTGGTTTCCTGACATGTTTGAACGACCATAGCGCAGCAGTAGCTCTCACCTCTCTAACTGACTCCAACTCTCTGACGTGCCACTGGAATGCAAGATGCTTGGGCCAGTCAAAGTGCAACACTCGAATGTGAGTCACACAAACGAGTCAAAAAGTAAGGCAAGCATGCGAAGCACACATGCCAAGCATGCCCATGGAGGGTTGATGGTATCAAGTCTGAGGCTTGCGGCATGCATTGACTGCATTGGTGCCGATACCCTACCATTGCCGTACTCACATTGTTTGATCTTGCGATGCAAACAACAAACAGTGGAGGGCAGGGGAAAGCACACGCAGGCCGAACAGGACCGTAGCAGGTTAAAAACGTGTCGTGCTCTTGAAGCAAACTCACTTGCACTTGGGCATGTTTTGCTTGGAATCGACTCAAGTCAGCTGGTCCCAGGCTGCCATTGCCATCTAGTCCACGCGCGTTGGCGCGTGATGTGGAGCTTGCACTTGGGGTACGGAGCCAGGACTTCAATGACATCCGTCAGAATCATTGCTCTGGCCGGCTGTGCGTGTGGACTCACGTGTGGTGAGCTGAGCACGCCATGCCCACTCTCAGAGGCTGGGCTCAGATCGGGGTGAGGGCTGAGCATGAAGGCTTGGAGTTACCTCAGGACCTGCAAAAAGAAACATGCAAGTGAACATATCGCCGTGTCACACGTGCTACAGCCGCTCGTACGGCCATGCCTCTGACTAGATCCTAGGTCAAGATCTCAGGCGCTTGCGGCGAGTCGCTCGCAGCGACTGCTCATGCCCAGTCACTGTCGATAGCCGTCCGACCAATCACCGACCCCCGATCATCCCGCCCCCCGTCCGAACCTGCGAAATGCACACGGCAGCTCTGCGCAGGCAAAGCTTTGAAGGAAGGTCATCCTGGAGAGGTCCATCGACTCCGCTCTGGAAAGGCCATGCGTCATGGTCGAGGGATTGAACCTCGAGACAGCGCACTTCCAAGCTGCACAGAGTCACAGTCCACTGTGACGCGCGAGGCGGAGTGCCACATGTCTCTGGCCCATGGAGCCATATGGGCCAGAAGCTGAAATGCTCAACGCACGTGCGTCGCATGCGTCGCATGCGTCGCGTGCCTCGCCGCGTCTGCAAGAACTTTTGGCTATGCATCGTCTGCAATCCTAAAGGCGGAGACCATGTGAGCTCCGTGTCTGTGTGTGCCATGCACGGCATGTGTGCTATGCCCACCACGGGCGCGGCATCGCTGTCGCAGCACCAAACGTCGCGAAGCTTGCTTTGATCGCACCGACGCCACTTTCACGCGTCTTGATTCCCTGCTATTCCTGCTATTAAGCAAGCTTCAAAGTGAACCACTCCTCCCAATGAGGCGAGAGAAGGGCCAGGGATGTCAGGTCGTCATAGGTCACTCACAAGCGATAGGCGAGCGTGCGATTGGCACGCAGGCCATGGCAGCTCTCTTGGCAATCATCTGGTGAATGCGGTGAATTGGGTCACAAAAGTCCCATGCGAGCTCGGAGCAAGTCTAGATGTCCCAGCCATGTGGAATCAGAACAGAAGCTCCAGAAGCGCCGGAAGCCCGGGAAGGGCCGGAAGGGCCGGAAGGGCCGGAAGCGGATGCGAGGCCCCTGGCCAGAGAGTACCCGATGTGTCCGATGTGTCCGCCGTGTCCGAATCGGCGTGTCAGAAAAATAGGGCAAACTTCTAAGGTGGCATCGAAGGCGGTCACGGCCGACACCACTCGGAGCTGGCTGGCGATGGCCAAAGAAAAGTTCTCCATGGTCAAAGGAAAGATGCAGAGATAATTTTGAGCGCATGCGCGACATTCCTTCACTTTTCCCGAGTCAATCTCGCGAAAATCTTGCGATACTCCATGTCACCATGAAATGTTGCATGCGCAAATATGGTCAAATCGAATCTTCCTTCCCTGGTAGGAACAAAAGGAAGCACAAAACAATTGTAAGCACAAATCAAAGAGGCAACATGCAAGGCTTACGGAGCCGGAGCCGGAGACCGGAATGCTGGAATGGGCAAGCTCGTGCCCGCTTGCGACTGCCGCGCGCTTCAGATGCTGCCGGCATAAGTTGGCTTCAGTCAAGAGTATTGGCTTTCTGAACTTCTAAACTTCTTCACTTCCACTTGCTTGGCTTCCAACCTATTTGCTTCCGCCTCATATCTTGTTGGGCTCTGGGCATTGCGCCTCTCTGTACGACTGTGTCGGCTAGCTTTCAAAGCATATCATTGAATCACTTGAAACGGCCACTCGAACAAGTGGAAGCGCCACTCAAGGTTTTACTGCTGGATGGCATCAATGCACACGAGTAAAGCTCACAAAATGGCCTGCACACTCGAGTTGAGAGCACACGTCGCACGAGTCAAAATCTCAAAATCTCAGCCTCCGTTCTGAGTTCGGCCCGGTCGGCCCGGTCGGCCCGGTCGGCCCGTCGGCCCGGTCGGCCCGGTCGGCCGGTCGGCCCGGTCGGCCCGGCCCGTCGGCTTTGCATCAGCTCAGCAGCTCAGCAGACAGCAGCTCAGCTCACGCGCACATGCGGTCCAGGAGAAGCTCAAAGCGCGTCAAGACTTCAAGACTTCAACGTCGGCAAGGAGACAGCTTGGCTGAGTCACTTTTGTTTGCATGGAGAAAGGAGCCAGAGACTTCACAAACTCTCTCATGTCCATATCCGGTGTCCTTCTGAGGAACTCTCATCCACAGCTTATCTCAAGCTGGTCGACTTGCACTGACGGCAACATCCGCATCCGCAGACTTACATCCGCAGCCTCGAGGAGCCTTGAAGTGCATGTGCTGTGCTCTGTGCTCAGATCGAGAGATGAGCGTCTGACTTCTCCAAGGCGCCAAGTTCCGACGCGCTCCCGGAGCTCCCGGCGCTCCCGTTCCCGGCAGTCCCGGTCCCGGTCCCGGTCCAAGCGCATCGAGCAGCTGGTACTTCGCCCTCATGGCCTGGAGAAACGGCGAAACAGACTTTCGTTCCAAAGAAATGATATCAACTCTTACAAGCGTCTGGTGAATACAGTCATGACATATTCACATCTAGGCTTGTTGAAATCAATCAATACCGTGCAATCACACTATCGAGTGAACAGGAGCAAGTTGAATGTCGCAAGCAAACAAAATATGTTTGTTGCTGTCACACGTGAGCAATCATCAAAGTGGATTGACCGAGTTGCACAACACTGCAACAGAATTGCATGCTTCAGAAAAGTAAGACAGGAAGTGTGTCTCCACATGCCCACAAAAGGTGCTTGAATCCCAACCAAACAAAGGCTGGGTAAAATGGCCCCCCCATACTTCCGAAAAGCCAGGCTGAACGCTCCTCGACACGAACTCAGCGAGCGTCTCGCGATTCGAGTCCCTCGAGTCACAGTCTGTCGCACCCGGAATCGATGCAAGATATCTATGGCGATTTATAAATCCGCCGACCCCTTTGCCTAAAGGGGGAGGCGCAAAGGAAGGGCGATGGCAAGAATCGGCATTGTCCCTGCCAGAGATGCTGTCGCTGCTGGAAATGCTGGGGGTGGAAATCATCGTCGCTGCTAGCTAGGGATGCTCAGGCTGCGTAGTGATGCTTATCATACTCCACGCTCAGGATCCTCGTCATGACTCATTTTCTCAAGAATTTTCTATATCTTATCATCCACCCTCATGATCGTCGTCATGTCTTCTCAAGTCCTTTCTATTTACATTTCAACTGTCCCGTTAGACACGGCTTGACATGCAAGCGATGCGTAGTGACGGTTATCATTCCTGCCAGGGATGCTAGAGATGCGTAGTCATGCCTATCATCCACCCTCATGATCGTTGTCATGCTTCGTCTTCTCAAGTCTTTTCTATATACTTCAAGTGTCCCGTTAGACCCGGCTTGACACGCAAGCGAGGCGTAGTGATGGTTATCATCATCGCTGCTAGGGATGCTTGAGATGCATAATGACTTTCTATATCTTTTCTTTTTTCATTTCCAGTGTCCGGTTAGACCCGGCTTGGCATGCAAGCGATGCGTAGTGACGGTTATCATCATCGCTGCTAGGGATGCTAGAGATGCGTAGTGATGCTTATCATCCACGTTCATGATCGTCGTCATGATTCGCCTTCTCAAGTCTTAGTGTCCCGTTAGACCCAGCTTGACACGCAAGCGAGGCGTAGTGATGGTTATCATCATCGCTGCTAGGGAGCTTGAGATGTATAATGACTTTCTATATCTTTTCTATATACATTAATTTCCAGTGTCCCGTTAGACCCGGCTTGGCACGCAAGCGATGCGTAGTCATGCTCATCGTCATCGCTGCTGGAGATGCCGGGGATGCGTAGTCATGGTTATCATCATCGCTGCTAGGGATGCTAGAGATGCGTAGTCAGGCCTATCATCCACCCTCATGATCGTCGTCATGATTCGTCTTCTCAAGTCTTCTCTATGTTTCTGTACACATTTCAAGTGTCCCGTTAGACGCTTATCATCCACCCTCATGATCGTCGTCATGATTCGTCAATTCAAGTCTTTTCTATACACTTTTCAGATCACCGTCCTGCAGCATTTCATGGAGAGGAGACTTCGAGAGTAAGGATAACTATCATCAAGCGTCCTCCAGCATTCACAGGGAGGACATATCGAACGCAAGGTTAACTATCATGAAGCGTCCTCCAGCATTCAAGGAGAGGACATGTCGAGTCATGACACCTATCATCGTTCTACCAAGAATGTCGAATATAAAAAATACGATTACCGTGATGATATTGAGGATAAGCATGAAGACCAAAGAAAGACAGGGATGATGAGGACCGTCATGATAATGACTATGATGAACCATGATGATTTGCTAGCACGCGCGCGAAGCGGAAGGAAACCATCCTTGCAGAAGTCTGGCGTTCGTTTGCCCCGCAACTCTGTTGCGAAGCCTCCTTAGATGGCAGGCCGCACAGTTGACGGCTTATGTGTGCGACAACGATGATAGCGACTATAGGTGACGATGATGACGATGATACTAAGAATGATGATCGCCGTCCTGCAGCATTCGTGGAGAGGAGACTTCGACTGTAAGGACAAGGGCATTTCGGATGCAAGGATAACTATCATGAAGCGTCCTCCAGCATTGCTGAAGAGGACAGTTCGAGTCAGGACGACTATCATCGTTCTACAAAGACTGTTGAATAAGAAATGATGATTACCGTGACGCTAATGATGATAAGCATGAAGACCAAAGAAAGAAAGGGATGATGAGGACCTTAATGATGATGACTATGATGACCCATGATGATTTGCTAGCACGCGCGCGAAGCGGAAGGGAACCGTCCTTGCAGAAGTCTGGCGTTTGGTTGCGGCGGTGCGGGGGTCGCCCCACAACTCTGTTGCAAAGCCTCCTCAGATGGCAGGCCGCACAGTTGACGGCTTGTGTGTTCCGACAACGATGATAGCGAAAAAGGTGACGATGATGACGATGATACTAAGAATGATGATCACCGTCCTGCAGCATTCATGGAGAGGAGACTTCGGCTGTAAGGATAACTATCATCAAGCGTCCTCCAGCAGGGAGGACATTTCGAACAAGTGTCCTCCAGCATTGGGGAGGACATTTCGAGTCAGGACGACTATCATCGTTCTACCAAGACTGTCGAATAAGAAATGATGATTACCGTGATGAAAATTAAAGAAAGAAAGGGATGATGAGAACCGTCATGATGATGACTATGATGACCCATGATGATTTGCTAGCACGCGCGCGAAGCGGAAGGACACCGTCCTTGCAGAAGTCTGGCGTTTGGTTGCGGCGGCGCCCTGCAACTCTGTTGCGAAGCCTCCTTAGATGCAGGCCGCACAGTTGACGGCTTATGTGTGCGACAACGATGATAGCGACCATAGGTGACGACGATGACGATGATACTAAGAATGATGATCACCGTCCTGCAGCATTCATGGAGAGGAGACTTCGACTGTAAGGACAACTATCATCAAGCGTCCTCCAGGGAGGACATTTCGAATGCAAGGATAACTATCATGAAGCGTCCTCCAGGATTGCTGAAGAGGACAGTTCGAGACATCACGACTATCATCGTTCTACAAACTGTTGACGTGACGCTAATGATGATAAGCATGAAGACCAAAGAAAGCAAAGGATGATGAGGACCGTCATGATGATGACTATGAGTTAGAACAGACCTTGCCCATCTTCTTTTTATAAAAAAATCCTAGGGTACTCCCTACACTTTTAGCAACATTCTAAAACAGCGCCTCAAAAAGCACATTTTCAAAAATCAACATTTCAAAGCAGGTAATTTCCTAGTCAGTTTATCCAATATTTTATATTCAAAATTTTCAAAAGATATGTGGGCAAGGTTAAGTTCATTCATTTTCAAAAAATATACATTTTAAAAAACAATATAATTTTTAAAAACAAAATATAAGTTTTTTTAAAAACAAATATAAATTTCAAAAAATATAAATTTCAAAAACAATAAGTTTTCAAAAAAATAAATTTTAAAAGAATATATATTTTAAAACAATATAAATTTGAAAAATATAAATTTCCAAAAATATAAATTTGAAAAAAATAAATTTTCCAAAAAAAATAAAAATAAATTTTCAATAAATATTATTCCAAAAATTATGATAAATTATTTTACAATAAATTTTATCACAAATTTTGTAGAAATGTTATGGGCAAGGTTATGTTCATTCGTTTTTTACGGGCACCATTCTTCCTTAATTCTTTCTATTATTTTATCACACGTTGTTTCATTATAAATATTACTTCTTATTTGTTTTCTAAACATTCCCATTATTCCAATTGCACGTGTTATTGTATATCTAAGTTCGTGAGTTTTATACCGATCATTTAAAACCTCATGTAAAAAATCAAACTCATTATCATTCAATGTTTCATATTTTAAACGTTTGATGCTAAAAGACATATTGTATAATCTTTTTACCATGCTTTATTCCTTAAAATTAAAATCATTATCATTTCCTTCATCATCGCCCTCATATAACAACATATCAAACCCTTCTATAGGTAAGAAATTATTCATTTCAATAACACAAATATATCTAAATCATCATCAACAGTTTCATTATTTATAATATCAATATCTTTGTTATTCATATCATCAATTTCGTTTATAATTCTATTGCAATTATTGCATATCATATATTGACAAATATTATTACAAACGCCATTTGTAAAACCCTGTTCAATTGGTAATTTTAGCATTTCGCAATCTTCACATTTATAACTCATAAACCTTTTTTTCAAAATATTTTTAGCATCATGGACTGTATCACTCGTCACACTATATATAATAGTATTATAAAATATTTCTTTAAATACTTTTTACAAGAATTTTAATTTTAAATTAAAATTAAATTAATAAATTAAAATTAAATTAGGTTATGTAGATAAAATCTCATCATTTAAGTTCAGGATAATAATTTAATTGATGACTACTAAGTTGTATATATATATCTTACGTCTTTCATGCGTTATTTTTAAAATAATATTAATATCTCTCACTGTATTTTTAATATTAAACTTTTTACTTTCGATATAGGTTTTAATGTATTCTTTTACATCAAAACCTTCCCTGCTATGATAAGTCAACATCCATAATATACTTTCAATCATTTTATATCTTTTCTTACTGATTTTTAGAAATATTCTAACATAACTATAAGGTGGTCTTCCATACACGATTAAAAATATTAAAATTTCATCTTCTACGTTTCTTTTATCTACTTTTTAATCTCCAAAAGATTTTCTATTATATTTTGATATCGTCGCCATCTTCTACAAGTTCTACATACATCTTCTTCGTCCAATGCATAATCAATAATATTATTCACTATTCCATTATGAAAATTCAATTTATACAATTCCATATTTTCCTTTTTAAAGTGGCAACAATCATAGCATTTTTTGTTGATATAACTATTGATTTTGGTTTTCATCATCTCGCTATATAATATATATAGGTAATATTTCTTTAAATACCTTTTACAAGAATTTAATTATGATAATTAAATTAATAAATTAAAATTATAATTATCATAATTAAACTATAATTATCATCATTTACAACTACAATTACATAATTTAAAAAATGGGATGATATTTTCTATTGTATGAGTTAATTCATTATCTTTTCGTTGTGCTGTTAGGTTAGTCATTATATTACCATTTGTCATATCAATAGTAAAACCGCAACCGCAGTAATTACATTGATTATTTATATTATCTAAAAACCATTGAGTATTTACATAACCTTCTCTACGTATGCTTCTTTTTGCTTTCCTGTCTTGTTCCTTATAATTCAAAATTTTCCTTTCAAAAAAACTCATAATACATTTTTGATTAAATACATCATCAACATCCTTTGTATATTTATAAAATTTGACTTTGTTTAAATCACGAGCAAATCCATTCTGGATAATTCTTTACCAAAAAATGATTATAATCAAAAATTGTTATGGTGTCATCAATGCTACTACCTTGAGTAGAATGACATGTAGAGCAAGAAGAAAATATATAATTGCTTCTTATTTTAGCAACTTCTACGGATTGTAAAATTTCGGTTTTTACATTTTTTTATGTAAATATTCCATCACTTCCAATATGAACTATTCTATAATTGAAATTTACATTAAAAACTGATGTTTTAGTTTTAGTATATTCTCTACAAACTAAAAATTCTCCTACTTCATATTCATCCTTTCTATTTTCTAGCTTTCTAATTTCATTTGATACATTTTTACAGGTTGTATTCAAAAATGCAATGTTGTTTTTGGAACTACTTATGTCTGTGGAGTATTCAAAATATTTTCAATAATAGTTTTAGTTGGTAATTTATTAATAAAAAAACATATTTTATATTCTCGAGTTTATCCTTATCTTCCTGTGTGTTAAGTCTCTTACATTCTTTCAATATTATATTATGTGTAAAAATATTATCTATAATATTGTCATTGAATAATTCATAGTCTTGAGTATTTGTTATTTCTTGCACTGGTTTTAATTGCTTGGTGTCTCCTGTTGCTATTATAATCTTGTTGTGCTTATTTTGCTCTACAAATTGTTTTATTCTCCAGTATATATTTAAATTGCTAAAATAGATTTCATCAAATACTATTACATCAAATTCTGTAAAATCAAACGGTTCTAATTTAGCATCTCCATAATTAATACCAAAGAATTTATTTATCGTCATTGCTTCTCCTTCGAACGCCTGTAAAAGTTTATTAGTAGGACAAATAAAAATTACATTATAATTTTTATCAACCATTTTTTGACATATATATGATTTTCCTGTGCCCGGTAGTTCACCTCTGATCATAATAGGATTATTCTGTTTAACAATCTCTATAATGTTATCAGTGTCGTATTCATCTTTAATATCAATAGTTTTACTTTCATAAACTGGTATTTTTATTAATTCGTTATTTACAACGTTAAATTTTACTGTAGGTAAATTAAGTTCATCTCTCTGCTTTGAAACTTACCAACCTCCTATATCATCATGAAATTCTAATAATTGCTTTGTTTTTCTTCATTGCATGTATCAACTACAAAAGCATCTGTTTCTACACTATATACATTAATATTATTAGTTATTAGTGTCTTAAAGTCTTGGTTCATTTTAAAATTGTGATGTTGTAAAAGTAGTTCTTTAATATATCTATATCCGTTTCTTAATACTGCCTTAGCCTTCGAATTCAATATAAATTATGATGCCTTTACATCCCATTCATCCTCATCAAATCCATAATATGTTGTAGTTGCACCTCCTTCGTCGTCATATTCGGTTATCATTTCAGGACATTCGCTTACAAGATGCGATAATTTATTAATTTTACCTCCGTATTCTGTTTGATAATGGACTGCTTCATCAATACTTTTAAATAAAATACTTTGATGTGCTGTAGCACCTCCTTTTTCTAATAATCCAAAATTTACATTTGCTATTAACTTTTTAATTAGTTTATCTAATGCTTCGTCATGTTCATCTATATTTGTTTGTAAAAGTTCATTAATAATATTTGTATATTCAACCTTATGAATAAATGACGGTTGTTTATAATATAAAATATTGATTTTGTGTGTCTTATTCTCATTGATGAATTCCTTCAAAATTTTGCCATATACTAGATTATATTTTTTGTTGAAAAATAAGTTGTGATTACCACTTATTACAACGTTTCTAACTGCTTGTTTTAATTCATCAGGATTTAAAAACAAACTTAAATCATGTGTTTTACGAAATTCTATGTAAGTAGCAACGTCAATACCTTTACTATATGCAATAGAATATATCATCTGCTTGGTGTGTTGATTTTTCTCTATTAGTTCCTTAATGCTGTCCATTGTTGTTTTTAATGGTCTTACATTTGTATCTTTAGTTTCAACATAATATAAAGTTAATTCATGGGGTTCATCTATCTTAATTTCATCGTTGAATTTTTTCCAGTGGTCAAACTGGTTAAATACTGGTATTTCCCTAATATTTAAAAAACCTTTTAGTAAATGCTTTATTTACATCTATTTCTGTTTTATAAACTAAATTAATATGACTCGATAATAAACCCGAAGGTGCTATACTTCTTGTTTCATTTACTATTTTAATATCAATGTCGTTATAAAAGGATTTATGTGATGATATGAATAAGGATTTTTTGAAATTGAACATTGCTTTGTTCATATTGTTGTATGTAGTTTCATTGCTCACTGCAATCCATCCATCGCCGGAAGATTTAATTAAATTTTGAGTTTTTACGATATATGTTATCTTGTTCAATCTTAATCTTATTTCATCAATAATACCTGTGTATTTAATTCTGGGTTCATATCCAATATTCAACAACTGGAATAATAGTTCTGCAAAACTATTATTTTCAGGCACTAAATATATTTCTTTTGTTTTATCATCAGATTTAATTTTAAGTATATCATCTATACATTTAATCATTTTGTATTGTGGCGGTTCTTCTCTTTCATTTCTATAAGAATCAGTGTGTGCCTCTATAGTAGGTAGTTTTGTTATTAATTGCTTTTGTTGTATTTTACATAAATCATAGTTCAATGTGTAAATATGGTTATTCTTCAACATTGCGTAAAAGGTTTCTATATGGTGGTTTCTTTTTTCTGGTTCATATTTATAAATAACTTCATTTACAAAATTGAAAATTATCTGCTGTTAATAGATTTAATGTGTCAGTAAATTCGTCATTTGGTGTATCATTCTTGCTTCCATATCGTATATCCGAGTTGCCTAAGTATTTAAATATCTTTTTTGTTTTTATAATATCTGTTGAAATTGTTCGTGCTTGAACTGTAACATTAAAATTATCATAAGTTTTTGTGTAAAAATTCATTAGTCTGTGTTTAAAAGCAGGTTTCGATTTTATCTTTGTATCTTTGTTTTTTCCTCTCTTGCTGTATACAACAAAAATTGAATAAAATAAGTTTTTGTTTTATATCTCGCATACAACTCATTGCCTTTTGTTTTCCTATACTCTATACCTCTTGTTTTCCTATATTGTTTAATCCCTGCCTTGTCTTCTTCTTCTTCGTTTTTTGCTCTTGCTTCCTCCATTCTTTCATTTAATGGCTTTGTATCCTTGGTCTCTTTGATATTATCTTTGTATTTTTGAAATGCTTTGTCATAAACCCTTTTTGTCTGTAGATGTTAAACCCTTGATATAATGTTCTGCCGTTGCTACATTTGATAACTTTCTTTCAGTATAAAGTTTAATGATCTCATCAACCCTTTTTTTAGTTGCATTATTTGCGCTCTGTGTTGAATTTCTTTTGAGTTTGTTTAGCTCGTTTATATTACGCTGTAAAAACTTACTCATAATATAATCTATATATTTATATTATAAAATATGTCTTTAACTAACTTTTTTACAAGAAACTTTTTATAAGAAAAATTATATATATTTTTTAAACTTTCAAAATTTCAAATCTTAAGAATGGTCGTGTGTTATGTTCCAAATAAAAAAAAATGATTGTCCTATTTCTTTCAATCCTTTCAACTTTATATTTTGTAGGCAACCAATTACTACTCCTCTCCTTTTCAGTTATTCCTTTCTTTCTGTAAATCTTCACCTTGTCGGCAATTGATATTAAGGGATATTTACGGGTTCTAGTTGCTTCAGTTGCCATTTTCATTTTTACTTTATAATTGTTTTCTCCTTCAATGCTTCCGCTGGTGTCATTCCTATGCTTGAATGTTCCATTTTATTATTATAAGTTAGTAATATTTCAAAATTATAATCGGTCCATTGTATATTTTCCTTTCCTTCTTTCTCATCTTTTTCAACTCTTTTATATAACATATCTTTGTAGGTGCGTATAAAACGTTCTGCAAAATTAGGATGTCCTCTTGTGCGGTATAATTCTATTCCTTCTTCTTTGAAATACTCTTCAACTGTTTTATCATATAAACTTGCCTTCCTCGTCGCTATAAATAATTTCTGGTTTGCTTTTCATTTTCTGCATCCCTTCCATTACTCCCGCTAATATGTCAGGTGGTTGTTTTGATTTAATAGGTATTACTGTAGAATATCTGGTAAATATATCAATTAAAACCATCCCTACTTTCAAATTTTGGATTGGGTATGTCATTAATTAAAAATAAATCTAATTGAAATTCAAATTCTGGATGTGGAGCAATAAATGATTTTTTACATCTCGATTGCTTCTTCTGTTCTATGTTCTTTTGAAACCATTCTTTACCATCGTTTAAGGTTATGCTTTGTTCCTTTTGTTTAGCATCCTTGTAGGTTGTCGCAATGCTTCCATATCCGCTTTTGTCATAACAGATTTTACTAATTATATCATTTTTATTAATATATGCCATATTAATAAATGTGATATTTTAATATTCTATTTATTCAACCGTTATAATTTTATATGTTTGTGCCTTATATTTTCTTGGTTTTGTATTCTGTAAATCTTCTGGTTTATTTTCATAATCAATATCTTTTGAATTAATTTCTCCATTTTCTGCAATCTTGTCTAATTTCTTTCTTCTGTGAAATCTTATAGCACTTGCCGTTTTGGTGTCCATAACTCCTTTTCGTGTCTCCTTCTTTGATAATAGAAAGTGTTATATAGCGCCAGTTGTTCCTTTATTTGATCCAGTGTCATATCTTCACGTTTAATACTCATTAAATTATATATTATATTATATTATATATTTCTTTAAATACATTTTACAAGATTTTTAAACTAAATATTTTTATTTTTAATTATCGTTTTAAAGACTTCGTTTTCCAAATATTCTACACGAGCAATAAGTTTTGTTAAAGCATCCCAACTAATACAGGCCATTCTGTCATAACACATTGTTAAGTATTCTCCTGTATCATTTACAATATTATATTTAGGATTTGTGTATTGTTGAACATCTTGAGCAATCCATCCTAATTCGGTTTTTTTAGTTTTTTGATTTTTAACAAATGTTTTAACCTTGATGTGTTCTACCATATTTATAGTATCATCGTCTACATCTTCTATATTATCTTTCAGTCTCTTATCACTACTTAAATTAAACCCGTTATATGATGAAAATTGAGTATCGTCCAATTGTAAATATTTAGTGCCACCAATATAACTATCAATAGTTGTTGATGCTTCTAATTTTAAAGCAGCATCGCTATTTAAATTTTATGAGCAAAGTCATATCACCGTCAATAGTCCAATTGCCACGTAATTCGATATTACTTCCACTATTCAAAATAATTTTATTATCAGCATATGTTGCAGATTATCCAACAACCAAATTAATAGAGTTTGAAGTGTTGCTATTCCTGATTATTAAATCATTTGTATCGGGCAGTTGTGATTGTTTTATCTAACTTTTGTAAATCTGCTGATATTAAACTATTAATCGTATTTGAATTTTGGGTTATAAATACATCTTGTATATTATTATCTGATATAATTGAAGCAAATGTATTACTGTAAGCAGTGTTAGTATTGAATAAATTAGTATCGTTTGTATATAATATTGATACATCTGCTTGAATAGTTGTTTTTTCAGCTGTAGTCCAAGAAGCGCCCGCTCCTGCTTGTAAATCTGCTATATCTGTAAGAATGGTTGTTATTGTGTTTCCGTGTCCTGTTATGTTATTAATGTTTGTGCCAATTAATGATATATGCGATGTTATTGTAGCATTTAAATTACTGATTAAATGTGTATTTGAACAATTTTATTAAAATTAGAATCAAGTTTAATTGCATTTGCTGATATAGTCGGTAGTATTGAAGTTATGGTTAATCCGTGTGCTGTTATATTATTAAAGTTGCTTGTAATTGTTGCGTTTTAATTTACTTGTTCATTAAACATAGTTGTTGATGTTGCGTTTAATTCAGTAATATCTAAAATATTGGCATCTATCTTATTTTTCTGTGCTAAAATAAGAGCATCAACTTCTTCAATTGTATAACCTCCACCTAATGATCCTGCTGTGTCTGCTAATTCTTGTTTTGTAGCATAAACACTGCTTAATGTTGATGGTTCTGTTGAATTTATTAATACTAGTTCACTTGCTACAATCCTGTTTGAGCCATCCAGTGATAATGTTGAAAACATAATTGTTATATAGTAGGTTATATAATAATTATATTTTATCTTTTCTTTCCTCTTGAACCAAATATACCTTTATTTAATGCATTATATTTTTCTTGCTTCTGTCTCAAATATTCATTTTGCAATAATTGGTAATGCTGTGCTATACTGTGTAGCGGGTTTGGAGGCGGTTGTGGTTGCGATCTTCTTGGGGGCGGTGTGTTTGCTATTATATTATTTTGTTGCGGTTGTGGTTGTTGATTTTCTTCGTTGTACGCTACTTCATGATCTATCCTTTGAGGTTTTGCTATTGGAACTGCTTTTGGTTTAGGTTTTATAGGTTTAGTTTCTAATGGTCCTTGGCAATTGCGTTCGTGACTGTATCTGTATGATTTTAATGTTAAAGTTTTGGCACATTTTGGACAGGTTATTTTCTTTTCGTTGCGTGCTTGAGTTTTTGAGTTGTTTTTAAGAGGTTCTACATGATCTATTTCTTGTGTTGGTTCTATTGTTGGTTCTGCCTTTGGTGCTTCTTCTTCTTCAATTGGTGGTAATTCATTTACTGGTGCGTCTGCTTCAACTGTATTAATAATTTCAGGTTCGACTTCTGACATATATAATATATTATATATTTTGTCGATATTTCTATATATTTTGTCTATATGGACAAATTGAGAAATATTAATATTAGTTATTCAATTGTCTAACTGAAACAAAAGTGAGAACCGTATGGGCACGCCGTGAAAATCAAAAACTTCGTTTCTTGAAGTTGTAATTTTAAAGTGTAGTCTCTTAATATGTTTACCGCCTACATCAATAAAATCTGCATATATAGGTGAGGTGTTTTCGCTAATGACTCCGCCTAGTTGTTGGTTAATTTGAACTTCTTTTTTTTTACTGAACTACTAAAATTATTAGGTGCTGAATATTTGTAGTCGCTTAGTTGAGGTGAGTGAATATATACATTCTGAAAAGGAACTAAATTGAAGTATCCACTTAACCAAGATGACGCAGGATCATAGGCAATATAATTTCTTAATAAATAATTAATAGATTTTGGTCTTAAATTGTCATATTCAAACTGCCCTCTGTTCCATTCGCCATTTACGTAAGTTTCTAATTCTTCATCTGTAGGTACTTTGATTTTGTAAGTTAGAGGGTCATTTAATTTAAGTTCCATTTTGCGTTCGCTTTGTCCATATACTGTAAAGAATAAGTCAGGTACAATATCATTAAATGCCGCGTTTAATTCTGATTGTATTTTAAATGATAATCGATTGGCATAATAAATTTCGCCGGATAGATCAACGGCAGTGCTTCTTAATAAGACATTGGAACTATTATACAACATAATATAGAATCTTTCATAAAAACCTTTCTCTGTTGTATAAAACGGAGTGCTGAATGAACACGCTGTCACGAACATTTTTGTTCTTGGTGGAATTTCAAAGTTTTGGTCAAGTTCTAGAACAAAGTCGCTGGTAGAATTACTTTCTGATAATCTGTAGGCACTATCAACATAGATTTTTTTATATGTTAATCTATCACTCATAAATATAATATACAATAAACAATATAATATAATTATTATTATATGATTGGACGACAATTATTATTAGGTGCTATAGAAGGCAGGACGCCGACGCAAATGATGGCAGGTGTAGCAAGTGATAAGGCATATACGGCAGGTAAGGATTTAATAGAAGATGTATTTTTAACCATAAAAAGAAATTGGAAGACAAAGTAGGAGGTTTCAATAAACATTTTGATAAGCAAATAATGAAACATAAAACACGTTATGCCGAAGAAATCAATGTTCAAAATAAAAATAAGATTGATGATGTTAAAGGTTTAGACGCCGCGTATTCAAATGTAAATGGAATAACAAGAATAGGCAACACGTTATATATTGGCGGCACTGGTGCTAAAACAGGACTAGACCACAAAGTCAATGATGTAATTGCAGATTTGTTTTTTATTCCTACTCATAATATTCAATTAAGTGAAAGATATAAAGACACAATGGAAGAATTAAGTAAAAATCCAGACGTTAATAGACTGGTCGGCCATTCCCTCGGCTCATCCGTTGTTCAAGAAATTAACAATAGACACGGAAACAAATATGCTACTACTGTTTATTCATCACCTTTTGTATCAGGAAGGAATCAACAGAAAAACCCGCGATACTTACGATTTAAAAGCAAGAATGACCCTATAGCAATATTAGATGATGCCGCGATTACTGCTGATATTGGTTCAGTAAATGTGTTAGAAAACCATGGATATCAAAATTGGAACGGAAACGGACTCACAAGTATAAATCCTACTACCAATATAGACACAGGCTTTAATCCTAATTCAACACCAGAACAATAAAATATCAATAATATTATAATGTATAGAAACAAAGACAAACAACACAAAATTCCATTAGAGAAGAAACTGACAAAAGAACTGTCAAAATACGATAAACAATATAAGAATTTAGATTATGATACTATAAAAGGTATAGTTGATACAAAAAACAATTATTTCATAAATACTATAAAAAATACAACTTCAAATAATTCTACTGCAATGCTCCCACATAAGAAAAATATAAAAATAGTTTATAATATATGAGTAATGGATAATATAATTGCAGAAAGTGAAACTACAATGATTCACTCGTTAAATTTTGGACTTCCAGAAACAGCACAATACATCACTGACAGAAGACACGTTAATTATGTTCCATCGAGTAGTAATGTTTATAACCCGAAAGCGGGTAATAAACAAATTAGATGTCATATATCAGGTGAAGACAACACATATATTGATTTATCTTCTATTCGTTTATTTGCCAATCTTCAAAACACCGACGGAACACGAAGCCATTTTTTACGCCCG
Organism: Effrenium voratum; assembly: GCA_963377175.1. Taxonomy (NCBI): domain Eukaryota; class Dinophyceae; order Suessiales; family Symbiodiniaceae; genus Effrenium; species Effrenium voratum. The sequence goes on from CAUJNA010003346.1 coordinate 359,722, forward strand.
TTAGGAAATTTGTCATCCTTCTTCAGTCGTTATAGATGCACTGTTGGAGGTCAGCAAGTTCAAGATATTATTGAATACAATAGACATTGTGAATTGTATAATTCTTTTAAAAGTCAAGATGCCAGAGATATGGACGATTTAGAAAGTGGTGCTAAACCTCGTTGGGATGATGACTGGCGACATACATATGCTACTGGATTGGCAGAAATGTTAGATGTTAATACACGACCCAATCCCGCTGCCGACCCCGAGGCAGTTACATATCCAACTACAAAAGACCATAACAATTGGGGAGATTTAACAGCACGATATACTCGCCATTCAGTAGCAGGAATACCCGGCGCTAATGGTTATATGCGATTAGGACATAAACCAGTATGCGGACTGTTAGAAAGCAATTATTATTTACCTCTTCGTTATGCTCCCCTTGAACTGGAATTTACAATTGTATCGGACGAACATGCACCAGTTATTGCACCCTTTACCGTTACTGATGTCAATACTCAAAATGATGCCAACGGTTATTATTTCACAATTGGAGACACCAGCACCTTGTGAGAATTAAATAATGTAATCCTACGAGCAGAGGTAATACAATTGGACAACACGGTCAACAATGATATAGTAAAACATTTGTTAGAGGGTCAAAGATTGAAATTAGTATTTCCAATGTATCACACTATGACACAATCGTTCAACGCGGCAGGAACTGAAATTAATATGAATATTGTTAAATCCGCTTCTAAATTAAATGGTTGCTTCATTACATTGTATCGTGCACCAAGAGCAGGTGTAGATGCTGATAATAATAATTATTACAGACACGATAATTATATTTATAAGAGATGGAACTATTTTTACAATCCTATGATTAACTTCCGTATCTTTGATGGTGCTGACCCTGATGGTGCTGGTCGTGAGCAATTCCAAGGTAAAGGTTTTCAAAATCCTGAATTAGATTTGACTTGGCAATTACAAATTAATAATAAGACATATCCAGCGTCTGAATGTCAATCAATGGCAGAAACCGCATACTATTTAAAACGAGCATTACACTATTTGAACCCTGACCAAGATGCCTTTAGTATTTCCTACAAGCGATTTAGAGAAGATAAATTTGTAATTGGTATATCATTTGAGAAAATGCAAGACACCAATTTCACTGGCCAGAATACGAAACAAGGAGGCTTACTCGTTTTTAAATTGAAAGGGTCAAACAAGTCATTTACAACCGATGAAGATGTGCGCGAAATATTTGTGCATATGATTTCGGAGTCTGTTCTGGAATTGAGTGAAAGTGGATCTGTGCTCTATGATTAAAATTAAAATCTATGATAAATATATAATGTATAAATTTCATAAACGAAATAATTTAAAAAATAAAGGTAAGATATTCTTACAATCCTCGCAAATTAAATATAGTCCATTTGATATGAAAGATACAAAATCTTTAGAACACCTACACGAACAAATGAAATTAAGAAATTCACAAGAAGCATCAGTAACATTAAGGAAAAAGATTGACGAAGGAAACAAGAGAGCAAACTATGTAAATGAGCTGGATAGAATGATGGGCGAATTATATCGTCCTAACTTACCACATGCAACAAAAGAACATTTAAATAAATGGTATGAAGATACAAAAAAGTTAATATTTACTTAAAATATATTGATATAGTATGATTCTATACAATACAATCTTATTATTAATAATATGTTTCACAAAAATATTATTAATAATAGTTTCTAATTAATATTATATCAGTATGGCAACTACAGCAAAGCAAGTTTAGAATTAATAAATCCATATGCAAAATTTGGATTGAAACGACGCCCCACTTATGAAGAAATTGTAGGTCTAATTGGCGAAAATGATTTAATAACGGGAAAACTACCAAACAGAGATGCTACATTATTTAAAGCAAGTCCTCAAGGCAGTTTTTTTGATGGAAGCGACCACTTAGAATTATTGAAAGACCAAGAGATGAGAATATTAGACAGACAAATAGTTTAATTTTAATTTATTAATTTAATTTTTGTTTATTAACTTAATTTTCATTTATTAGTTTAATTTTATTAGTAAATTAAAATTCTTGTAAAAAGTATTTAAAGAAATATTAACTATATATATTATCATACAAATGGCTGTATTTACAGAGGTTGAACAGGAAGAAATTATCAATGAATTCTTAACTTATATTGAACAACAGGAAACTAACATAATTGATGGGTTTTTGAGTGATAATGATAATAAAACAGAAGAAGAAGATGACAGTTACGGATTTGTAACTGAAAAACGGTTAGAAAGGGAAATTACAGAACATCATAAAATGATAAACAATATTGAAACGAAAAATTACATCCCGTTAAAACATGGAATGATAAAATATATGGAACAAACCAACAACCAACGAATAGTTAGAAATGCTGGAAACTATTCATACAGTCAAATTACATCCAATTTGTGGTATTTAGGCTTTAGAGAATTTGAATGGATAATCGAAATAAAAAAAATGGTAACAAATGGATTTGTAGCAACGAAAAATTAGATGCAGTTGATTTTAACATATTGTATAATTATAGAATGTTTAAAAGAAGATTTGAATAATTATAAAAAACGAATGAAAATAACCTTGCCCATAATATTTCTACAAAATTTGTGATAAAATTTATTGTAAAATAATTTATCATAATTTTTGGAATTATATTTTTTAAAACTTATTCATTGAAATTTTATATGTTGAATTTTTACTTATTTTTGAAAAATTTAATTCATTGAAAATTTATATATATTGAAATTCTTCTATTGTTTGTTGAACATATATATTTTTTTGAAATGTATATTTATTGATTTTTTGTAAAATTTATATATTTTTTAAATTTATATTTTTTTACATTTTATATTTTTTTTAAATATATTTTTTTAACATTTATATTTTTAAACATTTTTGTTTTTTTTTTTGAAAATTTATTGTTTGTTGAAATTTATATTTTTGAAATTTATATTTTTTAACATTTATTTTTGTTGAAAATGTATTTTTGAAAAGTTTTTCAAATTTATATTGTTGAAATATTTTTTTTGAAATTTATATTTTTGAAATTTTATTTTTTTTTAAAAAAATATATTATTTATATTTTTTGAAAATGAATGAACTTTACCTTGCCCACATATTTTTTGAAAATTTTGAATATAAAACATTGGATAAACTGACTAGGAAATTACCTGCTTTGAAATGTTGATTTTTCAAAATGTGCTTTTTGAGGCGCTGTTTTAAAATGTTGCTAAAAGTGTAGGGAGTACCCTAGGATTTTTTATAAAAAAAGATGGGCAAGGTCTGTTCTAACTCTATGATGACCCATGATGATTTGCTAGCACGCGCGCGAAGCGGAAGGAAACCGTCCTTGCAGAAGTCTGGCGTTTGGCTGCGGCGATGCGGGGGGCGCCCCGCAACTCTGTTGCGAAGCCTCGATGGCAGGCCGCACAGTTGACGGCTCGTGTGTGTTCCGATCACGATGATAGCGAAGATGGGTGACGACGATGACGATGATACTAAGAGTGATGATCACCGTCCTGCAGCATTCGTGGAGAGGAGACTTCGGCTGTAAGGACAACTATCATCAAGCGTCCTCCAGCATTCGCAGGGAGGACATTTCGAATAAGTGTCCTCCAGCATTGGGGAGGACATTTCAAGTCAGGACGACTATCATCGTTCTACCAAGACTGTCGAATAAGAAATGATGATTACCGTGATGAAAATTAAAGAAAGAAAGGGATGATGAGGACCGTCATGATGATGACTATGATGAACCGTGATGATTTGCTAGCACGCGCGCGAAGCGGAAGGACACCGTCCTTGCAGAAGTCTAGCGTTTGGTTGCGGCGATGCGGGGGGCGCCCCGCAACTCTGTCGCGAAGCCTCCTTAGATGGCAGGCCGCACAGTTGACGGCTTATGTGTGCGACAACGATGATAGCGACCATAGGTGACGGTGATGACGATGATACTAAGAATGATGATCACCATCCAGCAGCATTCGTGGAGAGGACATTTCGACTGTAAGGATAACCATCATCAAGCGTCCTCCAGCATTCACAGGGAGGGCAGTCAAACAAGCGTCCTCCAGCATTCATGGGGAGGACATTTCAAGTCATGACAACTATCATCGTTCTACCAAGACTGTCAAATAAGAAATGATGATAATGATGATAAGCATGAAGACCAAAGAAAGAAAGGGATGATGAGGACCGTCATGATGATGACTATGCTGAACCATCATGATTTGCTAGCACACGGCGGAAGGAAACCGTCCTTGCAGAAGTCTAGCATTTGGTTGCGGCGACGCGGGGGGCAAGCCTCCTTAGATGGCAGGCCGCACAGTTGACGGCTTGTGCGAAGATAGGTCACCATGATGACGATGATACTAAGAATGATGATCACCGACCTGCAGCATTCATGGAGAGGACATTTCGACTGTAAGGATAACTATCATCAAGCGTTCTCCAGCACTCACAGGGAGGACATTTCGAATAAGCGTCCTCCAGCATTCGTGGGGAGGACAGTTTGAGTCATAACGACTATCATCATTCTGCTCTGCATGTTATCCATAGGTGCAACAAGTCGGCCAGCCCTTCGCCCGGCGGCCCACCCTGTGTTCACCCCCAGTTCACCCCCGGTTCACGCCTGGTCGATTCCGGTTCACCCCCGGTTCACTCTATGTCGAAACCTCGCTGCCAGGGGGGAAAACGTGCTCGGGCGCACAAAAGGGATTAGCATAGCCGCGATGTCCGCATCCATGGCGGACATTGATGCGGATAATGCCGGTGATGCGGGGGATCCATGGCGGACATTGACGCGGATAATGCCAGTGATGCGGGGGATGCTGGGGATGTTGTCCCAGTTCGGCCGAACACGTGGAAAAACACAGTGTTTTTGAAGGTTTTGGGCCGGGGCACATGTCGAAAACATGGAAACCTACTTAACAGGCAGGCCTCAGCCTTCTGGGGCCCAGAAAGCTTTCATCCTGGGGGCAACATGCATAACCTAATAACCAGCCATATCATAGCACAGGATACGTTTCCCATACAAAAAACATGACATGACATGGCACAACTTCAAAGAGGCGTCGCCAGCTAGAGGCCGCAGGCCGTTCTTATAGCTTATTTTGTCTTGTCATGCGAGTCCGATGTTTCGAAACTTGCCCTCTCTCGCCTTGGATTGCGGCTCACGGAGTGAATCCTGTTCGCCGGAAGTGGCCGGGCGAGGGCGCAGCAAGGCCACGGGCGCAACGCGCACAACGGGCGCAACGGGGCAAGCGCCGCCGTAAGTGCCACCGAACTGCCAGGGACAGGGATGGCAGGGATGGCAGGGATGGCAGGGATGGCAGGGATGCCAAGCAAAATGGCAGGGATGGCAGGAATGGTGGAGCTGGCGACAGGGGGACTTTCCAAGGTGCGACTGGAGTATGGAGTGTCAGGAGACATCAACTTTTCTCAAACTTCAGACCTTTCAGGCTATTTCAACTCAGTTCGTTAAGTGGAGGTACTCACCCGTATCAACATCGCATCAACACCACTTTTACGTTGAGCTTCGAGGACAACATCGCAAGCTTGGCCTTGGCAGTGGGCAAATGTGCAAGACGGTATTGCCGGCGAACTCACCCGACACTAGCCTAATCGTTGTGGCGATACGTCAGGATCAGGCCGACATGCGGCAAGCATGCGAAGTGAACACTCACACCTTGCATAATTCGCAAGCAAGTCCCACAAGATGCGCAGGAAAGTTGGCGCGGAGCCAATGCCTCTCTGAAAAGCTCGTGGCTCGTGGCTGGTAATTGCTTGCTTGGACTGGCTCGTACGTCAGTATCACTGACGATCACTTCAGCTTGAGTGGCAACCAGCACGTACAGGGCCATGCTCAAAAGCTGTGATAAGGAGATTTCAGTGCTCCATCGCCACTGAAAAGCCCAGTTGTAAAAGCTATGAAGTTTCCTTGAAAAGATTCGTTCTGATCGGACTTAATTGCCGGGCTGCCCATGCCTTCCGTGCCTGGGTTCTGAGCCGCCTGAAACTCATCTCATGCGCTGAGTTTGCCGACTCTTCGGATGCCAGCAGCACAAGACTCCGTCCAGACTGCAATCGGCTTGCCATGCGTCATGTGCGTGATGCACATGACGCACATGATGCACATGGTGCACGTGACGCACATGACGCACATGACGCACATACGGTCCCACATCGCGCCCAGTCAAGTGTTTCAAGTGTTTCTCTCACAACTCTAGCACGTCGTCGCGTGCGCGGCTTAAGTTTAAACGGGTGTAGTGTGGGGAGTGGGGAGAGTGGGGAGAGTGGGGAGAGTGGGGAGAGTGGGGAGAGTGGGGAGAGTGGGGAGAGTGGGGAGAGTGGGTACGGGCCAAAACTAGAGGCACGACTTTGAAGTGGTCGCGGGGGATTCGACCCAAGCAGCTCGCATTGGAAAAGCAGGACCATGCACACTGATCGGTTCCAGCCGCCGGAAGTCACGCACCTTCCAAGCAAATGGCTCCAAGTCTGTCATCACGGCTCCAAATCTGCAGTGCTCTCACTCTCCTCAATATTCAGCTGCAACCTAGACAGCAAAACCATCACAACAAATCCAGGATCGGCAAACATCATCTTCTCGGCAAGGCAAGCCATTGCTCGTGGAAACGCTGAAACGTGTAAAGTATGAAAGTATATCACCTCCAAAGTCACCTGTCGTAAGGAATCCTCGCGCAACCGCCTCCCGATTTGCTCCGAGCCCCGCAGCTTGATTCGGCTCCCTGGCAAGCACGTGCACGTGTTCTCGTTTCACGCCCTTTTCAAGCGCAGCTCACTCAGCAGTGAGAGAAAGTGATGCCGCAACGGGCCCACACAATGACCTCACACAGCCAAAAATGTGCCTGAGCAAACGCAGTCAGTAGGTGCGGCGCCAAGATGGCCACGAGAAGGAGGCCCACACAGACACTGATGGTCCTCGTCCAAACCGACTGACCCCGCCCTTTTTCTTCAGTGTCCTCCCTTCTATTCCCCATCTTTCACGATTCTGTTCTGTTCTATCTCACTATCTTCTGCTTCTTCATTCATTCCAACTCCACACTTTTGCTGGGTATGTCTCCATCTCCGTCTTCCCTGACAACGGGGGGCCGGAACTCTGCGCTCTGCGCGGGCGTCTTACGCCCACTCAGTGAGTTGGTGCAAGTGAGTGAGTGAGTGAGTGAGTGAGTGAGTGAGTGAGTGAGTGAGTGAGTGAGTGAGTGAGTGAGTGAGTGAGTGAGTGAGTGAGTGAGTGAGTGAGTGAGTGAGTGAGTGAGTGAGTGAGTGAGTGAGTGAGTGAGTGAGTGAGTGAGTGAGTGAGTGAGTGAGTGAGTGAGTGAGTGCGTGAGTGCGTGAGTGCGTGAGTGCGTGAGTGCGTGAGCGCGTGAGCGCGCGGGCGCGTGGGCGCGTGAGTGCGTGAGTGCGTGAGTGCGTGAGTGCGTGAGTGCGTGAGTGCGCGTGAGTGCGCGTGAGTGCGTGAGTGCGTGAGTGAGTGAGTGAGTGAGTGAGGTGAGGTGAGGTGAGGTGAGGTGAGGTGAGGTGAGGTGAGGTGTGAGGTGAGGTGAGGTGAGGTGAGGTGAGTGAGTGAGTGAGTGAGTGGAGCGAGTGGAGCGAGTGGAGCAAGTGGAGCGAGTGGAGCGAGTGGAGCGAGTGGAGCGAGTGGAGCGAGTGGAGCGAGTGGAGCGAGTGGAGCGAGTGGAGCGAGTGGAGCGAGTGGAGCGAGTGGAGCGAGTGGAGCGAGTGGAGCGAGTGGAGCGAGTGGAGCGAGTGGAGCGAGTGGAGCGAGTGGAGTGGAGCGAGTGGAGTGAGTGGAGTGAGTGGAGTGAGTGGAGTGAGTGGAGTGAGTGGAGTGAGTGGAGTGAGTGAGAGTGAGTGGAGTGAGTGGAGTGAGTGGAGTGAGTGGAGTGAGTGGAGTGAGTGGAGTGAGTGGAGTTGAGTGGAGTGAGTTGAGTGAGTGAGGTGAGTGGAGTGGTGGAGTGAGTGGAGTGGGTGGAGTGAGTGGAGTGAGTGCAGTGAGTGGAGTGGGTGTCAATCCTGGCGTGGGCGCAGGATTGCCCCACTCAATCCTGGCGTGGGCGCAGGATTGCCCCACTCAATCCTGGCGTGGAGTGAGTGGAGTGAGTAGTGGAGTGAGTGGAGTGAGTGGAGTGAGTGGAGTGAGTGGAGTGAGTGGAGTGAGTGGAGTGAGTGGAGTGAGTGGAGTGGGTGGAGTGAGTGGGGTGAGTGGAGTGAGAGTCGAGTGAGAGTCGAGTGAGAGTGGAGTGAGAGTGGAGTGAGAGTGGAGTGAGAGTGGAGTGAGAGTGGAGTGAGAGTGGAGTGAGAGTGGAGTGAGTGGAGTGAGTGGAGTGAGTGGAGTGAGTGGAGTCAGTGGAGTGTGTGGACTGTGTGGAGTGTGTGGAGTCTGTGGAGTGTGTGGAGTGAGTGGAGTGGGTGGAGTGAGTGGAGTGAGTGGAGTGAGTGGAGTGAGTGGAGTGAGTGGGGTGAGTGGAGTGAGTGGAGTGGGTGGAGTGGGAGTGAGTGAGTGGAGTGAGTGGAGTGAATGTAGTGAGTGGAGTGGGTGGAGTGAGTGGAGTGAGTGGAGTGAGTGGAGTGGGTGGGGTGGGAGTGAGTGGAGTGAGTGGAGTGAGTGGAGTGAGTGGGGTGAGTGGAGTGAGTGGAGTGAGTGGAGTGAGTGGAGTGAGTGGAGTGAGAGTGAGTGGAGTGAGTGGAGTGAGTGGAGTGAGTGGTGTGAGTGGAGTGAGTGGAGTGAGTGGAGTGAGTGGAGTGAGTGGAGTGAGTGGAGTGAGTGGAGTGAGTGGAGTGAGAGTGAGTGGAGTGAGTGGAGTGTGTGGAGTGAGTGGAGTGAGTGGAGTGAGTGGGGTGAGTGGAGTGAGTGGGGTGAGAGTGGAGTGAGTGGAGTGAGTGGAGTGGGTGGAGTGGGTGGAGTGGGTGGAGTGGTGGAGTGAGTGGAGTGAGTGGTGTGGAGTGAGTGGAGTGAGTGGAGTGAGTGGAGTGAGTGGAGTGAGTGGAGTGAGTGGGGTGAGTGGAGTGAGTGGGGTGAGTGGAGTGAGAGTGGAGTGAGAGTGGAGTGAGTGGAGTGAGTGGGGTGAGTGGAGTGAGTGGGGTGAGTGGAGTGAGAGTGGAGTGAGAGTGGAGTGAGAGTGGAGTGAGAGTGGAGTGAGAGTGGAGTGAGAGTGGAGTGATAGTGGAGTGAGAGTCGAGTGAGAGTGGAGTGAGAGTGGAGTGAGAGTGGGGTGAGAGTGGAGTGAGAGTGGAGTGAGTGTGTGGAGTCTGTGGAGTGTGTGGAGTGAGTGGAGTGAGTGGAGTGAGTGCAGTGAGTGGAGTGAGTGGAGTGAGTGGAGTGAGTGAGTGGAGTGAGTGGAGTGACTGGAGTGCGTGGAGTGAGTGGAGTGAGTGGAGTGAGTGGGGTGAGTGGAGCGAGTGTGGAGTGAGAGTGGAGTGAGAGTGGAGTGAGAGTGGAGTGAGAGTGGAGGGTGAGTGGAGAAAGTGGAGTGAGTTGAGTGGAGTGAGTGGAGTGAGTGGAGTGTGTGGAGTGTGTGGGGTGTGCGGAGTGAGTGGAGTGAGTTGAGTGAGTGGAGTGAGTGGAGTGAGTGGAGTGAGTGGAGTGGGTGGAGTGAGTGGAGTGAGTGGAGTGAGTGGAGTGAGTGGAGTGAGTGGAGTGAGTGGAGTGAGTGGAGTGTGTGGAGTGTGTGGAGTCTGCGGAGTGTGTGGAGTGAGTGGAGTGAGTGGAGTGGGTGGAGTGAGTGGAGTGAGTGGAGTGAGTGGAGTGAGTGGAGTGAGTGGACTGAGTGGAGTGTGTGGAGTGGGTGGAGTGGGAGTGAGTGAGTGGAGTGAGTGGAGTGAATGTAGTGAGTGGAATGAGTGGAGTGGGTGGAGTGAGTGGAGTGAGTGGAGCGAGTGGAGTGAGTGGAGTGAGTGGAGTGAGTGGACTGAGTGGAGTGAGTGAAGTGAGTGCAGTGAGTGGAGTGAGTGGGGTGAGTGGAGTGAATGGAGTGGTGGAGTGAGTGGAGTGAGTGGAGTGGTGGAGTGAGTGGAGTGAGTGGAGTGAGTGGAGTGAGTGGAGTGAGTGGAGTGAGTGGAGTGAGTGGAGTGAGTGGAGTGAGTGGAGTGAGTGGAGTGAGTGGAGTGAGTGGAGTGAGTGAGTGAGTGAGTGAGTGAGTGAGTGAGTGGGTGGGTGAGTGAGTGAGTGAGTGAGTGAGTGGAGTGGAGTGGAGTGGAGTGGAGTGGAGTGGAGAAAGGAAAAGGCAAAGGCCACTACAAAGGAAGAAAAGGCAAAGGCAAGTACAGGAGCAAAGGACACTACAAGGGCTTCGACAAAGGCAACAGAGGAAGCTACAACAAAGGAGGATACAACAAGAGCAAAGGAAAAGGCTACTTAGGATCCAAAGGATATGGATAGAGCAAGGGCTACAAAGGCCAAGGAAACTACAGCAAAGCAAAAGGAAAAGGAAGCAACAACTACATGACATGCCACCGATGTGGCAAGCCCGTCACATCTCACCATTGGCTATATTAGACAAGCAAAGTCACTACTACACAACTACTTGGCAAGAAAACAACACACACAACATCATGGAACAACCACAGCAAAAGCTTTCAACAATTCCTCCAAGAAGACACAACACAATTACACTTCGACATAGCAGCAGCAACACAACAGCAAAGGAACAAGAAGATTGAGGACACCATCGCACACTACATCATGTACTCCAACTTCAAGTCATACCATCACCTGCTGATCAACGAGCATCCACACATGTTTGCCCGAAGGACTACGCGCCAGACCTACCGCTACGACCTTGTGGAGATCAGTTCCAAGTATGTTCCCTACAAGCAGGACAACTTCAGGATCATGATACCCTACTACGTTTAAGATGTGAAGTATCCAATCCTCAGTGCATCAAGACTACTTGGTGGAGGATATGGACTCGACTTCAATGCGACACTGCCATCACACATGGGTCACAACAAGCACACCTCATAAGACACTCAGGACTCTTCTACCTACGAGCAGAGAAGATCGACATCCCTACAGGATTCGACATCTACCCAACGACTACAGACAATGGAAAATCCAGTGCTGTGATTCAACCTGCAGAGAAAGCAAAACAACAACAAGAACAAATCGCACCACTCGCACACACAGACCAAGGACTGCGGCAGATCCTTGGTGGAAACACTGACTACTGCAAATTTGATGGTGACTACGCCATCAGAGTTCACAACCGACCACGCAAAGCACTATTCACACCACACAACAGCGGTTGCCCAATACCAGAAGAAGAACTAGATGATTGGCGACTAACCATCATCAACAAGAGCAAGAACAACTACAAGAGAACCCAAGACAACTTTCCAAGCAAGAACTGCAACGAAGACCAGAAGGCGACAAAACTGCACTGGAGAAACCAGATTCAGAAGAAAGATAACCACAACGGCAAATGGACACACCACCAACCGGATCAACTACGAGCACCACAAAAAAAGATATGGAGACCTAAAGCAGCACCTTCTACAGACCTTGACACCACACAACCAAAGGAGACAATACACAGACCACTCGCAGCACAGGAGGACAATCAAGACTACTGGGAAAGACAAGGTGAACACTGGCTAAGACAGCACACAACCCTTAGAACTACGCTATTCACTCCAACAGATAGACCAGGACATCCACCAATCAGCACACTTGAACCTCACAGACTTACAATCACTCACAACAACTTTAGAAGTTTCACAACGCAAAAGATGACTGGACAGTCATGGGCCACGCAGCACTAAAGGAACAACAAGGTTCACCATGAAGAAAGACTACGGGTACATCCAGGAGAACCACGCTGAGGAACAACAACACGAGCATCATGAAGCACGCGCACAGAGCAAGAGGACTACGACAACACAGCAGCCAACTCCGCAACAAATAGCAGAACACAATCTGACACACCTACCATACAGAAACTGGTGCCCAATTTGCGTTCAAGGCAAGGGACGCCAAGACAACTACAAGAAACAACAATCACGACAACCCGTCATTCAAGTAGACTTTGCCTACATCAAATCACAACAAGACCCAAAGACCATACCAGTACTGACAGCAGTTGATGTTACTACACAACTGTGTGTGGCAGGAATGGTCCCGGACACACCATCGATGATGGACTACATGATTAACAACCTACAAGCATTCATCTTTGAGTGCGGAAGGACACAAGGCATACTACAAAGTGACAACGAAGATACACTCAACGCGCTGCTAAAAGCTACAGCAGCCAAAGTTGGCTCAATGACTGTTAGACATGCACCCTCCTACAGCAGCAACAGTCAAGGAAGTGTTGAGCGACTACATCGAACACTCCTCGGACAGGTACGCGTCATCAAAGCACAAGTTGAGAGCAACTACAGCATGACAATGTCCACGAAGCGCTGTCTACTACCCTGGATAGTACGACACGCAGCATGGACGGCAAATCGCTACGTCATCCACTCAGACGGCTACACAAGCTTCGAACGCCGCTGGGGAAGAAGCTACAAGCAATCAGTTTGCGAATTTGACGAGACACTAATTACTTTATCTTCCACCGCAACACAAGAAACTTCCAAAAGCAGACCTACGGATGCAGAAATGCATCTGGCTCGGAAAAGTTTCCAAAACCGGAGAAAACTACGTCGCAACGGAAACAGGCGTACAAAAGGTACGAACAGTACGGAGACTACAGCCAGACTTCAAATACGATCTGGTACTGTTGAACAAAGTTTCCGGCACACCCTGGGCACCACGACGGAACACCTGCAACCCGTCATTTGCAACACTGTTGGACACGCAACTACAATCATCAGAGAAGAGACGGTCTACGCAAGACTTCGGACAACAAACGAACGTCACGGACGACATCGTCGTGGAACCTGCAACAAAACAACAACGCACTACGCCACCTCCACGACTTCCGTCAACATCGACGTCAAGTTCACGACCACTACCGGACAGCCCTATGGCCACTTCACCAACCGGACGACAACATCCACCATTACCAGCGCCACCTCGACAAACACTAAGACGTTTAACTCCGGAAGAAGTAATGCGACCAACTAATTAAAGCACAGAAGACCTCAAAGGACACCGCAACCAACGAGCCACAACCACTACGACAGAAAATCAACACAGTGACACTTCCCAACGGAACATCCATCACTTCCTACACAAACGACGGTGTCCGAAGACCAACCCATAATCTTCGACAACGAAGGTTATGACGAAACACAACTACTGGAAGGAATGAAACGCGAGTCAAACCAAATGAAGCTACATGACATCAACGACGAAGTAGATGCGTCTACCGTCGACGACAACGTCATCAGAGAAGCGACGCCTACAAGATGGGCACATAGAAAGAAAGGACCAGGAGTACGAAGCCGAATCGTCGCAAAAGGCTACACTGAGAAGATCGAGGACGAAGACTCCGTCTACGCCTCTACACCAATGTTCACGACACTCCGAAGTTGGATCGCGCGACGAGGCGACGTCTCTACAGAATTTCTACACGCACCCATCGCAAAGGACTACGACGGTAAACAACGTGACGTCTACCTCTGGCCAAAGAACTTTGTTCACAACAGGACAACAGGACAAAATATGGCGGCTAAAGAAAGCCATGTGTGGACTACGCAGTTCACCAAAAGAATGGCAGGACTACCTGGCTGAAGTACTACAAAGACTCAGCTTTGTAAGACTAAAGTCAGAACCTAGCGTCTACACCAATGCGACTCGCGACTGCTACATCATGGTCTACGTGGACGACCTACTGGTACTTGGAGACAAGACTACGGAGGCGAGTTCTACTCAAGCACATTGGCTACCTCGAGCCTGGCAAACCACAACAATTCCTGGGAAGAAACATCGACCACTTTGGCAACTACTGCAACCTTGGACTAAAGGACTCCTACAGCGACAACATGACCGAGGAGTCTGGAAGGACCAACTGCAACATGGTGACCACTCCAGGGATCGCCCACTACAAACCAACAATACAGGATGAAGCGCTTCTTGACCACGAACAACACTAAAGGTACAGAAGGATTGTTGGCAAACTTCAATGGTTAGCATACACACGACCAGACATCACATACGCTACAAAAGAACTAGCACGAGACCTCACAGCACCTACAGAACTTTCACAAAAGAGAGTCAAACATTTACTACGCTACTTGCACGGCACCAAGCACTACAAATTCACCATGGAACCAACAACAACACTCAGAGCAAACACCAACAACATCCTGGATCTCGACGTTCATGTCGATGCTGACTGGGCAGGATGCCCTACTACCAGGAAACCAACTTCAGGTTTCAACATCATCTTTCTAGGAACAACAGTTGCGTTTGGCAGCAGAACACAAGCTACAAAAGCACTCAGTTCAGCAGAGTCTGAACTCTACGCCATTTGCACGGGAGTTTATGAGAGACTACACCTCAGAAGCTTCCTACTTGAAACCAACATTTGCAGCAAGCTAAACATGCATCCACACAGACTCCACAGCAGGCAAGAGCATTGCTACACGACAAGGCACAAGCAAACGAGCAAAGCACATCGACCTCAAATTTCTCCACACACAAGACCTCATCAAGCACGACGTCATCAGAATCCTTAAGATCAACACACTTCACAACAGCGCAGATCTGTTTACCAAATACGTCAGAAAGGAAACACTACACAGGCTCATCCAGAGCATTGGGATACGCATTTAGCACTACGAACGACCAGCACAACAGTTTCACAACAACAACAACGACTTCGAACATTTTGTATGTAAGTAGCTACATGTACTTTTGGTATGTAAGTAACAGTAACTACATGTAATCTCACTCGCACTTTTGTCGGCTCGGGTCAACACTGCAGTTGTGTGTTTTACATGTCTGCATGCGCCTGCCTGATAGCTACTACTCAGGCTCATTCTTTTGCCCCGTTTCGCTACAAAAGAACCCCACTGCAGCAATGGCCGCACCATCTACTACAGATGCTACGATGGGAGGAGCAACTATGCCTGACAGGGCTACTACACCTGAGGTGGCAATCAGTCCTGACACCAGTGATCAAGGAACACCACCTCCTCAGGACTACACCGAGGCCAACTACCGCTTCAACCGCACCACGCCTGGCAACGCCACCGCTACACAACAACACTCCCTACGTTCAACTCTTCACGGCACTTACACTTGAAGAGTATCAACTACTCTCACTACAACAAGCAACTCCACTCTCACAACTTGACTACACACTACCCGTTCACTGCATCCCAGGAGACCTCCGGATGCCACACTACAATTCCCACTGCTCAGCATCTCACTACCTGAGGCAGCCAACGCACACTACTACCGCGCAACATCAATGCACACAACTGGCAACAACTACACCTACGTCATTGTTCAACTACAGGTTGAACAACAACTCTTTTTGAGGTATCTTACCTCTGGACAATTTGTCCACTTCACAAGGGGCTACATCTCCTACATGATGTCAATCCAGAACACCTTCTACCTCCCAATTACACAACATTCACAACTTGTCTACAAGGTGGAGTACGACATGACTACTTTCGCAGCCTGAAGAACAAACTACATCTGGAACTACCACATGCCACTTCTACTACCGGACCTCCTACACTACCTCAACAGCCGCGACCAACTACATGACTTCCAACACAAAGCCATCACTACAATCCTTTGCAGAGGCAGTCAATACTACGGCTTCACACTACTGATACTGACCAACCTGACACAACAACACAAGATCCAACTACATCGTTTTCTCAGACTACTGAACTGCCCAGAGATTGACGATGACAGACTACGCGGCGCCCCCAACTGCATGACCAGCCGCTTCACCACTACTTTGCATCCTTGGACAGTCGACTACAAATGGTCCAAGCCTACCGGGCCCAGCACTGGGCACTACATGCCTGAGCTAGGAGCTCAACTACACCAGGTAACTGCCTCACGAACTCCATCCAGCACTTGCACTACTTTGTGCTGCACCATGAACAGCGTGAACTACTTACTACCTTTTGCCACTACAGTAGAATTGATGAACAACAACGGTTTTCATCACTACTGCCAACCCCTGTTTTGCACTTCAGTTGAAAAGGTACTACAAAGACCTTGTAACTGAGGGGCCGTGTCAAACTACATGCTTCACTTCTTGCACTTGTGTTGCATGCATGTACACTACTGCAGGCCTTGAGCTTACTACGCCTGCATTAGTGAAAAGGTTGGCAGCTGCAGACTACATTGGTTTATGTTTGTGAGAGCACAACAACACGTGCACTTGTAGACAAAGTAGCGACCGATTTTAACGTGAGTGGGTGAGTGAGTGGAGTGGAGTGGAGTGGAGTGGAGTGGAGTGGAGTGGAGTGGAGTGGAGTGGAGTGGAGTGGAGTGGAGTGGAGTGGAGTGGAGTGAGTGGAGTGGAGTGGAGTGGAGTGGAGTGGAGTGGAGTGGAGTGGAGTGGAGTGGAGTGTAGTGGAGTGGAGTGGAGTGGAGTGGAGTGGAGTGGAGTGGAGTGGAGTGGAGTGGAGTGGAG
>CAUJNA010003346.1:376445-388151 GCA_963377175.1 Effrenium voratum
TGAGTGAGTGAGTGAGCGAGTGAGTGAGTGCGAGTGAGTGAGTGAGTGAGTGAGTGTGAGTGAGTGTGAGTGAGTGTGAGTGAGTGAGTGTGAGTGTGAGTGAGTGTGAGTGAGTGAGTGTGAGTGAGTGAGTGAGTGAGTGAGTGAGTGAGTGAGTGAGTGAGTGAGTGAGTGAGTGAGAAGTGTGAGTGGGTGAGTGTGAGTGGGTGAGTGAGTGAGTGAGTGAGTGAGCGAGTGAGTGAGTGAGCGAGCGAGCGAGCGAGCGAGTGACTGAGTGAGTGAGTGAGTGAGTGGCTCGGCTTGGGTGGTGCGTCTGTTTGCACGGCAGGCGCCATACGTTGCACACACCGGGCTCGCATTCATCGCAGCCTGGCACGATAGTCTGGGCAGTGAGTAGTGTGTGTGTGTGAAAGACAGCTAGCACAATTTAAAGGCCCAGCATCAGCAGCTACGCCGACAAAAGGTAAAGTCTCTTTGGGAAGATTTTGGCGGGGGCTAAGGCTGCTGTCATCGCACGGGACCTTCAGTTTGCGCGGTCGACCGAAGAGCTGAGGATTTGTCTGTCATGACCGGCGCGGTCGATGCCTTTTTGCGATTTCTACGGCACGACTGCGGGGATCGTTGCAGTCGACGGCGAGACACTGAGGATGTTCCAGCTTATTTTACCCACGCCCGCCCAACCTGCAATTCCTGAGAACCGCGGACTCCACACTCTGGCTGCGTCCCGTCGCACGCCTGTTCTTGTTATCGTGCGGTCGCGGGCTTGATGCCCGCTCAGCTCGTGGGAAGATCGCAACCGTTACCCGCAAAAGTAGAATGCGAAGTGCGAAGAAACTTGCGCAAAGCACTCGCAGACAGCAACGCCAGACTTTCGCAGAGCAGAGACAGTGACGCAGAGTAGCTTGCACAGAGCAACGCACAGTGAACAATCGGCGCAGAGCAACTTGCATAGGGTCATTGCGCAAAGTGCCCAGAGCACTTGCGCAGAGCAACTTGCACAGAACACGGCTGACTGCGCAGAAAATTTCGCAGACGTGCGTAGGGCATCTTGCACAGGGGGCTGGCGCAGAGCAACTTGCTTGAAGCACTCGCAGACGCAGAGACCCCAGGTGCTCACACAGCGCCACAGCAGCAGTTTGCGCAAAACACCTCGCGCAGACCCACTCAAAAAGAGCTTGGCGCAATGCAATAGCTTGCGGGCAGCATCCTGGAACGCGACACTGCCGTCTACAAATTCTTCAGCTCTGTTATTTGGAAAACTCTTGACAAAACACGGCGGCAACATGCTTTCGGGCCAGTCGTCCGCTAGTCTTTCTTGTTTTCCTTCCTCCCTTTTTTCTCCCTTTCTCTTGGTCTTTCGTCCTCTCTGTGTTTCCACAGGCTGGGGCTCCAGCTTGCAGTTGCGCCACCACACAGCGCGGCGCAAGTGCTCCGTCTCCCGGCGCCATTGGCTTGCGTTCCTCGGCAAAGCAAAGCACGGAGAGAAGCACGAAAAGGGGAAGAAGCGGAGAGAAGCGGAGAGAAGCGGAGAGAAGCGGAGAAACCAGAACAAAGGGCCCCCCCGGGCCCCGGGGGGCGGCAGCGGACTTATTGGATAAACGCTGCGCTCTTCTGCTGTTTCGATTTGTGTGTTTCGTGCGAGTCTTTGGCACCGATGGAAAGCACTCGTTAACTTAATCCATCCGCAGTCTGATGAACAGCAACGGTTCTGACAGAATGTCTCATGCACAGTTCCCTTCTCACACGCAAATATTGTTCAAAGTTTGGGCCTTGCGGAAGGTGCAAAAGGGTCAATGGAACAAACATTTCGGAAGTCCTTTTGTCCCGAAAAAGTGCCCTTGCCTGAGCCTAGTGCAAGATCAGATGGCTGCCACCAACCAAGGTCATCATGGTACTTCACAAAAGAGGCCATCCTGATCTCTGGGAAAGCGAGCATCTTATTTAAGTCATCTCTGACAATTGTCCGGGCCCTTGTGAACCAAAAGTCAGGGAGCCCACCCGCGCAAAGTAGTCCACAGAATGTCGAGTGAAGAAGCTTGCCGCTGCTGACTGGATTTATTGTTCAAAAGTGGATTTTGCATGTCGGAAGGTAAGAATCTGTCCAACAGTGTGGCCTTGGCCCATCGTCATAGCAAAGTTGAAAGTCACCATCTTGATGGCGCTGTGGGCTGAGAAAGATAGACTCAAAAGTCCATTCGTCCAATAAAGTTGAGTCTCCTGTCATTGGAGTAGGCCCACATCGAAAAGTATCGGTACAGCTGCTGTTCCAAGGAAAGCAGTGGTGCTCAAAATCCCAGGAAACAAACAGTTGCAAAAGAAGTACTGCTCTGCCAAAGTGGTGAGGGCCAGAAGTGACCAGCTCTTGCATGCACAGGTGACGCAAGTGAACATGTTTGGTTTTGCGGGAAGCCCTAAACCTACCATGCTTTTGCCAGCTGTCGAGTCGACCGTCAAGTTGGCTTTTGCAAAACGTCCTGACTCAAGTATGAGTGACTGGATAAACAAGGAGTCGGAAGCCCGTGACCCGATAGCGTAAAGTTCAGCTTCCCAGCTGCTAAGCGCCGCTGTTTCTTGCGTGCAGCTACGCGCGAGCAGTTCACACCTAGCACAGAGAGTGCGACATCCGAAGTGCCACGGCGGGTGTCGCGACATCCTGCCCAATCCGAGTCAACGTAAGTGTTGATTTCGCGCGCTTTATGATGACGCTGCGCCTGCAGTCAAGTCGCCAGAGTCATCATCGCGGTCAGTCTGAAGTTCGGACGCAGGAACGTCATCTTTCGCCAAGTCGGGCTCAGCGAGCTGAGAAGCCCTCGCCCCCTCGGACAAAAGTTGTGGAGTTTTTTCCGGCTGAAGAGGAAGTACAAAGCGATCCGTTCCAACCGAAGTTCCACTCGGGTCCCCAGGTCTCGCACGAACGCCTTTCAGAAGTTCCACATCAACCTGAAGCAAAGGCGAAAGTCGCCAGACCATGCGTGTCTGAAACACGCCAGAGCTGTCAGCGCAGAAGTGCATTCCGCTCTCCGTGCACACGCCTAGCCAAATATGCCCTTCGAAAGTTGGGACTGTAACTTTGCAAGTCCAGGCTTCCGAAAAGCGCACGTCTCTCCGAAGCTGCGAACGGCTGAAGCGAACTTCCGATCCCTATCGCATATCGAGCGCGGCCATCACTTTTGAGCAAGTAGCGGTTCAACAGCCATTGAGCACGCTTGATGAGCCAAGTATACAGAGGGTTGTGAACTGACAGTTTGACCTTGCGCCTTGGCTTCAAAGCAAGCATGAGAGAGCAAGGCCCGAGCGCACAAAGTGGCCTGCGCATTCCTGTTGCGGGTAAAGCGCGCACAGTCAAGCCACCAAGCTCAGAAGTCACTGTCTCAGCAAGTGCCTTGAGCGCTGGCTCTGGGTCACGCTGGAGCGCTATCTCAAGGACCCACGTCGGAGTTCAGCCCGCGTGCTACGACCCTTTGTCAAGATTGCTACAGCAAGCCCCAATCCAAACAACACATCGAGCGCATTCAGCAAAGTGATTTGCAGGCCCGACAAGAACGCGAAGTCAAGTTGGATCACAGGCTGTTTCAGAGACAAAGCCCGCGTCTTGCTTTGCCAAGTCAAGCTATGTTCCTGGCGAGTCACGGTCATAAGCTTGGTTCGTAAGTGGGCCAACTTGGCGAAGTCGCTCCAGGATTGTGGTCTGGTAGGCCTCTACGGTGCCTGCAGCAGCCTGGCGCAAGCGGTTACGGCAAGTGTTCTGGACCTGCAGGCGCAAGTTAATAGACAGGTTGAAAAGTTCGGGCAACCAAGTGGCTTGGAGCTATCCAAGCTAAGCACTGGTCGTGAAAAGTGTTACGCACCTCCTCAAACACTTGTCTGTTGAAATACAAAACCTTAGGTCGAAGAAACAAAAGTGAACCATGCCGTGTGACTCCCATCTCCTGGCGCCACTAAGTCAGACTGCTTACCAAGTTCAGCACCGTAGCATTGCATCAAAAGTCGAGCTACGGAGCACACAGCATAGGGAACGTCACAGACATAGATTACACGTACAACCATCCAGCTCAAACTGCGCAAGTCTCCTGCCATAGGTTAAAGGGTTTGTGTAAGTGGCGGCGCGCGTCCAGTAAGTGACAAGAGAGGCCACTCTGGAGCAAAGTCCTTTGGACAACAGTAGGCAGCTGCTCCTGAATCAAAAAGCATCCAGGGCTCTGTGTTCCTCCCTGGCTGCTGATGTACACATCGTGACACTCCGTGTTCACACCCAAGTTCAAGTCTTCAACCTTGTTCAAGGCGACATGTCGTGAAACTGCCTGCCCATTACGTGTGAAAGTCTCAAACGGCGCAACTGGCAAGCCAACCAACGTGCTCAACAAGTTACCATGCGAACAAGTACTACCAAGCAAACCAAGCGGCAAGCAACTTTTCAAGTCAAAGTCGACCGTGTCATCTGTGTAAACCTTCCAAGTCCAAGTCCATGTCAAGCGCGAACTCCCAGTGCCAAAGCTTCCGAGTAGCAGCTGGGAGCCGCAGATGCTTTCGGAAACAGGCTTAGCTTTAGGCTTTGGACGTCCCGGCGGGCTTGCAGGGACTGCAGCAACTCCAAGTGGCCAACCAACCCCAAGTGTGCGACTCCCAAGTCCGAGCATCATCATCTTCCCACGCCCCAAGTGTCTCAAGCAATTCAAGCGTCCTTGCACACGCTGTCATCGAGGCGCGCAAGGTTCTCCGATTCCTCTGCCACCCAAGTCGAATCCTGAAGCGCCTCTGGTTCTTCAAGCGCGTTCGCTCTCCTGTTGGGACGAGCCTTAGACAAGTGACCTGGTCTTCCACACATCCAGCAAAGTTGGAAGCCTAAGTGCCTGCCTTTGCCTTTCTCTTTGCCTTTTCCTGCTTCAAAGTCCTTCTTTGCCTGCCGTGCCTTTTGCCTTTGCGTGAAAATTCCAGTGGAGCCCCTTTCCTTTACCTTTGGCCTTGCCTGAAAATCCTGTTCCTCTGCCTTTGTTGCCAAAGTGAGTTCGCCTTTCCTCCGAAGTGAGGATGTGTCGCAAACGAAAGTACTCCACTATGGCGTCTTTGATTTGCGCTACTAACACAATATCGGGAATTTCGGTTCCAGTCTGTCACGCGTACTTGACGACTTTAACGGTTTGTCAGTTGTTAGAGCCAGCCGCAACAGTTGCTGGGTTAAACTAGCTGAGTGAAAAGTGAGACACGCCTTGTTTGGCAGTGCGGGTGTCAAAGCCTCCAAGCCTCAAAGCCGTTGCCGGCAGTGTTCTGCCTCACTAGAAGTCTCGCAGCGTCTGTAGTGAGGTTCGCCAGTAAGCAGTGCAGCTTTCGGCTGAAAGCCAGCCTTCCTCGATGCTTCCACACCTGGATCACCAGTGCCCAAAGTGCTTGCCAAGTCTTCATCCTGAATTGCCTCAGCTCTTCCTTCCACCCTGTCAAGTGCCCTACTTGCAGAAGTCCCAAACATTGAAATGCATGCTTTGAAGTTCCAGGACCACTCTTCCCACCCCGATGGCAAACCAGTGTAAGTGGATCGCGTTGGCAACCTAAGTCTGCCAGCCATGTCCCCGGCGTCGTCTCCAAGTGCGCCTAAGTTCTTTGGACACTCTGGAAAGTTCCGGAGCTCCGCTCCCATGAAAAAATCCAAGAACTCAAAAATTACACCAAACACACACCGAAGTATGTGAATTGGCGCACCTTTTCTCTGGTGCAAGTCTTGAGCCACCAAAGTGGCAGTTGTATCATAACATAGGCATGGGGAAAAGTGTATATTTGACAAAGCAACACAAGCACAACAAGCAAACAAACAAACAAACAAACAAACAAACAAGAGCAAACCACAACTCAGCAAGGGCAAGCAAGGAAAGACACAACAAGTACTGACGAAACTGGTCAGCACAACTCATGACCCTTGTTTCTAAAACGGTCACACCAGGCAGTACCTCTAGATACCTCTAGTAACCAGTCGAAAGATCTAGGGGGAGCGCTCTGCCAGCATCTGGGTTCGATTCACCAAGAGCTCGATCTTCTCCTTCACACTTCAAACAGGGCAGCCTCCGAGCTGTCAATCTGGCCTGTCTCTCAAGGATCTTGTCAATGCTCTCCATGAGGTGATCATTGATGTGCTGCACCTGAGAAGAAAACGCTTACCTGCCGTGTTGCAGACCTACAGCTCCTGGCTGTTCACTCCCAACTTCCACGGTTTAACCCACATATATCAAAGAATACTGCAACAGCACGCTCATGGCTTGTTGGCGCAAGTGCGAGAAACAATTCAATGCGTGCGTGAGGCGCTTGCATGACGAAATCCGGCCTTGGCAGTGAGGGAGGCAACGCGGTCGTGGTCGGGGGCATTAAAGCGCTCCATGAGGCCCTGAAGCTCCTCCCTCGGGAAATGTTGGAGAGCTTAGAAGAGAGCAAAACGTAGGAGTTCGAATGTGGAAGTGTCTCACGTCGCCTAAAATCTGTCTGCATACCGTAGGCAATAGCACTTTCCACCTGCTCATTGCTATAGCTCTGCGCGAAGGCCTCCTAGGCAACCCAATCCAAGGCACACCAGGCACACCCACTGCTCACACACCCAGCCGGGCCTGCACAGCATTCAAGAAGCTGAAGGGCACTCTGCGGCCCAGCTGCCGATCTGCCATGCACACAAACCTGGTCTCGTCTTTGACTGTCATATCCTGCCTGGTCAACCCAAGCTACGACTCAACACAACACCAATGCCACGTCAGCTCCAAACCGTTGGAGTCACCCCCAACACGCTCGCCATTTGCTCTGAGCAGCCACAAGCCGGATACTTGATCCACTATGTAGTGAAAGGCATACTCACCTCAGTTGAAAGCGCCATCAGCTCTCCGGTCTCACGTCACCTCTCAAGTGCTGGAACTACCCAAGCATTGCTACAGGAAGGGAAGCAAAGCGTGCGCGCCCGGAGCCCGATCTGTCCAAGCTTCACAGGCGCCAGATGTTTCAGACGAAGAATCTTGGGATCGCACGCGCGCGCGCGCGTCAAGCTATCGAACCACAACACGCTTGCTTGAGCAACGCAAACAAGATGGATTGAGACTACAGTCGTCTTGGTCTCCCGCCCTGATTGCCAAGACTCTGTGCCTCTCAAACCAATCGAGACGATGGCAGTTCACAATGCGTGTTCAGCGATGGCCTGTTGCCTGGTAGCTATAGGTCTGCCCTCTCGATTCGCATTGATGAGAGCTGCAGCTTCGTGTTCCTGGAATCTAGTCCTATATCTAGACTTTATAATTTAATTTATAATCCTTACGGTGTTGCGGTCGTCCTTCTAGCGGGCTCCAGGCAAGAAACGTGCCTGCGGCACGCGCCCAGGCTTCCCGACCATAGATGTAACTCTTCCACTCAGGGGAGCTCTCAAGCTTCTGCAGGATCTGAATTGTCGCCTGCGGAGTGCAGACAAAATTAGCAGGTTGGTATCAAGCATCGGCCTGCTGGAAGTTGCCCGCCAGCGCGGTGTACTCTGCCAAAACAACTTTCTGTCCTGGCACGACTGGCATGACTGGCATGACTCCGGAATCCATCTGACTCCTGTCAACTGTTTGAATGCTCCACACCAGCCACACACCATCCTCGTATGACAAGGGCGTAGATGATCTGCCTGCCAAATAAAGCAACAGGAAAGTCCTACGGGCAGGCGTGTCATTGCCGAGACTAGGACTCCAAAGCAAAATGTCCTCTTTTCATGAAGAACTCAAGGACAACGTCTATCATTTGCATCAAATGTTTGGAGGAACGCGTTGACTCGCCGTGCTCGCAGCCGCGACTCGCAAGGGGAAGTCAGACGTGCAGTTCTGGTGCGCCCGCAGCGCACAGGTGCCGCAGGGGGCATCGCGGGGTGGACTTCTGCGCCCGCGGAATCCATGCCGGAAGAAACGTGACTGGTCCGGGAATTCCGCACAAACGGCTCGTGCCACGCAAAGCGTCTCTCGCGACAGGGGTGCAGCCTCCCGAGCGTGGCAAAGTTTTGCGAAGTCAAGCTGCTTCGACGATCGTTACCGTGCTCCGTTGGCACGTCCGTCTAAGGCTGGGCGCACGCACCGCGTTCTTTTGCCCTTTTACAATTTCGGGCAGCTTCTGCAATCGGAACGCAGCTCCTCTCCTAGAGCGCAACTTTCACTATGTATGCTCGAGCGGCGTTCCGGGTCCCATGTAAAATGAACCTGGGAACCCAAATCAACTCAAACCCAACTCAACACACAAAGCGTCAAAAGACGAATGCAGCAGTGAACGCTGGAAAGCACTGAGTCTCTCTCGCTGCAGGTTTGTCGGTTGCTGTACTGAAGTTTGCCAGCAGAACGCGCCGGAAGATGCACGCACGAGGCATCAGAGTCAGGCCACTCGCACAGGCCCAATTGCGCGAGCGAGCCATGCAAAATCGCTAGGCATACCCCAAAGTGCAAACGCGCTCGCAGGCAAGGTTGACAACCAACAGCTTTTCGATTCATGTTGGAACATATAAAATTCCACACAGTCGCTACATCTACTGTAGCCCTTGTTTTGAGCCTTCGTGAAGAATGCGTTGCTGCGCTCACAACGTTTGGATGGCAAGCGCAAAGCGACTCTTGCGCCTGCCTCTCGCGCTCCATGTGAGCCACGCGCCAACCGCGCTGGGGGCGCTGGAGGTGATACGTTTACAGAAAATCGGAACACCTTTCTTTCTTTCGAAGGGGCCTCTGATTTTGCGTTTCGCATGAGTCGAGGTGCGCGTCGCGCATGGAGCTCCAACCTCAAACCACCCAAGCTAACGGGGGCAAACAAGTGAGTAAAGGTGAAGGTGTCCATGCCGTGGCATCTTGAGCCATTTCAAGGCGCTTGCAACTCATGTTTCTCCGTCGCGCCCTTCTAGTCTAACGCCTGACTCGGTCTGCCAAGGATAGCCCCACACCTTCCCCAGAATCCAGTAGGTTGTAAGGCCGGTACGTTTGGCCTCATGCCATCATCTTGCACAAACTTGCCCACGAGCGCTCGAAAAAAACGAACATGTTTACAAACCAATGAACCAAATGATCAGAAATCGCCCGTGGATTAGAGCCGCGGCTTGGGGGTTCTTAGCGTCCCCTACGGGCAGAGGTTCCTTTGGCCACAAAACGACCGCGAAGACGCTGTTGCTGTCTGAGTAACTGTCCGAGTTCTGTGTCGCTGCAAAAGAAATTGATCCGGCGATGGAGCGGACTTGTACATGGGCCTCTGACGCTGCACACGTGACAAAACCACCAGACTCAGGGTTGAGCGCATCTGAACATCGGGCAATAAATATAGATACCAAATTGGCCCTTTGGAAGAGACGAGCGGAGGAGATGTGGGTATCTCTTCCCAACCTCTCGGTATTGAGCAGGGGCTCTACTGGCTTACGAGGAAGTTACCTGAACCTCAAGATACTGTCCCGTCCTACACAACGACGGTGTACTGATACACTGCGTGGCGGAGGAGGCACGGAGCAGGCAGAAAATGACGTCGACCAGAACGAAGCTGAGCCGGAGGCACCTGCGCCAATGCCAAGAAGCTTCAGCTGCGGAAGCGGTACCTACCCTCATGCGGCTGAACGCGGACCTGAGCGGACCCAGGAAGGACGTTGGGGGGATGCGGTCCGAAGTACTTCCTCATCAGCTCCTTCACCTGGCCGGCGGATGAGCTGTTTGATGATAAGGAGAAAGAGGAGGAGGGGGAGGACTTGCCGGTCCTTGGAGGAGAAGAAAGCAGAGAAGGAAATCCTGGCAAGGGAGAAAGGTGGACTGCGAGAAAGGTGACCCGAAATGCAAGAAAGGGGAGCGATACGGCCTGGAAGATTCGGAAGAACGGGCCAGGATCGATTGCGGAGAGCCAAAGCCGAGGAAGCTGATTGTCAAGCTGGGGCTGCAGGACTACATCCAGCTGAAAAGAGTGGAATACCCGGTGAGATTGCACACAAGTTCTTGAACCACCTGAAGCAATGCTTGGTGAGGGAGATTGAGACGTGCGGACTCGCAAGAGAGCGGACGCGCAGAGGCCTGCGTCGGCCTGAAAGTAGAAGGCTGCTGAAGGTGGCGAATATGGGCGCGATGCCATGGTGGACGAGGAGAAAAGGCAGAACCACAAGCGTTTGGTATGAAGGAGATTGCCTAGAGAATTCTGGGCAAGCTGACGGCAAGAAAAAGCGCCAGATAGTCATCTGTGGGAATCATGCAAAGATCATGAATGATGGGCCTGATGGCGCTCTGACATGGGTGATGCAGCAGAAACAGGAGCCAAGGCACGATTCTGTGTATGGCTTTGAGCCACTACGGAGTGAACTTGGGAGCTGCAGGCTGAGAGGAAGATGGAGGCCGGGAGGTGGATTGAGCCACGGATCAGTGGTGGTGCTGTGGAATGGCGCAGCGCTGGTACGGAAGTTTGAGGCAGAGTAGCCCTACGTTGTTGACGAGGAAGCGGAACAAATGGAGTGCGAGCGTGGGGGCCCTCATCCGGAATTCATCGAGGAGGCAATAAGGCTCTGTCAAGGCAAGGATTGGGGATGGCGAAGATCAGGATCACCTTGAATCAAAGATCCTGATGATGGTGGTGAGCATTCTGTCCATCATTCTCTTGCCTGAGGTCGGCACCACGGACCAGGGGCTCAACGATCAAAAGAACGGTGGGTGCAACCACTACTGGGGAGCTACATCGCAAAGGGGGACTTCTACCTAAGATGGAGGAAGTGACGGCTGGGCGCAACTCCCAAGCCAATGTCAAAACACAAGCTCTTTTGCCAAATCAAGTTTGCGCACACTGCACCTGTAAGGCGCAGCATAAGAAGGCATGCCTGTAATGTCTGAGCCGGAGACGTGGAAGTACGCGCAAACACGCAACAGGCTGTCCTGGGGCAACTATTCAAGAAACAAACAAGCAAACGGACTGCTCGTTGCCGCTCTGAGAGTCCGTAGCATTCGGACCCAAAGAAATCCATGGCAAGGGAAAGCGGAAGATCGCTGCACCTTTTTGCTGTCAGCTGAGTCAATGCCTCCAAACCTGAGAAACGCAACACAAAGCGACATCAAAAGTGAAAGCTCATGTTTTGAGGGCGCGGCGCTGCCACAACTCCGCGTCTGTGGGGCTACGCCAAGTTCCTGGGGGCTTTGGCGGCGACGGTGACTGGGAAGGCCAGGATGGCCGGGATAGCCGTGTCCCCGGAGGCTGCGCCACGTGGCGGCTCCGTTCACGTGAGGATCGCCGGCGGGACTGCGACCGCCTGGACCGCCGCCGGGAACACGGCCGCGCTGGCCGCGATGGCTGTCTGCGGTCTCGGCGATCTCCACCTCTCTCGGCTTGCCTAAGCTCCTTGCGAGGGCTCGCGTCGCTTGGGCGGGCCCACGAGCGCGTGTCGCGCCGGAGTGCTTCCTGGCGCTCCTCGCGGTGATCTACAACATCTCGTCCGACGCGCCTTGGAAAGCAAAATCCGTGCCGGCAAGAATGCGTGGGCGCGCGCGCGCGCCAGAATGCCTTTTTGTGCTCGTGTCCGCGCGTGCGCGTGTTGGCGTATTTGCGCGTGTACGTACGCGTGTGTGTGTGAATGTGTGTATGTGTGTATGTGTGTATGTGTGTATGTGTATGTGTGTATGTGTGTATGTGTGTATGTGTGTATGTGTGTATGTGTGTATGTGTGTATGTGTGTATGTGTGTATGTGTGTATGTGTGTATGTGTGTATGTGTGTATGTGTGTAT
>CAUJNA010003346.1:388251-435240 GCA_963377175.1 Effrenium voratum
CCATTTGCATTCACTTGGCACGGCCTCCGGTGGCAATTCAATCCATCACGGCGTGCCTCTCAAGGTGGCCTGTATATACGCCTGAACAGCGTCGGCCATCTGCACATCCCAGCCATCATGACAACCCAGAAAATCCGCCCAACGCGAGGCTTCAAATGAAGCGGGGGAGTTCCCCAAATCTTGAAACATCGCAGCCTCAAAGCTTTGGTTCTTCACTTGGTTCCCCAGCAACACGCCTCTACCCTTGAACTTCCTCTTAGGATCACCAACAGGCAACTGTGAGTGCTTTTCAACGCAAATGCCATGTGCGCGAGCCATGTGTATTTCCTCCCCCTTCGCTTTTGCTTCTCTGGCTACAGCGTCATATTCGAGCACCGCGCCAAGATCGAAGACCCCCTGGTCGATTAATCCCGACCACTCTTTCTTCATTGATGCTAATGCATCAGGGTTGGTCAACATCTCTTTCCGGCCTACCGGCCTGGATACCAAAGCGTCGAAGAATCGTACAACTTTCACAGCTTTCTCTCTGTGCTGTATTCGCTCAGAGGTCACGCACGGCATCGATGGGTACTTCTTGGCTTCACCGTCTTCGCCTATCGCAGGCATCGCGAGTGGCACCTTTTCAGAAACTATCTCAGCAGACTCCTCCCATTCATACCAGGTGAGGTCCGTCGATTCGTCGACCGATGGATCCGTCCCCGATGCTGTCTCAGCTTCGTCTTTATGACTCTCCATGACTGATGCAACCGCCTTCGTCCAGTTTGGAGTCGACTTTGATCGCTCCTCAGACTTGAACTTCCAGGCATAAATTACCAAGCTGAACGTTTCGTCTCATGACGTCTTGGGACTGTTTGGAATCCATGAGAACAACCACCCCGTCGACAGGATTAACAACAATCCTG
Organism: Effrenium voratum; assembly: GCA_963377175.1. Taxonomy (NCBI): domain Eukaryota; class Dinophyceae; order Suessiales; family Symbiodiniaceae; genus Effrenium; species Effrenium voratum. The sequence continues at coordinate 389,154 of CAUJNA010003346.1, forward strand.
ACCCATTCAAGCTCAGCCAAGTGCTTCCCATCCATTGGGTTCTTGATCTTTGATATGTTCTTCCGCAATCCCCAATTGTACTGCCATTCTACTCCACCCAGCGGTTCCGAAGCATCGCTCGAATTCTCTTACCACCGGGCATCTGTAATGTCCGTGCCTCTGCCGGCGCGGAAATCTCAGACTCCTTACCCTTGGGATCTTCTTCTTTCCTTTTGCCACCGCCCTTCACCTCGGCCTTCTCTTCCTTGGTGTAATATTTACTCATCATCTTCCATTCTTCAGGAGTGAACTCCGGAGGTCTCGATGTCTTCATTAGCCTGAATCCAACCTTCCCGACAGGATACGGTCTTCCGGCCTTGTCGATTTTAACCTCCTTGCCATCGTCGTTGACGTACGTGATGCCATCCCCAGGTAGTCCAACTGACACGTGTGGAAGGTCGGACTTTACAACCTTCTCATCGCCCTTAGGGTGTCCATCTCCCTTCCCTTTTGAAGAGCTCGGTCTAGCATCTTCTCCTCCTGCATGATCCCCCCGATCTCCGGCGATTACCTCCGGGCCATCGTCGAGCAGTAGACCAGCGATCTGATCGACTTCATCGTCAAGCAGTCGCTTCTCGTCACTCTGCAGCAATTCAGGCTCGTAGTCCTCATCCTCGATCAGGCGGTCACGTGCATCCAGACCGATTGCATCGATAGACATCTCTATTCCTTCAAAGTCTCGTTGGCAACCTTGTACTTCTGTTGTATTGGGAATGTCAGAGGAGATTTCAGGATCATCCTCTCCGTCTGATGTGGCATTCTCAACCGAGGTGGAACCTTTGCCTTCTTGATGTTCAGCTCTGCACCCGCAAATGCAGTAAGTGCCCAAGCACGATATTTGTTTGCCCAATGCATGCCAGTGCTCAACACATATCCAGCAAATATACCAGTTTCCCCTCTCGGCTCGAACTTCTCCCTCTTTCCCCCTCGTGCTTCGCTCGGCTTGAAGTCCACTAGCGCACCAAAAGGTATCTTCTCGCCCTTGAACTCCTCGCCATGCAGCCTCATCCATGCACTCGATCCGTTCACCTCTTCGATGTTATGAGATGGCACAGAGTGGTGATGGCTTGCACCCAATAACACGTGGGTAGACCGGCATGTACTAGACAAGCCGAAGTCTGGTCGATGATGAATTGATTTGTTCTTTCAGCAAGGGAATTGTTCTGCGGCCGTCCAGGCAGCGATAGGTCGTGGTTCAGCTTCAGCTCCACGCACGCATTGATCAGTTCCGGGCCGTCGTCCGAATATACCTGCTTGATTTTCCTCCTCCCGCAGAAGTGCTTGATAGCCCTGACGACTGAGTCAGTGTCTCTTCTCGCGGTGGGATAAGCCATGATAATTCCGGTCTATATGTCCCGGATGATGAGCGCATACCTACCTTCCACTTCATGGTCTCCTGATGCCGTCACAAAGTCGAACGTCACCAGGTCACCGAACGTCTTCACTTCTCTTTTGAATGCTCCCGTTCGCGATCTGAAGTGTCTCATCTTTGCCTTGACGCATGATTCGCAGAAGGGATTTCGGTACCTGTGTGTAAGCAAATGAGCTATGGAATTTGCGTCCTTCTTGAGGACTCCCACTTTCCTCTTTATTGATGATCCTTCGTACACGTCTACTTCGATTCCGGCATCTGGATCATCTTCGTCAGCCTCTTCCTCGTGAGCTTCGGCATCACCATGTCGATGCGGGACTGGCCCAACATCCACAGGTATTTCCTCAGCCACGGGAGGCGGACGTACCGGACCGGCTCCTCCGGGTGGCCCGAAGTCGAATGCCCCGTCGTGGTGTTCGCCCTCGGCCTCTGCGGACTCACCGACAGCGGCGGGTGTGACGTCGTTCTCATCGTCACCTCCCTGATCTGCCTCGTCGTTAGTTACCATCGCCAATACTTCCGAAAAGTGCTCCTTGAGGTCGTCTATCGTAGGGCGATGCCTGTTACTCCGAAGTTTACCATCACTCACTAGGTACGGGATGTCGTCCTTGAACTGCAAGTGCACGAATCCCTGCTTTGGCGTAACCATGAAAGGTAGTTTACCAGGCATCCAGTGAAATGCATAACCCATCTTCATGCATCTCCTCCCCACTGACAATACCGTGGGTGTCTCATCCAATACATGCGGCTCGACAGTCTCGTCCAACTCGTCCACGACTATCTTGGCCACATCAGATGTGGAAGTGGAACCATTCGCGGTCTGGAACACGATCTCGTCGTCATCTTTCACGTTGTCGACACCCAGGCTCTTCGCCTTGGCTCTTCCGATGAGATCATGACCACATCCGGTGTCCATCAACCATTTCACCCGTTTGCTGATGCACGTTGACATGGCGAAAACGTTCTTCGGCATACCATGCGGTTTCTTCCAGTCGACAGCCGATTCCTTGATCTCGTCCTTGTTCCGATCATACTCGAACATTATGCTGCTCTCCTTGGTCACCGGGAAGTAGTGCTTCTTATATACATCATTCACCACTTCTCTCAGTATCTTCGCACGTATCAATGATCGTTGGACTTGGTAGGCTGATAATTCACGATGATCACTGCTTTTGAACTTCTTCTCATCGACGTACACGTACTGATAAGGCTCATTCTCATTGTCCTCATAACCGTACCATTCCCCTTTTCGTTCCCATTGCCTTCTCTCGTCTTCGAGGTAGGTGATCTCCCCATTCTCGTCGACGTCGAGCACTTCCTTGAACCACACCATTTTTCTCGGGGATCTCGGACTCGCCAGACCATCTCGATGATTCGCTCATCGCGTCGTCATCGTGCTCGTGGTAGATAGTCTCGGCTTCGTCCGGTTCGACCTGATCAACGTCCTTCTTGAAGCTTACCTTCCCTGCAGGAGCCGATTGCTTCAGGACTATCGCGGGCATTGCGATGGCCCTCCTCGCAATGGCAGGCGCTGCGGCTGTGGAGGTAGCCTTCGACTTGGCTTGCGCCTTGTCATTCGACGTTGCTGGAGCTGAATTGTTCTTGATGAGCTCGTGCCTGTACTTACAAGCGCTTCCCCTATCGCACTTCCCCTTCTGAAACGCGAAGCATGCTCCATCATCTCTCTTTGGTGACGATGATCTGGATTTGGATTTGCCCTTTCCTTTCCCCTTGGACATACTCTCCAACTTGTGCTCCGTCTTCGTGCTGTGGGAAAAAGTGCATTCATTCCCTTTCACGCACCCCTTCGCCGATTTGAAGTGGTACCAGCAGGGGTTATCCTTGCTTCCGCCCGGACTCTTGCCTCTGTCGCTGGCTCCGTCGGACTTGCCGTTCTTGCCAGCGTGGCCCTTTGCCTTGGCTTTTGGGAGCACAGGAGCGGCATCAGGTCCACCGGGTTTCCCCTTTCTGCCCTTGCCACCCTGATTCTCCTGTTTGCCAGTTGCTGGTGCCGCATCCTTCCCGCCTGACTTCATCATCGACTTGACCGATTTCTCCTTCATGTCGAGCATCAGGTCTTCCCGATCTGCCTTGATCTGATAGTCGATCAACGCCAATAAGAATTCATACGTCTTCTGAGGATGCTTGTCCGGTAGTCTATGGTAGGCATTGAGGCCGAACCCCATCTTCTTGCTCCCTTTGATCTTCCTGTAAAGGATGTCTCTGAGAGCCAGCTTACTGGGTCTGTCCTCGCTCCTCATCTTCAGCAGCAAATCATACCAATTGTTCCTGAACATGACCAAATTCTTGTCGCCAGGAAAGTCAAGGTTGAATAAATGCTCGATGTGGTAGACAAGATCCGTTCTATCGGAAGTTCTGAATGATTGCATAACTAATGCCACCAACTCTCGTCCCTTCACGATCACCCCTTGTTGATGTCGTAGTTCAGAGTGTCGTGTAGCCTCGAGGTATACGTCCTTGGCTTCGTCAGGTGCTTGTTTCAGCATGTTCTGCATGCCCATGGCCATCTTAATATCTATCGTAGCAAATCTGTCGCCACCTGAATCGCTAAGCAAATCCAGGTCTGGGTTCAACCCAAGAGCCTGCTCCAGCCATTTCGTCCATGCGTCGGTATCTGGATATGCACATGCGCTCAGAACATTCATCAGCAGTTGCATCTTCCAGGTGTCAAGTTGATGGATCTTTGGCCAGGCCGGAATAGATACTCTCTCGGCCTCTTTTCTCGAGATTCTCGGTCGATCATTCTTGATCTCTCGGTTATCTCTCGATCTCCTTCGTCTCCTCCGTGTCCGATCGTCTTCTTCCTCTTCTTCTTCCTCGTCTTCCTCATCTCCTTCGTCGTCGTCATCCTCATCCTCATCATCGGGTGGATCATCCGGCGGTCCTCCTCCGCCACCAGCGAGGCTCAACTGACGTCGACCCGCTCCCTGCCCATTCCCATTGGGCGGGAATCCACCGTAATCCAATGGGGGCGTAGTACAGTTGTTTCCCCCCCCATCACCACCACCAGTCGTAGTAGTGGATTGTGGGACATGCCCAACAACCCCTTGCATCTGGGATAGGTGTACATCGATCATTGGATCACCGAAAGACGGAAAGAGGATCGAACCTGGCATCAGCGACGAATTAGGGATTTGATTTGATGACGATGACGGGACTGACCCAGCCACCTTCTTGTCTATCCTATTTGAATTAGCCTGGGTTCCTCCCTCAGCGCGTTTCACTACTGCTCGTTCACGATGTCCATCTTTGCTGCTGGAGGCTTCCTGTGTCTCCAGCTTCTTGTGTGCACGTAGTTCCTCGTTGTCAGCATCGAGTTGGCGTACAAAAACTCTCTTCTTGCTTGAGCGTCGCCTCTCTTTCTTTCAGTTGTCTCTGAAGCTCATGCATCTCCTCGAGGTACTCATCGTACATTCCCTTAGCTGTCAATCTCCAGTACTCAGCCTCCTTCGACTTCTCGTCCATCGTGCACCGTTCCTCTTGTTTCTCTTCTTTGACCTGGGCTAACTCCAAGATCGCACCCTGACGATGACCACCTTCAACAGCAATCATCTGGTCCTTCATCGACACGTCGGACTCATACTGTTTGACGATCTCTTCTTTTTCGCGAAGCAAGCAATCTGCTCTCTTCGATTCCTGTTCCGCAAATACTGTAACGTCATTCAGCCTCGCCATCAGCTGTTCCCTGGAGTCCTCCAAAGAGTACGTCTCGGGGCGATTGACGAGTGCATGCTCCAACTGTGATTTCAGACTTTGGACCATCTCCTCCTCGTTGAACTTCTCGATAGATGTAGAAGATTCTATGCCTCTGATCTGTTGCTGATAAGCTGATATCTGTTGTGAAGCCTCACGGTGTATCTGATTTGCACGTATAGATGATTCCTGCGCGGCCGACTTCTCGCTTGCCATGTAGGATTTCATCAATGCAATCTCCCGCTTCTGCTCCATGATTGTTCCTTCAGCTTGCCTCATCTGTTGCATCATAATATTCGACTCCATGTCTTTCTTCTCCCCGTACTGAAATGCGTTCATTTCCACCTTGCGCATCTGTTGGGCTTCTTCCTCAAACTTGCGCCATGCATCAGCCATGTGGTGTTGGTGGTGACTCACTAGATGTCCCGACTGCTTGCTGGCAATCTCGCATCGTCTTTCCAGCTCCTGGATCCGGATGGTGCTTCCATAGTCTTCTTGGTTAAGATTCGCCATTGCTGCCGTCATTTCATCAAGTGTCTTCTGATATTCCCCGATCTCCACCTCCATCTTATTCTTCTCTTTGATCACGGCGCGAAAATCTGCACTGGTGGGTGATTTTGACCTCCCACCCTTCGATGTCGATCTCACGCCCTTCTGCGACGTCCGTGGTGTCGCAGGCGAAGATGATGATCTTCTCGGTGGGGATTCTCTTTTCTTCGACTCATGATGAACATCGATCTGCTTCCATGATCTTGTGGGAGTAGATATGTCGCTGAATAGCGCGGAACCTCCGCTCCCAGGTTCATCCTGTGAATCTGCAACCATATCCATCACCGCAGGAAGAGCCATCAATCCATTGGATCCCTCTGAGCTGCTGTTCCCAAAAGTTGCAGTACTTGGGCACGCCGAAGACGCCATTGTACTGTGTATGTTATCGTTCCTTTATTGTCCCTGTACCCGCAATAAACCAGCTGTCTCCCAGTCCAGTGTAGAGCTTGTAGTTACGGCTGATAACCTGTCAAGAGACGGCAAGGTGACGTCCCGTGGGACGCTATTCACCGAACCCTCAAGCTGTAATACCAACCACGTAGAAAGGTGTATACGGACGATGCCGTTATAGCCGAACCCGTGTAAACGTTGTAAGGGAGAAGGAATGATAGCTACAACAGTAGTCCTGACAATGCAGCGCAAGCAGTTGTGTTGCTTCCTTTGGTCTAGTCTTCCTTTTCCTGTTTCTGCCGAAAGCTCTTAATGCCGATCACGTAGGTCTGCAGTCACACATCAGATCTTGAACCTTGATTGTGTCTTGAGCCAAATGGCGATCAATGGAACTTGGGAAGCAACACCAACAAGGACCTCAGAACAGCTAACCAATTTCGGCACGGGGCCTAGAGGGTTTTACAGTTTGTGTTGTTTGTGTGTTGGTGTGTTTGTGTTCCTGTAGTGCGTGCTGTGGGTGCTTTGCTGCGGGTCGTGCTGTGCGTGGTGCTTGTTGTTGGTTTTTTGTCTTAGGTTTTGTTTTGGTTTCTGTGAAGGCGCCGCCGTTGTTTCGCGCGCTGTGCGCGCGTGCGCGCGTTGTTGCGCTGTAGCGCTGCGCGTTTTTTGTTTTGTGTGCTGATAGTTTGTGAGCTTCGAGCGCGAGAGTGTGCGGGTGTGCGGGTGCGCGGGTGTGCGGGTGTGTGTGTGTGGGTGTGTGTGTGTGTCCATCCCTGTTGCCAAGGGCTGATCTGAGTTCTTTGTGACTTGTCAAGGTAGTGCCAGCTGTCCGGAATCTCCGTTTTCTTTTTCCAATTATGTGGAGTAGGCCACAGCCATCCTTGGGTCTAGTCTGTGGCTCTGACGAGTAGGGCCCAATGATGACGACACTGCACTTGAGCTACAATTATAAGCGCGTGATCCGAACCTAGAGTGCGCCCACTGGGCTGGATCCTGACCCTCGCAGAAGAAATGGTGAGACAGGGGGATTTCACAAGTGTGATCCAGGCAGTAGTTCGTTTAACGGGCTGTGTGTGGTAGGATAGCCTACTGTGTTTGATTGAGCCTTGCCATCGGCTCGCGCGCAGCATTGGTCATTCAGTTGACCCTCAAATGTCAGCTTGACCCTTGAGGTCCCAAGGTGAGTTTGGAACTTGCCTTTGTTCCGCCAGGCGTTGGGAGTCTTCCCGCTTTGCTGCCATTCCATGGTCGGCGCTGTACAGCACAACAGAGAAAGCCAGCGATGTCTATCGCCTCAGAAGCCAGCATACCCATTGGGTCTGAGAGGCCATTATCCCCCGATGTATTCTGTTGATGCTGTTTCGGCCGTCGGTTGCAATTTGCCATTTGGATCTGCAGCAAACCGTTGATTTTTCTGGCCCGCGGGTGATTCAGCCGGGACCCCGGCGTTAGTGGAGCATCTCGGATCTGTTTGTTCTTTTTGATTTTTTGCTATTTTTCTTATTCCCGCTTTGCGCAAGCAGTCCGACAACACATGCTCAGCGTACTTCTCCACTGCCTCGTGCAAGGGGATGGAATCCAGCCGCAGCGCGTTCCTTGCCAAGGCCATCCCGAAGGCGAGCTCCGGCTGCAACTCCAGCACCTTCTTGATCATCTTGTTGAGGGACCGTGCCAACACCGTCGGATCCGGGAAGCTCCTGCGCTCGCTGTTTCCACCTCATCCACTTCCTCAAGCCAACCACCAAGGACGCCAGCGAGCCAACCTCCGGGGGGTTCTCCAAGTTCTGCAGGATGCAGGATCACCCCGTCTCCACCAAACCTCCCGCGATGAGCTTGCAGAGGATGGCATAGCATGTCATGGACTTCGTTGGCTCCTTGTAGAATCAGCCCCACAGCTCTCCGTTCCAACCTCCACCAAGCTTGGTACTTCGCGTACCATGCCTTTGCCATCTCCACCGCCTTGTGCCGCCACTGATGAGGTCCACCATGATGGGTCCGCTCTGTACTCCACCAGCTTCGGCGTTCTTCACCACCTCGCTGTGGCCCTTGACCCCACCGTCTTGTTGAGCATCCCTCCTGCATGATCTGCATCCCTTGGACGATCTTCAGCATGATGTCCAGCGACTGCCCCTTTTCTCCACCAGGCACATCCTCCCTCATCTTGGAAGACTCATCTTCTTGATCAGCTGGTTCTCCTTGCGCTCCATGGCCTTCTGGGGTTCCATGTTCCTCCGGAGTTGCGAACCTCACTCTGATCACCTCCTCGCGCAGCTCCTTGATCAGGCAGTTGCCACTTCAGCTGCATATCTGCTACCTTCTTCACACAGCGCGCCACCTCTTTCTGCAGCCATCAACTGCATCATGTAGTAGCGCATCTCCTGCGTTGGATCTGGCCACTGAGCACATCGAGGGCCTCCATCAAGTCCTCCTGGCCCAGGTAGAGCAGGCTGTGGCAGCCTTTGTTCTTGCCATTGAGCAAGCCGAGGGCCTTCTGCGTGTCCTCAGCAAGCAAGTTGCTGCGCTGCCAGCACCAACTCCCTCTCTTCCAGCAAATCCTCGTTGGACCGCTCGATGAAGGTCTCAAACCTCTCTCGGCTTCCTCCTGCTCCAATTGAGTTGATCGGCGGCGCCTCCTCCGTCCACTCATCGAGCCGTTTCATCTGCTCGGGCGTGAACAGCGCTGCAGGCGCCGGCTCAAGTGGCAGCGGCTCTCCTGCGGCCCTCCAGGCCATTGGGTCGAAGCTCCTGCCTCCACCACTCCGTCCGGCCTGGCGACCATGGTTTCCGTCTCCTCTTCCACCACCGGGCTGGTTCCCTTTGCCCATGACGTCGTTGGCCTCCAACGTTCTTATTCTCCTGGATCTCCCCGATCCAGTGGCCACAGCTGCGCGGTCGCAGTCACCTAACGTGACTTGGGCTCATAACCTGTGAATTGCAGACTGGTCTGGGCGCATGCTTTCAATGCGCCTTGTGTCAAAGCGGCTGCGTTGTTTGAGCAACTTTCTATGAACTGTTCCAAAAAACGGGCCGCACAATGGTTTCTGCGTGTCATCCTTGCCCTTGTGTCATCTGCGCCTGCAACCGATTTGGCTACTGGAGTTGAAAATTCTGGTAAAACTCTTGTCGCGCTGAGCTATTTAAATTGATCGTGTGTTCCTGCAACCGATTTGGCTACATGGATGAAATTATTGTAAACTCTTGTCGCCGCTGTAGCTATTTAAATGAAACGTGTGTTCCTGCAACCGATTTGGCTACATGGATGAAATTCTTGTAAACTCTTGTCGCCGCTGTAGCTAAATGAAACTTGTGTTCCTGCAACCGATTTGGCTACATGGATGAAATTCTTGTAAACTGTTGTAGCCGCTGTAGCTAAATGAAACTTGTGTTCCTGCAACCGATTTGGCTACATGGATGAAATTCTTGTAAACTGTTGTAGCCCCTGTAGCTAAATGAAACTTGTGTTCCTGCAACCGATTTGGCTACATGGATGAAATTATTGTAAACTCTTGTCGCCGCTGTAGCTATTTAAATGAAACGTGTGTTCCTGCAACCGATTTGGCTACATGGATGAAATTCTTGTAAACTCTTGTCGCCGCTGTAGCTAAATAAAACCTGTGTTCCTGCAACCGGATTGGCTACATGGATGAATCTGAAATTCTTGTAAACTGTTGTCGCCGCTGTAGCTAAATGAAACCTGTGTTCCTGCAACCGATTTGGCTACATGGATGAAACACTCGTAAACTCTTGTCGCCGCTGTAGCTAAATGAAACCTGTGTTCCTGCAACCGATTTGGCTACATGGATGAAACACTCGTAAACTCTTGTAGCCGCTGTAGCTAAATGAAACGTGTGTTCCTGCAACCGATTTGGCTACATGGATGCAATTCTTGAAAACTCTTGTCGCCGCTGTAGCTAAATGAAACCTGTGCTCCTGCAACAGATTGGCCACATGGATGAAATTATTTTAAACTCTTGTAGCCGCTGTAGCTAAATGAAACGTGTGTTCCTGCAACCGATTTGGCTTCACGGATGAAATTCTTGTAAACTCTTGCCGCCGCTGTAGCTAAATGGAACGTGTGTTCCTGAAACCGATTTGGCTACATGGATGAAATTCTTGTAAACTCTTGTCGCCGCTGTAGCTAAATGAAACCTGTGTTCCTGCGACCGAGTTGGCTACATGGATGAAATTCTTGTAAACTGTTGTCGCCGCTGTAGCTAAATAAAACGTGTGTTCCTGCAACCGATTTGGCTACATGGATGAAACACTCGTAAACTCTTGTAGCCGCTGCAGATAAATGAAACCTGTGTTCCTGCAATTTGGCTACATGGATGAAATTATTGTAAACTCTTGTCGCCGCTGTAGCTAAATGTAACCTGTGCTCCCGCAACCGGATTGGCTACATGGATGAAACACTCGTAAACTCTTGTAGCCACTGTAGCTAAATGAAACCTGTGTTCCTGCAACCGATTTGGCTACATGCATAAAATAGTTGAAAACTCTTGTCGCCGCTGTAGCTGAATGAAACCTGTGTTCCTGCAACCGATTTGGCTACATGGATGAAACACTCGTAAACTCTTGTAGCCGCTGTAGCTAAATGAAACCTGTGTTCCTGCGACCGATTTGGCTACATGGATGAAATTCTTGTAAACTCTTGTCGCCGCTGTAGCTAAATGAAACCTGTGTTCCTGCAACCGATTTGGCTACATGGATGAAACACTCGTAAACTCTTGTCGCCGCTGTAGCTAAATGAAGTGTTCCTGCAACCGATTTGGCTACATGCATAAAATTATTGTAAACTCTTGTCGCCGCTGTAGCTAAATGAAATCTGTGCTCCTGCAACCGATTTGGCTACATGGGTGAAACACTCGTAAACTCTTGTAGCGGCCGTAGCTAAATGAAACCTGCGTTCCTGCAACCGATTTGGCTACATGGATGAAACACTCGTACACTGTTGTCGCCGCTGTAGCTAAATGAAACCTGTGTTCCTGCAACCGGATTGGCTACATGGATGAATCTGAAATTCTTGTAAACTGTTGTCGCCGCTGTAGCTAAATGAAACCTGTGTTCCTGCAACCGATTTGGCTACATGGATGAAACACTCGTAAACTCTTGTCGCCGCTGTAGCTAAATGAAACCTGTGTTCCTGCAACCGATTTGGCTACATGGATGAAACACTCGTACACTGTTGTCGCCGCTGTAGCCAAATGAAACCTGTGTTCCTGCGACCGATTTGGCTACACGGATGAATTTTTTGTAAACTGTTGTCGCCGCTGTAGCTAAATGAAACGTGTGTTCCTGCAACCGATTTGGCTACATGGATGAAACACTCGTAAACTCTTGTAGCCGCTGTAGCTAAATGAAACGTGTGTTCCTGCAACCGATTTGGCTACATGGATGAAATTCTTGTAAACTCTTGTAGCCGCTGTAGATACATGAAACGTGTGTTCCTGGAACCGATTTGGCTACATGGATGAAATTCTTGTAAACTCTTGTAGCCGCTGTAGCTAAATGAAACTTGTGTTCCTGCAACCGATTTGGCTACATGGATGAAATTCTTGTAAACTCTTGTCGCCGCTGTAGCTAAATGAAACTTGTGTTCCTGCAACCGATTTGGCTACATGGATGAAATTCTTGTAAACTGTTGTAGCCGCTGTAGCTAAATGAAACTTGTGTTCCTGCAACCGATTTGGCTACATGGATGAAATTCTTGTAAACTGTTGTAGCCGCTGTAGCTAAATGAAACTTGTGTTCCTGCAACCGATTTGGCTACATGGATGAAATTCTTGTAAACTGTTGTAGCCCCTGTAGCTAAATGAAGCTTGTGTTCCTGCAACCGATTTGGCTACATGGATGAAATTCTTGTAAACTGTTGTAGCCGCTGTAGCCAAATGAAACTTGTGTTCCTGCAACCGATTTGGCTACATGGATGAAATTCTTGTAAACTGTTGTCGCCGCTGTAGCTAAATGAAACTTGTGTTCCTGCAACCGGTTTGGCTACATGGATGAAATTCTTGTAAACTGTTGTCGCCGCTGTAGCTAAATGAAACTTGTGTTCCTGCAACCGATTTGGCTACATGGATGAAATTCTTGTAAACTGTTGTCGCCGCTGTAGCTAAATGAAACGTGCGTTAGCGCAACTCCTGCGATTAATTCATTTGCTGGTTTGGGCGCTGAGGTGGGGAAGGCCTGTGGAAGCCCTTCTGCAAGAAACACCCGTCCGTCTCATTGCGACCTGTCAGCTTGGGAACATCCCATCGGACGATAGCAAATGAAACCCAGCTCGGTCGAAAAAGGGCGGAATGCTCTTAAACCCAAGCGCACTGGCAGCGCGCAAGTGGAGGGGAACTCAGGGTGGATTTTGGAGGGTCATCTCAGCTTTGCGTTCCAGTCTGTCAACGACCCAACGAGAAAGTGGAAAAAGGGTGAGCCCATTGTACGAGCAAAGTCATCAAAAGGACCAGGAGGAGATCTCGAAGGTGCTGCGTTTCAAGACCGAGGGAAAAGAACAAGAAAGCGCAGGATTGCGCAAGTGAGCGACATAGGCTTCTGTCGAGGCACCTGCTATCATGGCTTCGTGATCTCAGCTTCAACCTGTCAGCATTGCAGGCAGAAGGGGCTAGTAGCTCTTGCTGGCTTGTTTGAGATTCAGACGTTTTGCTTCGAACCTGCAACGAGGGCTTTGACGATCGCTTTGTTGGCAAGGGCGCCTCGTTGCGCTGGCCCAGAAATGGGACGTGCACTGCTTTGCCCTCTGAGCACCGAAACCTCGCATGACATCGAACACTCAGCTCTTCCACTCACACTTCGAGTCACATTCGGCTCATGCGAATGCAAGAGAAAGCTCACCACTCCGAGAACTCACACGAATGTCGCACACCGAGTCACTTCCCTCACTTGTTGATTCTTCGGGTTTCGCAACTTTTCGCTTTTTGCATAGCTGTACTTGTTGGCCTTTCCTTTCTTTTTCCTCGACTCTCAACTGCATTCCGAGTCGCTGAGCGCAGGAGTCCAGCCGTGGGCCTGAGAGACAATCCGAATCGATCGATTTTGTCAAAAGTTGTGGTTCGAATTCTCGAATTATTTCTCAACTTTCTTCGAATCGAATCTCGTCTTTTTCTTAGTGGCGAACAAACGCTGTAGTCCTTCTCCAACTGTCGCAGAAGATCACCTAACGCCCTCTCCTCTCTCTCTCTCTCTCTCTCTCTCTCTCTCATGTCAAACTACATGCTTCACTTCCTGCATATGTGTTGCATGTATGTTCCCTACCGCGGGCCTTGAGCTTACTACTCCGCATGAGTGAAAAGGTTGGCAGCTGCAGGCTACATTGGTTGACTGTTTGTTTGAACACTACAGCACTTGCACTTGTAAGCAAAAGTACCAACTAAATTTAACGTGGTAGCGGAGCTGAGATCCTAAACATGGGGGAGCTCCAGTAAGCAGTAAGTACTACAACCACAGCAACAGCAGTCACATGCCAAACTACTACGACATGTCAGAAGAAGCAGCATCAGCCTCAGCACAACAAACTACAGGAGCAGCAAACGGGCCAACAGCAGAAGCAGTAGGAGCCACAACTACGGGAGCAGGAACAGAACAAGACAACGACGTTCAGAGACTACATCGGTACAAACTGCCACCACCCTCCTTCACTGGTGACTACCCCCAGTATGAAGAATGGCTGTTCAAGCTACAAGCATACCTCGGCCTCATAGACCGAGACTTCGACCTGGCGCTACAACTAGCACAAGTGGCTACACGACAGATTGAGGACACAGACATCAGAACACACATACTCGACCCTACACAAGCAAGCAAAGCAGTAGACCTCTCCAGTGATCTACACTACATCCTCATCAACATCTGTCAGGGAGCAGCAGCTTCAGTATTAAGGCAAAACCGCTATAACGCAAACGGATGTGAAACACTACGACTACTACACAACAGGTTCAGCCTACCAGTAGGAACAAGAAGCGTTGGCTACCTTACCAAACTACTGGAACCTACATTCAACGAAGCGCAGTTTGAAGAACAATTTCTACAATGGGAATACGACATCAACCGCTACGAGAAAGACAATGGAACAGCACTACCAGATGGAATCAAAATAGCAATACTACTCAACAAAACCAAAGGAGCACTGCAGCAACACCTCCAACTGCGAGCTGGACAGATCACGAGCTACATCGAAATCAGAGCACTCATCTTGGACTACTACAAGACGATTTCAGCCTTCACTAGCTCTACTTCAGCAGTAGGAACAAACTACAATGGTGGAGCTGCACCAATGGATGTTGATAACATATGGAGGAAAGGAAGAAACTACAAAGGCAAAGGAAAAGGAAAAGGCAACTACAAAGGAAGCAAAAGCAAAGGCAAGTACAGGAGTTATAAAGGACACTACAAAGGATTCGACAAAGGCAGCAAAGGAAACTACAATAAAGGAGGATACAACAAGAGCAAAGGAAAAAACTACTCAGGAGCCAAAGGATATGGATCAAGCAAAGGCTACAAAGGCCAGGGAAACTACAGCAAATCAAAAGAAAAAGGAAGCAACAACTACACAACATCCCATCGATGTGGCAAGCCTGGCCACTGGGAACAAGACTGCAGAGTGCCAGTATGGCACATAGGAGAAGGAGAAGAACTACATCCACTAGAACAAGAACAAGCAGATCATGACAACAATGAAGAACTACCTCAGGATGTGAACGACACTTGGGACTGGTACTACGAAGGAGAAGAAGGACAACACGAGGTGAACTACATGGAGGAGAACTGGAACGACTACGACTATGACAACAGCTGGGATTGGAATGACAACAGCTATGAGGACACAGCAAACTACATTGGAGGCATCAACGAGTTACCATTGGACACATCAGACAAGCAAACTCACGACTACACAAGCACAAATCCAAATCACTACTTGGCAAGAGAACAACACACACAACATCATGGAACGACCACAGCAAGAGCTTTCAACAATTCCTACAAGAAGACACCACACAGCTACACTTCGACATAGCAGCAGCAAGACAACAACAAAGGAACAAGAAGATTGAGGACACTATCGCACACTACATCATGTACTCCAACTTCAAGTCATACCACCACCTGTTGATCGACTCAGGAGCATCTACACACGCTTGCCCGAAGGACTACGCACCAGACCTACCGCGACGACCTTGTGGAGAATCAGTTCCACAACTCTACACGGTTACAAACAAGAACATTCCTGTCTACGGCATCAAGTACGTTCCCTACAAGCAGGACAACTTCAGGATCATGATACCTGTCAAGAGACGGCAAGGTGACGTCCCGTGGGGCGCAGCTGTAAATACCAACCACGTAGAAAGGTGTATACGGTCAAACCGTTATAGCCGAACCCGTGTAACTGTTGTAAGGGAGAAGGAATAATAGTTACAACAGTGGTCCTGACAAATGCAGCGCAAGCGAAGTGTTTTCCGCTCTCAATTGCCGATCACGTATGAACGCAGCTTCACATAAGATCTTGAACCTCACTGGTGACTTGAGCCAAATGGCAATCAATGGAACCTTGTAAGCAACACAAACACGGACCTCAGAACTGCTTCCCAATTTAGGCACGGGGCCAGGCGAAAAGTCGCGTATACAGCTTCCTCCCTTCGGTTGATCTCACAACACCGTTCGTGTCCGCGTTCCAGTTCGCGCAACAGTTCACGCAAGAAGTGGGATTGTATTTTGAGTTTGACCCGAGCACCTTCGACTTGTTCACCTGCATTTCTTTCACACAAAGTTCGCAGATTAACTCACTGAGCTCGGTGACCGCATACCATCGAAGACGTTGATCGCTGACATCGATGTTCCCAAACGCATCTTGTCCGCCGTGTCCTTCATCCTGCCGTTCTTGCCTCCGTTTCGATTGAGCAGTGAAGGTCGGCTTGTACTCGAGTTTCACCTTCGACTCCTCCATGTTCTTCGGGATATTGAAGCGAAGGTCGGGCTCGCTTATGCATGTCTCCTCCAGCTCACACACGAACGCGTTGCTTGGCGCGATCACGTCGATGGATTTCTCCACCAACAATCGCTTCAAGAGGAAATGTTGCAGATTCGAGCTTCCAGGGATCTTGTAGTTCTTACCTGTGAGCGCGTGGGCAACGCGCCACAGGCGATCGTTCTCGGTCACCGACGCGCCTGCTGCCTTGCAGATCTCGCTCACCTTGTTGGCGATCGTCCCCAAGTCCCCTCTTCCTCCATGGAAAGCTACGTTGCGATTCACGCACACCACAACCAAGCCCTTGTACGTGTTGACGAGGTCGGATATCGTCTTTTGCAAGGAGTCAATGATGGGGTTGGCGGTCACCTGCCACCCACACCCCCTCATGCACACCCAGTCATAGAGCGACATCCAAATGTGCACCGACACAGGTGAGTCATCCATGTCTCGCCTCCGTCGTTCGACGATGAGCTTCTCCAGTTTCTGCAATCGGGAGATGATGTTCATTGTATCTGCGGACGAGGAGACTTGCTCACTCGAACCGTAGTACGATCTCTCGATGTTTGTCCATCCCTGTTCGTTGACCATCATCTGGAAGGTTTTCGTGCCCCCTTTTGCATTGACAGCCCTCAGGGGCCAATCCAGGACCAAGAAGCTCTTCTTCTGAATCATCATGTCGCGAATCGTTGCCCCACCAATGGGGCCCCTTTTCTGCTCCTTGATGATCCGGGTCAACCGTCCAGGTGCGTTGTCTGGGTTCTTCTCTGCCTGTATCAACGCATTGATGGCTTTGGCGCCCGGAAGGCGTCCAGTAATCAAGCATCCTGTTTGGGCACACATGAAAGCATACAGCCATGCCGCATTCCCTTTTCTAACATAGGAAAGAATGATCTTCTCTGCGCTGGTCTTCTCCTCGAAATGTACCAGCGAAGAAGTCAGGCATCTCAGCATACACTCCCAATATGTCGCGTTCTTCCCATCTGCGAGACACGGCCCAAATACAGTTTGTATGATTGGGTACCCTGTGTTGGCGTCTATGTTGAACTTCACGCTGACAGTTGCGCCACTCAGAGTAATACCCCCTTCGAATGAGGTGTATGTGTCGAGCCCAGCAGTTGGGTTGATGATTGTCCATCTGTCATCATCACCACCGGAGTTCATGCGGAATATGGAGTCGATGATCTCGTTGTCGATCTTGACGGCATCGCTTGCATACGACCCCCCACTTGAAGCTCCCTGCTGGGGGACTGGCCCACCAGAGGTTTGTTTCCTTTGCCCGGAGCTCGACGCTGACTTCTGCTGTCGCTCCGTCTTCTGCGGCGGTTCCGTCTTCGATGAACCCATTACCCACCACGTCGGCTCCTCTCCGATCGCGAAGTCCTCGGGGTACCTCTCCAGTTCCCTGTCGGCTTCGTTAACGGTGCAGTAGGTGTTCTGGTCGAAGTCAACCACGTTGTCCTTCTCCGCCTTCTTTTCAATCTCCTTCAGCCAGCTTACCCACTTGCGCCGATCTTGGTTCTCAGCGGCCCTGTCTGCCGCGTGCGGCGCCAAGCTGATGGAGTTGATGTTCATCGCAGGCAGCGTTGATTCGTAGATCATGTCGATGCACCACAGAAAGTTCCTGGCGACCCCGATCTCCCGATAGAGGTCCTTCAGCTCGGACTTGTCCTGACGGAAGTAAACTGTGTACGACTGATCCGTAGCATGCCTTTCCCCGACCAATGGCTGCAACCTCCTCATGATGAAGGAAACGCACATGAGTGAGTTGATTGCTCCGACGCATGCGTCAGAGATGTCGCTGGGGGTTGACCCACAGATCATCCAGCGCAAAAGGTTGTGCTGGTGAGCTCTTTCATCTCTTCTCATTGCATACGCCAGGTTCTTCATCGACGCGCGCAGCTCATTCTGGTAGGTCAGCCCAAGGTCCCAATTCTTCTGGTAGTCGGCTCTTGTGCCATGACCGTAGAAGTCAACCTTGGGAGCCTTGATCACGCTCAACGTGAATACCTTCCCCCAGTTTCGATCTCTGAATTTCGCAATTCTTCGATCATGCCTTTCGAACTCTGCAGTTGTCAGAAACTCCTCGGAGCTCCTCCACCTCCTTGACGACGAGGTCCTGGTTGGTTCATCACTGATGAACTCTTTGTAGACTTCCCCGACCGGAGTGTCTTGGTGGAATGCAGCTGTGAAAGACCGTTCTTCATTGTTCTCGGCCACACCTGATGCGAGATCCCAGATATCTGCGATGGATCTCAACATATCTGCCCCCTCGATGCAATACTTGGCGACATTGAGCAGTTCAGGATTCTTTGCTAGTAGCGATGCCTCACCGCAAAGCTGGTTCAGCGCCGCCACAATCTTCTTCCCTTTGCTGCAGAGTTCCCTCCAACCAAGCATGCGTTCGTCAGCAGAAAGTTGTCCGAAAATCGTACTGATAAACTCCAATGCAACCCTCATGGATTGCCCTTCTCCTTTCATCATTCCGCGGCACTTGGCAGAGTAGTACGCTGAGTAGGCGTAGATGACGGGGACGCCGATGTCCTTGATCCACTTTATGCATGTACCCAGGTCGCTGCCCATTTCCATCCTCGTGGGGATTCTTTTGCCCTCCTCGATGGCGTTCTTCACGAGGTTCCCCAAGAATATTGCCGCTTGCCTGGATTTCCCAACAGGCACGCAGAAGAATTAATTTGTATTGACGACGGTCGCATTGGCAGTCATCTTGATGATATTCTCCAGAACCGGGAAAACCCAAAATAGGCAGCTGCAAATAAAGCCACAGAATAGTCCCAATATATGCCCAGCTTCTAATTGAGGTGCGGGACTGGCCCAACTCCTCGTCGAAACCTGAGGTTCGGGACTGGCCCAGTTCCCCGTTGGAACCTGAGGTTCGGGACTAGCCCAGCTCCTCTTTGGTACAGTCGGGGCGGTGCGAATCTCACACGCAGCAGCTTGATGCTTCCGCGAATTCCCTCGCGTAATGCAAGCAAGAGCGAGTTTCAACGGTGCCGGCTGAAGGCATTCTTGTTCCCACTTTGTTCCCGCGTTCCCGCTTTGTTCCCGTTCTTGTCCCACTTTAGGGTTCTTGTTCCCGCTTTGTTCCCACTTTGTTCCCATTCTTGTCCCACTTTAGGGTTCTTGTTCCCACTTTGTTCCCACTTTGTTCCCACTTTGTTCCCACTTTGTTCCCACTTTGTTCCCATTCTTGTCCCACTTTAGGGTTCTTGTTCCCACGTTGTTCCCATTCTTGTCCCACTTTAGGGTTCTTGTTCCCACTTTGTTCCCACTTTGTTCCCATTCTTGTCCCACTTTAGGGTTCTTGTTCCACTTTGTCCCCACTTTGTTCCCATTCTTGTCCCACTTTAGGGTTTAGTTCCATTCACTCCCCACTTTGTTCCCACTTTGTTCCCTTTGTTCCCATTCTTGTCCACTTTGGGGTTCTTGTTCCCACTTTGTTCCCACTTTGTTCCCATTCTTGTCCCACTTTAGGGTTCTTGTTCCCACTTTGTTCCCACTTTGTTCTCATTCTTGTCCCACTTTGGGGTTCTTGTTCCCACTTTGTTCCCACTTTGTTCCCACTTTGTTCCCATTCTTGCCCCACTTTAGGGTTCTTGTTCCCACTTTGTTCCCACGTTTTTCCCATTCTTGTCCCACTTCCACACTTTGTCCCCCGCGTTCCCACTGCCCACTTGTTCCTCCTTTGTTCCCACTTTATCTTGACTTTCCCACTTTGTTCCCGCGTTCCCGCTTTGTTCCCGTTCTTGTCCCACTTTAGGGTTCTTGTTCCCACTTTGTTCCCACTGTGTTCCCATTTTTGTCCCGCTGTAGGGTTCTTGTTCCCACTTTGTTCCCACTTTGTTCCCATTCTTGTCCCACTTTAGGCTTCTTGTTCCCACTTTGTTCCCATTCTTGTCCCACTTTAGGGTTCTTGTTCCCACTTTGTTCCCGCCTTGTTCCCATTCTTGTCCCACTTTAGGGTTCTTGTTCCCACTTTGTTCCCACTTTGTTCCCATTCTTGTCCCATTTTAGGGTTCTTGTTCCCACTTTGTTCCCACTTTGTTCCCATTCTTGTCCCACATTAGGGCTCTTGTTCCCACATTCTTCCCATTCTTGTCCCATTCTTGTCCCACTTTAAGGTTCTTGTTCCCACTTTGTTCCCATTCTTGTCCCACTTTAGGGTTCTTGTTCCCACTTTGTTCCCACTTTGTTCCCATTCTTGTCCCACTTTAGGGTTCTTGTTCCCACTTTGTTCCCATTCTTGTCCCACTTTAGGCTTCTTGTTCCCACTTTGTTCCCATTCTTGTCCCACTTTAGGGTTCTTGTTCCAACTTTGTTCCCACTTTGTTCCCATTCTTGTCCCACTTTAGGGTTCTTGTTCCCACTTTGTTCCCACTCTGTCCCCATTATTGTCCCACTTTAGGGTTCTTGTTCCCACTTTGTTCCCACTAAGTTCCCACTTTGTTCGCATTCTTGTCCCACTTTAGGGTTCTTGTTCACAAAGTGGGAACAAAGTGGGAACAAGAACCCTAAAGTGGGACAAGAATGGGAACAAAGTGGGAACAAGAACCCTAAAGCGGGACAAGAATTGGGAACAAGAACCCTAAAGTGAAACAAGAATGGGAACAAAGTGGGGACAAAGTGGGAACAAGAACCCTAAAGTGGGACAAGAATGGGGCGGGAACAAGGTGGGAACAAGAACCTTAACAAAGTGGGAACAAAGTGGGAACAAGAACCCTAAAGTGGGACAAGAATGGGAACAACGTGGGAACAAAGTGGGAACAAAGTGGGAACAAGAACCCTAAAGTGGGACAAGAATGGGAACAAAGTGGGAACAAAGTGGGAACAAGAACCCTAAACTGGGACAAGAGTGGGAAAGTGGGACAAGAATGGGAAGAAAGTGGGAGCAAAGTGGGAACAAGAACCCTAAAGTGTAGACAAGAATGGGAACAAAGTGGGAACAAAGTGGGAACAAGAACCCTAAAGTGGGACAAGAATGGGAACAAAGTGGGAACAAGAACCCTAAAGTGGGACAAGAATGGGAACAAAGTGGGAACAAAGTGGGAACAAGAACCCTAAAGTGGGACAAGAGTGGGAACAAAGTGGGAACAAAGTGGGAACAAGAACCCTAAAGTGGGACAAGAATGGGAACAAAGCGGGGACAAAGTGGGAACAAGAACCCTAAAGCGGGACAAGGATGGGAACCAAGTGGGAGCAAAGTAGGGGCAAGAGCCCTAAAGTGGGACAAGAATGGGAACAAAGTTGGAACAAAGTGGGAACAAGAACCCTAAAGTGGGACAAGAATGGGAACTAAGAATGGGAACAAAGTGGGAACAAAGTGGGAACAAGAACCCGAACAAGAACCCTAAAGTTGGACAAGAATGGGAGCAAAGTGGGAACAAAGTGGGAACAAAGTGGGAACAAAGGGGGAACAAGAACCCTAAAGTGGGACAAGAATGGGAACAAAGTGGGAACAAAGTGGGGAACAAGAACCCTAAAGTGGGACAAGAATGGGAACAAAGTGGGAACAAGAACCCTAAACTGGGACAAGAATGGGAACAAGGTGGGAACAAAGTGGGGGACAAGAATGGGAACAAAGTGGGAACAAAGCGGGAGCAAGAACCCTAAAGTGGGACAAGAATGGGAACAAAGTGGGAACAAAGTGGGAACAAGAACCCTAAAGTGGGACAAGAATGGGAACAAAGTGGGAACAAAGTAAAGTGGGAACAAGAACCCTAAAGTGGGACAAGAATGGGAGCAAAGTGAGAACAAAGTGGGAACAAGAACCCTAAAGTGGGAACAAAGTGGGAACAAGAACCCTAAAGTGGGACAAGAATGGGAACAAAGTGGGGGCAAAGTGGGAACAAGAACCCTAAAGTGGGACAAGAATGGGAACAAAGTGGGAACAAAGTGGGAACAAGAACCCTAAAGTGGGACAAGAATGGGAACAAAGTGGGGGCAAAGTGGGAACAAGAACCGCAAAGTGGGACAAGAATGGGAACAAAGTGGGAGCAAAGTGGGAACAAGAACCCTAAAGTTGGACAAGAATGGGAACAGAGTGGGAACAAAGTGGGAACAAGAACCCCAAAGTGGGACAAGAATGGGAACAAAGTGGGGGCAAAGTGGGAACAAGAACCCTAAAGTAGGACAAGAATGGGAACAAAGTGGGAACAAAGTGGGAACAAAGTGGGAACAAGAACCCTAAAGTGGGACAAGAATGGGAAGAACAAAGTGGGAACAAAGTGGGAACAAGAACCCCAAAGTGGGACAAGAATGGAACAAAGTGGGAACAAAGTGGGAACAAAGTGGGAACAGAAACCCTGAAGTGGGACAAGATGGGAGCAAAGATGGGAACCAAAGTGGGAACCAAAGTGGGAACAAAGTGGGAACAAGAACCCCTAAAGTGGGGCAAGAATGGGAACAAATGGGAAACAAAGTGGGAACAAGGAACCCTAAAGTGGGCAAGAATGGGAACAAAGTGGGAACAAAGTGGGAACAAGAACCCTAAAGTGGGACAAGAATGGGAGCAAAGTGGGAACAAAGTGGGAACAAAGTGGGAACAAAGTGGGCACAAGAACCCTAAAGTGGGACAAGAATGGGAACAAAGTGGGAACAAAGTGGGGAACAAAAACCCTAAAGTGGGACAAGAATGGGGAAAAACTGGGAACAAAGTGGGAACAAGAACCCTGAAGTGGGACAAGAATGGGAGCAAAGTGGGAACAAAGTGGGAACAAAGTGGGAACAAAGGGGGAACAAGAACCCTAAAGTGGGACAAGAATGGGAACAAAGTGGGAACAAAGTGGGAACAAGAACCGCAAAGTGGGACAAGAATGGGAACAAAGTGGGAACAAAGTGGGAACAAGAACCCTAAAGTGGGACAAGAATGGGAACAAAGTGGGAACAAGAACCCTAAACTGGGACAAGAATGGGAACAAGGTGGGAACACAAAGGGGGACCAAGAATGGGAACAAAGGTCGGGAACAAAAGTTTTCTTCTTTTTGGAGTTCACTTGTGGTTTTTGGAACAAGAACCCTTAAAGTGTCCAGAATGGGAACATAAGTGGGAACAATATGTGGGAAAAAAGTGGGAAAAAGTGGGAACAGAACCCCTAAAGTGGGACAAGAATGGGAACAAAGTGGGAACAAAGTGGGGAACAAGAACCCTAAAGTGGGACAAGAATGGGAGCAAAGTGGGAACAAAGTGGGAACAAAGTGGGAACAAAGTGGGAACAAGAACCCTAAAGTGGGACAAGAATGGGAACAAAGTGGGAACAAAGTGGGACCAAGAACCTTGAAGTGGGACAAGAATGGGGAAAAACTGGGAACAAAGTGGGAACAAGAACCCTGAAGTGGGACAAGAATGGGAACAAAGTGGGAACAAAGTGGGGGACAAGAATGGGAACAAAGTGGGAACAAGAACCCTAAAGTGGGACAAGAATGGGAACAAAGTGGGAACAAAGTGGGAACAAGAACCGCAAAGTGGGACAAGAATGATGGGGAAAAAACTGGGAACAAAGTGGGGGAAACAAGAACCCGAGTGGACAAGAATGGGAACAAAGTGGGAACAAAGTGGGAACAAAGTAAGAACAAAGTGGGAACAAGAACCCCAAAGTGGGACAAGAATGAGAACAAAGTGGGAACAAAGAGGGAACAAGAACCCCAAAGTGGGACAAGAATGGGAACAAAGTGGGAACAAAGTGGGAACAAGAACCCTAAAGTGGGACAAGAATGGGAACAAAGTGGGAACAAGAACCCTAAAGTGGGACAAGAATGGGAACAAGGTGGGAACAAAGTGGGGGACAAGAATGGGAACAAAGTGGGAACAAAGCGGGAGCAAGAACCCTAAAGTGGGACAAGAATGGGAACAAAGTGGGAACAAAGTGGGAACAAGAACCCTAAAGTGGGACAAGAATGGGAACAAAGTGGGAACAAGAAACCCAAAGAAGAACCCTAATGTGGGACAAGAATGGGGGGCAAAGTGGAACATAAGTGGGAACAAAGTGGGAACAAAGTGGGAACACGAAACCCTAAAAGTGGGACATGATGGGAACAAAAGGTGGGAACAAAGTGGGCACAAGAACCCCTAACGTGGACCAAGACCGGGAACAAAGTGGGAACAACAGTGGAACAAGAACCTTAAAGTGGGACAAGAATGGGAACAAATTGGAACAAAGTTGGGAACAAAGTGGGAACAAACTGGGAACAAGAACCCCAAAGTGGGGCAAGAATGGGAACAAAGTGGGCACAAGGTGGGAACAAGAACCCCGAAGTGGGGCAAGAATGGAAACAAAGTGGGAAGAACAAGAACCCAAAGTGGGACAAGAATGGGAACCAAAAGGGAACAAAGTGGGAACAAAATGGGAACAAGAACCCCAAAGCGGGGCAAGAATGGGAACAAAGTGAAAACAAAGTGGGAACAAGAACCCCAAAGTGGACAAGAATGGGAACAAGTGGGAACAAGAACCTGGGCCAAGAATGGGAACAAGGTGGGAACAAAGTGGGGGACAAGAATGGGAACAAAGTGGGAGCAAGAACCCTAAACTGGACAAGAATGGGAACAAAGTGGGAACAAAGTGGGAACAAGAACGCAAGTGGGACAAGAATGGGAACAAAGTGGGAACAAGAATGGGAACAAAGTGGGAACAAGAACCCTAAACTGGGACAAGAATGGGAACAAGGTGGGAACAAAGTGGGGACAAGAATGGGAACAAAGTGGGAACAAAGCGGGAGCAAGAACCCTAAAGTGGGACAAGAATGGGAACAAAGTGGGAACAAAGTGGGTTCCCAAGGCATTCTTCTGTCTTTGTTTACAAGGGCAGGCTTTCAAGCGTTCTGACCATCTGGTGATCCAAAACACTGCTTGCACGTCACCCTATCCCGGTGAATGCGCTGAGGTTGCTGCTTGCTAACCTTTCTTTTGACGAGTGATGGCCAAGTGGCCAAATCGATATTGATATGGACCAAGTCATGGCCACCAATTTTTGGATTTCTTTTGGCCTGGGTGGCCTGCTTCATTTCAAAAGACTTATTTTGAGTCCTTCTGCGAAACGCGGCTGCAACCCTTTCTGGTATCTCTTGGAATAAGCGCTCCACAAAACTTTCTTGGTGATATTGCGCTTTTTGTGGACCGTGGCATAATGATGCCTGACTGACAGTCCGAGCTGGTATTTGCTGTCACAAGCAGGCAGGTGAACTTGCTTGTGTTGAGGACAGAAAAGGCAACTCCAATGCCTTTCGGCAACCGGCACATCAAAAGGTTTGACGGGAAAAGACTTTGGCTTCAATCTCGCAGGATTTTTCTGATTCTCTTCTTTGTGTCCGGACCTAAGATGCTTGAACTTCCGGTTGTAAAGCTTCTTTTTGGTGGGAGCTTCAACGATCATGCTGCAGTGCGGGCATGCCCATTGACACTCACCGCCATTTTTCACTTCTGATGTCTTTTTGTCGCTGGCTTTACCAGCACTGGCCTTCCTACTTCCTGAGGCTGGGGCAACCGGAGTGGCTTCCCCCCATCTGCACGAAGCCCGGGAACTGGGCGTTGCGGGTCCCCACCTGAGTGATGAGGCTGGCGTGCTGCGACCCCACCTAGGAGCGCTGGCAGTTTCGAATCTCTGTCTTTTGGCGTTCGGAGTGAAGCAAGCATCTTCAGCTCCTCCAATGTAAGCAAATTGCTCATGGCTTTCACGCAACCAAGGCTTAGGGATGGTCTTGTTGTCCTTGGGCGGAAGCAAGGCTTTGTAATGCTTTTGTTTCGGAGGACGAGCACCACTCCCGGATGCTCGACTTTTGAAACCGCAAATCCAGACTGGAACTTAGGGCTAAACACACTGCGGAACCAAGTTCTGACTGGCTCACTGTCATCCGAAGCTTTAGTTTCTTCTAGCGACCAAATGACAATGGGAATTCCTGCGCGGCTTGCAACTGCTTGTATCAAGAAATTATTGGCCCAGCAAGTTCGCTGGGAAGCTTGGCCCAAGAAATCTTGAAAACTCTTGGGAGCAGGCAGGCCTGCTCGTTCATTTGCTTTTCTACAAAGTCATGCGCCCAACAAGCTTCGAAATCGGCGCGGTGACTTTTGATGTGCTTCACTCGCAAGTTGCAAGCTAAGGAATGGACCTTTTCGGGAGTGTCTTGCTTATCTCTGGCGTACGCATCGCCAGTCACAAAAGCTTTGAAGAAACAATCTCCATCTCCTCCGGCGTCCTTCTCACTCCAACCTTGAAGCTTGGCTTGCGGGACACTTTCAGGGAAAGTGCCTGAAGTCTTGTCGGGCTCTGTTTCTGTGTCATTGGGAGCTTCCCTTTTCTTTTCATTTGGCATTTCATCATCCTCATCTTGTTGAGTGGCTTCAACCTGAGAATTACTTGGTGGAGGTTTTTCTGTTGCCTCTGGCGCAACACGAATTTTCTTTCTGGCTTGCTGGCCAGTTTCGGTATCAGCCTCTTGCTGGGCTTTTTCAAACTGCTTTTTGTCACTGGCACCCCACTTCTTTTCGGCGCTGCAAGATACTCCCAGGCTGTGGCTGTTGTGCGTCTGGGGGCAGCACAGCTATTGACCAAAATGGCGTACTCAGAACCCTCATAAATGATCATGTCATCATTCTTGGCTGGTGAGTGGCCGGTAAGGAACCACGTGGCCTTGTGTTTCCCGGCTTTCCTTCTGTAAGAGATGCGAACATCGGTCCACCTTTGCGCCTCAAGAAAAACGCTAAGGTCTGCTTCATCCCATGAGCTTGGAGTGCCTTGGACCTTCCAATGGTATTTTATGGGTTCTTCATCTGCTTTATCCTGATCGACTCCAAGATCATTTGCGCCTCCGGAGCGGAAGCGTATGGCTTTCTTGGCGGCTTGCTGCTGCACACGTCTGAAATATGTCTCATCAGACTCTTGCTTGTTCCGTTGGATCCAGGAGACTTTCTTCTGATTTGCTCTGTCCCCTGTCTTGGTGAAGAAGACTGCGTTTCGGCCACTGTGAGTCAATAGCACGGAAGCATGTTCTTCTTTGATTTTCAGGTGGCCCACAAGCTGGGCCCCCTTCTTTGTCCATTGGCGAACCCAACTTCCACCCGTGAGTTGGCTTGAAGTTAGGCCGAGCTGCCATTGCTGGATGTGCGCAATGATTTTTCCAGGATTGCCCCCTTTGTTGTCGGAGGCATGGATGGCACGATCGCACTCTGGCGCAGTGATTCTCAAAGTGACCTTAGTGGAGGCATCACTTGTTGCAATTGCCGCCTTGGTAGGCGGTCTTGGCTTGGGGCCTTCATTGAAAGACTCGCAAGTTACTTGGACAGGTGCGAAAGGGTTCTTTGCAGAGCTTTGTGCGCGAACCCAAGCCACCTTTTGCTTTTCCGATGTGGCGTAATTACCTTGCCACATCATGGTAATTGGTGCTTTGAACTCGTAGGCACTCAACATGTCCTTGAGCTCCTCATATTGCTGCCAATCAACTTCAGTGATGTTGCCAGGCGTTGCGGTTCCATTGAGCATTGCCTGGTGACACTCATCATAGCTAGTGACGATCGGTGGGACCGTCCACTCACTGCTGACAAAACTTTGCAGGAAAGCTTTGTGTGTCCTTGTCGACCGGTGACTGATCGATCCTGTCGTTGCTGCGACCCATCTGTCTGGCTTTGGATCTGTAGGCGGCTTTGCAGCTTTTGGAGGTTGAACTTTCTCTTTCTCCCACTGGTGATCTTGAGCGGAAGGTGCATTCCAACTCTTTTGCTGTTGTGGCTTAGGCTTTGGCTGCTGCTTTGCTGGCGTCGGGGCCCCTTTGGGCCCTGTACGCTGGTCATCCCCGAGGATCTTGCTCAGAGAGCTTTCGAAAGCCTCTTCGGGCACAATGCCGGCTTTGACCATTAAAACTAATGCATCATTTTTTTCATATAAACTGGGATTGTCGGGATCCTTTCCGTCATCCTCTCTCTTTCTTCTAGTGACTTGCGATCCCCCTGCGCCGCCAAGAAACATGATCGGCCATGGGGGTGTGCTGCTTTGAACTGCGGCTTGGCAGCCCCTATGTCAGGATTCACTGGCGCTCTGGACTTCTCCACTGCTTTCGCTTTTGTTTTGGGAGAAGGCGGCACAGGTATGGCAAAAATCTTAGGACTTGCTCCCTGCGCTTGTGGACGGGCCCATACAGGGATGGTGAGCCTATGTCCTGCTTGCTGTTTTCTACGCAGAATGTGAAAAAAGCCTAAGTTGCTTGGCTAATCGCTTTCTTCTGCGATGCATGGGCTTTCTCTCATGGCCAACCAAACGTGCCATGGAGATCACCTTGTGTCTTGCTCTTTTCGAATCACGGCTGTGCCTGTGACTCTTCTTCTTTCTGCGAAATCTCTTGGCATGTCTTCTCATATTTTGTGGTAAGGACCACAGCAAAGAAAACAAAGGAGGTAAACGGAGACCAAAAGCAAAAGCCAAAGAGGCTCGTTACCATTGCTGCTTGCTAATGCGTCTGCTTCGGGCGACAAAAACTCAGGTTGAGTTAATTGCGAAGCATTGCAAGTGCTCACTAGCGACACCAAATTTGCCAAAGCAACCAGTGATCTAGTTGTCTGAAAGGACTCTGCATTCAACATATCACTTCTGGCACTCCCATTGCAACACATGAAAAGTGCTTCAGTAAGTAAAAGTGACGGACTAGCACACAGCAAATCATGACTTGAATTCTTATAAATTGCACATGCTTCAGTGAAAGATAAACATGCAGCGCTGACGATACGTTGGGAGAACCAACGCATAGCTTGCCACCTACTATTCGCACCAGATGCACATCTGGCCCCCGGAGACGACGCGGACGTCGTAGGCTGTTCTTCGGGAGAACCCCAAAGGGGTACAAGAATAAGAACAAAGTCGGAACAAAGTGGGAACAAGAGCCCCAAACTGGGGCAAGAATAGGAACAAAGTGGGAACAAAGTGGGAGCAAGAACCCCAAAGTCAGGCAAGAATGCGAACAAAGTGGGAACAAAGTGCGAACAAGAAGGCTAAA
Organism: Effrenium voratum; assembly: GCA_963377175.1. Taxonomy (NCBI): domain Eukaryota; class Dinophyceae; order Suessiales; family Symbiodiniaceae; genus Effrenium; species Effrenium voratum. The sequence goes on from CAUJNA010003346.1 coordinate 418,177, forward strand.
GGCAAGAATGGGAACAAAGTGGGAACAAAGTGGGAGCAATAACCCCAAAGTCAGGCAAGAATAGGAACAAAGTGGGGAACAAGAACCCCAAAGTGGGGCAAGAGTGGGAACAAAGTGGGAACAAAGTAGGAACAAGAACCCCAAAGTGGGGCAAGAATGGGAACAAAGTGGGAACAAAGTAGGAACAAGAACACCAAAGTGGGGCAAGAATGGGAATAGGCTCAAGAGCGATTTTTGCCATGTGCCAGGTGCTAGGCCCCACTGGCTGCTATGCGTCTGCAACGTACAATTCCTAACGATGCAAGTCAAAAACGAAAATCTAAGAACTTGCACCATCTTTGGACTTTCACGGATCATGATCAAGCACCTCCCACAGCATCTTCACAAACGGGACTTCTATCGGGCTGCAAGCTACTTGAGCTGTTGGGCTGCTATGTGTGTTATGCATCATCATGGTGATGCGTACAACGAGCGTTCAAACTTGCAGTAAAGGATATGGGACCCATTCTGGCAAAGTCAGACAATCTCGACGTTTTTAGTGATCGAAGTGAAAGCACGAATCTAAGGTTCCAAATGCGAGGGCTGGCTGCTATGAATAGGAACGCCTTCATTGTCATTGCCACTCCGGATACCCAAAAAATCTCACAAGCCTCAATTGCAGGAGTCTTGCGTCTGGACAAATGGAGAGTTCTCTTAACAATGCAATTGCGCCACCGCGCCCCACCCATTTCAAAGGGGCCTTGTATTGATTTGCTCTCCGAGGAGACATCAATAAAAAGTTAGGATGCTTGCCATGTTTTTCTAGCAACCTGCTGCCATTGGCTTATTGCTGGGAATGCAGGAATGCGGCAGGTTCCCTTAAGGAACCAGTGCCCAAGTCTATCACAACCTGATCAATTGTATTGAAAGTGGGCCATCACTTCATATGAAACATGGGATCTACCAAACCTGCGCGACTAGCCTAAGCGAGGCGCTTTGCTTGCTCAAAGAGCAGAAAGTTTGAAATGCACCAACAATAGTGTGAGCAGCGGGTATTCGGCCGCTGTGGTCGGCAAGCCGCAATGTCAAAATTTCTCAAATGACTAATTCTCCAAGTTGACACCTGGCATTTGCAGCAATCGGTTGATTGCACATGGGTTGCGATTGGGCACCTACACTCCTTTCCAAGCACGATCCATCTTGGTCCATGCTATTGATGGAGAAGTGAGGCAACGGCAACTGAGGCAAGTGAGGCGAGCGAGGTGGCATACTCCAAAGAACAACAACACCTTTCTACTGGACAACCTGGTCAGAGCTAGTGGGCGATGGCATTTGCTTTGAATTCCAAGTTGTCAGAACCCAGCACTCCCACACTTCGCCAGTGTGTTGGTGGGCCTTCTTTTGCAAGATTGACACAGACGCTTTGGAAAATGACGCTTTGCTGGAAGTGCAGCACATCCTATAGCATGTGAAATTACGGTAAAGGTGCGGTAGTCAACAACTTCGAAGGCAGTTTGCTATGGAAGCCCCACGTGTCCACAGAAAAAATTGAAGATACCTGGTCACCCAACGTGATTGACAGCACTAAGTACAGATACTACTCGACGAAGTTTCAATGAGCACTTGAGGCTGCATACTTTGATTTGAGTCACAGAAGTCAAAACACAAAGCATGCAAGTTGCCTCATTTTCCGCTACGGGCTAGGCCAATGCTGCTCTTGCAATGCGAAGCGCCAATCACTGCATAGGGCACACGCAATGCCTCATGCAGCTGGAGAACAGTCCATCTACCCCTGAAAAGCTGATAAGGTAACCCACTAAACCATTCAAGAAACATGCTACGGGGAAGACTGTCAAGCAGTTCAAAGTCCATACCCATCCCTTCGCTTCCTCTGAGTTTGCCACACATGGCTTTGGGGTGCTTTGGACCCTGAGACATGCTTGCTGGCTCTTGTCTGCGGTTCGGGTGAAAACGGCTGTGCAGTTGAATGTGTTTGGGGTAAAGCGTTATCTCTGGAAAGGCAAACATCCCTAAAACCGTAAAAACTCTTGCCATCACTTTGAAGCCATGTCAGCAACTATTGAAAGTTTTGACAATCCACTTTACAATAAGTGGCTAGATACAAGAACTTTTGTGAGTTTGATGTTGACTGGACGTCAAATTTGCAACGTAAGACCTGGTCCTGGTGCCAGGCACTTTGACATGCTGGATCAACTTTTCCCTGGCATATCATTGGAGCACTCTTACTATGCTCCTGAAATACTTCGTTATGGAACATGCCAGTTGGTGAAACCACCAAATGATACTTGCGCACAACTTTCTGGGTTGCATTGCCTGAACCGTTGTCTTTTAAAGTTTTGGCAACTTCCAGAATCTTTGCAAAGGACTTGTCATAGGCACCTGACAATTTGCAGTTTGGACTTTGTCCTCGAAGTGCTTGTTGCTCACTACTTTTGGTATGAGCATTTACAATGTCCAGAACATTGGATTGGGTCATCATCGGATGGACTTAGACTTCCTGTCTTCTTTGTCAGAACTTTGGTCCAATCAGGTGCCAACTTTTGGAACCGTTACTACATTGATCACTTTTTGAAGGTCAATGTAACTTTGGATTACTTTGAGTTTCCAAGAGAAAGTGTGATGTCTTGCGCACTCTACTCTTTCAGTATGAGCTTCAACTTTATGGCTCATCAGTTCAACTCGCTTGTGGCACGTTCCAGTGGCAACTTTGTCAGAATGGGACATTTGATTGCACACAAGAACTTGAGGGATCAACTTTCTGATAATGAACATGCAATCCCTTGAGAACTTTTGGTTCCACTTTTCAGATCGATGCTGTAGATTTGAATTCAGAATTCACTTGAGTGTCACCTGAAACTTTGGGCGTCGACTTTGCTGTCGTTTTCTTTTTGCTTCAAGCTTTTGTTTCTACTTTTTGTTCAAGTGATCCTTGAACTACGTTCATGGGACAGACTCACTTTGGCACTCTCACTTTTATTCAAGGCAAACTATGCAAAGGAGTTTTGAAGTGCTTTAGGCGCCAACCACTTTGTACTAGAGACATCCCAACTTTTGGTTTCGAAGTCAACTTTGGTAGGATAATTGAAAAGATGCTGACTGAACTTTTCTGATCCTGGAATTTTGAACTAGTAGCTTGACTTTTTCAGTACTTTGCATGGTTATTCAACTTTGAAACATGCAAGGTTAATTAGTGCGACTTTAAAGTCACAGGGCTTTAAGTCAAGGGGTGCGAAATATCATGCACTTTTGTCCCCTCTTGCATGTTTACTTTTGTCATCATTACTTTGCCAAATACTTTGGCTCAAGGCTCATGTGCCTGGAGAAAAGGAGACTTTGCTGAGTCTTACTTAGGTTGGACTTAGTAGTTGGTTGGAAGTACTTAGAGTACTTTGGGTTTTCGCAAGCTCCCAACACGCGGCAAACAACACACGTAACGCCCTGCCTTAGCCACAACTCTCACCGGGCACTTGCACTCAGAGGTCTGCACTTTGAACAGGAACCTGAGATCTGCACTGCCGCCGCCTGCGCAGAGTAAGTCAACATCAACTGGCAGCTTGCCCCTCTTTTCACTCAAACTCTGATGCTTGTTGGGCAACCTAGGTTGTGTCAACGTTATGCCAAAACTGAGACGAACATCTGATGATCAAAACCGAGACCAGTGCCGAGATCTGCACTTTCTCGCTCAAACTCTAATGCTCGCTGTGCTGTTGCCTGCTCAACTTCATTTTCTGCTCGCAAAATCGGATTCCGGAAACAGTAGGGGGCCCTGCGCAGTTGGCTGGCCGGAATTCTGTGGAAGCCCTTCCATGCAACCTTTTTTCATCAAAACATCCCTCGGCGTTTGGGCTTCGTGTTGGCTTCAAGCGCATCGGTCTTCTGCTTGAGCAGAGCGTGCACGGATGGCGACGCTGCACAAAACCGCTCATCCGCCTTAGTGGTGGCCTTGACATAGATGCAGTGGGCACCTTGAGCCTTCACCGCCTGTGCCAGATGCTTGCTGGTGAAACGGTCAGCGAAGTCCACGGACCTTACGCACTGCTCAAAGGGGGCGTCCGCCACGCGGCGGGCCACCTCCTTGGCAGCTGGGACCTCTTTTGGGCCGAAGCCGCCCTGCGCATCGATGCCGAAGAAGCGCAGGATCTCCTCCTCCTGACTGCGCAAAACAAAAAGGCGCAAAACAAAAAGGCTCAAGTCAACCCCGTCCTGCGCGCTGATGGTTTCGAGCCGGACCTCCTCGAAGGTCTTGGTTCGCAAGGCCTGCGCCAGGTCCTGCGGGGCTGGAAAGGCTTTGCAACACACCGAGCCTTTGCAAAGACAAGGCTGGAAAGACAAGACAATGCACCGGCCTCCAACTTGCCCACGTTGCCGCCGGAGAGGTGGAGGAGTTCCGACTTGTGCTCGACGGCGACGGCTCCACCGTGGTGCTTGAGGAACGTCTGGACCTGGTCAGGGAGAGCCAAACAAAAACTCAAAGGAACGCTCTCAGCAAACCCGCCTCCTCCTGCTGGCACTCTTCCTCGCTCAGCGGTTGGATCTGGAACCGAACTTCCCGGGCGTCCGCATCAAAGCTCAGGGCCATGGAGGCGCTGCTCGCCAACACGATGACTTTCGCCAATTCGGCGTCGTAGCCCCATGTCTTGGCGAAGCCAGAACAACTGCGTACAACTGCCATGTCGCTGACCTCCCGGGGGATCTCCAGGACAATGATGGGCCGTCGGCTCAGCGTCTTTGCGGCCTGCTTCAAGGCCTCCTTTGCCTCAACGTCGCCGAGGGCACCCAGCTCCTGGCAAAGCTTTTCTCCTGCCATGTGCTTGTCGCTGTGGAGCTGCACGTGGACGATGCCCTCGCGAAAGCCTGCCTGTTCGAAAGCCTTGAAGAGGGCAAAGCTCTTACCGGCCAGGTGGTTGCCCCAGATCAGCACGGGGGAGCGGTCATCCAGATCCAGCAGGCGCTTCATGGTGACCTAGCACAACAGGGTGAAAGACAAAGCGACACGGATGCTGACGACTTGTGCATGACACCGGGCCTGGACCTGCTCGCGCGGGATTTCCACTTTGGGCTGGAAAGCGTGGAAGGAACTGTGGATCACGCGAGTAACCATACGAGCGCGATCTTGTTCTTCTTGCCGGCGCTTCCAAGCGTCTAGCACAAAGCCACCGATAGCAGCACCTGCGCCTAGAGCTGGTACGCTACCGGGCACGCGGCTGAACATGGCTCCGATACGCTGTTTCATCGCTGCTACAAGCCCAACATGACTTGGACACTCAGATTTCTGCGAAAAGAAAACATGCAAAGAGCTGAGCTTGTTATTACTGCTTGCGAAGCACTCTCTGCCGGCCGGAGCCTCTTCCAGGAACTGCCAGAGCTCCGCACAAGGCCTCGAAAAGCGCGTACACGAAGTGACTACACCGACTGCAAGTCAAGCCTACCCCAAGCTACACTCAACACGATAGCCACAGTCCCCACAGGCCTGCCGAAGGGGCGTTCGCAGAGCTCATGAAATGGCTGCGGAAGAAGCAAAGGCAAACAACCATCACATTCAAAAATCCAGATGCTCATGGTAAATCTTAGCCTTACCTGTTATCATAGTTCAATAGTTCCTTTGGTTAAAATTTGTTGATGCATCATATATGGTTTTAAGTTGCAGTCTACGTACACCTTTTGACATGTATGTGCCCTCAGGAGAAACTGTGTACACTACGCATTATAAATTGTGTTGTATTCCATGTGCAGCATGCGATGTGCGAGACATGTTTGCTGGTACCTGGTTGACTCCAGAGATCCGCTTGAGCAAAGGTGTCTTGAATGCAGGGCATGAGAAGGCCTACCAAAGAAATAAGCTTGACTCAATCAACTGTAAAACTGATACAAATGTAGTCAAAAACATGGCTTGGCGAATTAAGCGTTGTAAGGGAGAAGGAATAATAGTTACAACAGTGGTCCTGACAAATGCAGCGCAAGCGAAGTGTTTTCCGCTCTCAATTGCCGATCACGTATGAACGCAGCTTCACATAAGATCTTGAACCTCACTTGTGACTTGAGCCAAATGGCAATCAATGGAACCTTGTAACACAAACACGGACCTCAGAACTGCTTCCCAATTTAGGCACGGGGCCAGGAGGGTTTTAACAATACCCTACTACGTTTGTGATGTGAAGTATCCAATCCTCGGTGCATCAAGACTACTTGATAGAGGATATGGACTTGACTTCACTCCACGACACTGCACCATCACACATGCACAACAACAAGCACACCTCATAAGACACTCAGGACTTTTCTACCTACCAATGACTACAGACAATGGAAAATCCATTGCTGCGATTCAACCTACAGAGAGAGCAGTACAACAACAAAAACAAATTGCACCACTCACCCACACAGACCAAGGACTACGACAGATCCTTGGTGGAAACACTGACTACTGGAAACTTAATGGTGGCTACGCCATCAGAATACACAAACGACCTCCGGCAGAGCTGTGGTTGATGGCTTTGTGGCGCCACACGCATGAGATTGTCAGTGACACTGTTGGCTTTTGACGGGTGCATGTCTGTTTCATTTCGTCTGCAGCCATTTGTCTGGCAGAACTGCAGTTGCTGGGTCGGTCTGGCGGGTGCGAGCCTGTTTCATTTCGTGCGCAGCCATTTGTCTGGGGGGGGAGGCTTTGCGTTGTTCATACCACACAACAGCGGTTGCCCAATACCTGAAGGAGAACTAGATGATTGGCGACTAACCATCATCAACAGACAAGGGCAAGAGCAAGAACAACTACAAGAGAACCCAACACAACTTTCCAAGCAAGAACTACAACGAAGACTAGAAGGTGACAACTGGACTGGAGAAACCAGATTCAGAAGAAAGATAACACCTACACGCAGAGCAACATCAAAGACCACACCAACAAGGCAGAGCTCACAACCACAACGGCTAATGGACACACCACCAACCAGATCAAAGATCCAACTACGAGCACCACAAAAGATATGGAGACCTAAAGCAGCACCTTCTACAAATCTTGACACCACACAACCAAAGGAGACAATCCACAGACCACTCACAGCACAGGAGGACAACCAAGACTGCTGGGAAAGACAAGGTGAATACTGGATAAGACACCACACAACACTTAGAACAACTCTATTCACTCCAACAGATGGACCAGGACATCCACCATCACAGAACTACAATCACCCACAACAACTTTGGAGAAGTTTCACAACGCAAAGATGACTGGACAGTCATGGGCAACGCAGCACTACCATTTCAATGGAAAGGAACAACAAGGTTCACCATGAAGAAAGACTACGAGTACATTCAGGAGAACCACGATGAGGAACAACAACACGAGCATCATGAAGCACACAGAGCAAGAGGACTACGACAACCACGCAGCCCACTCCACAACAAATAGCAGAACACAATCTTACACACCTACCATACAGAAACTGGTGTCCAATTTGCGTTCAAGGCAAAGGATGCCAAGACAACTACAAGAAACAACAATCACGACAACCCGTCATTCAAGTAGACTTTGCCTACATCAAATCACAACAAGACCCAAAGACCATACCAGTACTGACAGCAGTTGATGTTACTACACAACTGTGTGTGGCAGTAATGGTCCCGGACAAACCATCAATGATGGACTACATGGTCAACAACCTGCAAGCATTCATCTTTGAGTGCGGAAGAACACAAGGCATACTACAAAGCGACAACGAAGACACACTCAACGCACTTCTAAAAGCTACAGCAGCAAAAGTCGGCTCAATGACTGTACGACACTCACCGTCTTACAGCAGCAACAGTCAAGGAAGCGTTGAGCGACTACATAGAACACTCCTCGGACAAATCCGCGTTGTCAAAGCTCAGGTTGAAAGCAACTACAGCATGACGATGTCCACAAAGCACTGTCTACTACCTTGGATAGTACGACATGCAGCATGGACGGTAAATCGCTACGTCATTCACTCAGACGGCTACACAAGCTTTGAACGCCGCTGGGGAAGAAACTACGAGCGAGCAATCTGCGAATTTGGCGAGACACTACTTTACCCTCCACCACAACACAAGAAACTTCCAAAAGCAGACCTACGGACGCAGAAATGCATCTGGCTCGGACAAGTTTCCGAAACCGGAGAAAACCACGTCGCAACGGAATCAGGCGTACAGAAGGCACGAACAGTACGGAGACTACAACCGGACTTCAAATACGACCTCGCACTGCTGAACAAAGTTTCCGGCACACCATGGGCACCACGACGGAGCACCTACAACCCATCGTTCGCAACACTGTTGGATACGCAACTATACAACCGTCAGAGAAAAGAAGGTCCACGCAAGATTTCGGACAACAAACGAACGCTACGGATGACATCGTTGCGGAACCCGCAACAAAACAACAACGCACTACACCACCTCCACGACTTCCGTCTACATCGACGTCAAGTTCACGACCACTACCGGATAGTCCTATGGCTACTTCACCAACCGGGCGACAACATCCACCACTACCAGCACCACCTCGACAAACACTACGACGTTTAACTCCGGAAGAAGTAACGCAACCAACTAAAGCGCAGAAGACCTCAAAGGACACTACAGTCAGATCAACGCAGCAAGCAACCAAAGAACCACCACTACGACAGAAAATCAACGCAGTGACACTTCCCAGCGGGAAATCCGCGACGACACCTCAGACGACCAACCCATAATCGGAATGAAACACGAGTCAAACCAAATGAAGCTACACGACGTCTACGACGAAGTAGATGCGTCTACCGTCGACGACAACGTCATCAGAGAAGCGATACCTACAAGATGGGTACATATAATGAAAGGACCAGGAGTACGAAGCCGAATCGTCGCAAAAGGCTACACAGAGAAGATCGAGGACAAAGACTCCATCTACGCCTCTACACCAATGTTCACGACACTCCGGACACTTCTCGCGCTACAAATGTCACGACCAAACTGGATCGCGCGACTAGGTGACGTCTGTACAGCATTTCTACACGCACCCATCGCAAAAGACCACGACGGTAAACAACGTGACGTCTACCTTTGGCCACCTAAAGAACTTTGTCCACAACAGGACAAAATCTGGCGACTAAAGAAAGCCATGTGTGGACTACGCAGTTCACCAAAAGCATGGCAGGACTACCTGGCTGAAGTGTTACAAAAGCTCAGCTTTGTAAGACTAAACTCAGAACCTAACGTCTACACCAATGCGACCCGCGACTGCTACATCATGGTCTACGTGGACGATCTACTAGTACTTGGAGACAAGACTGCGGTCGACTCCACCTTCGAGGCCGTCCAGAAGCAGGTCCTACTCAAGCACATCAGCTACCTCGAGCCTGGCAAACCACAACAATTTCTTGGAAGAAACATCGACCACTTTGGCAACTACTGCAATCTTGGACTAAAGGACTCCTACATCGACAACATGATCGAGGAGTCTGGAATGAACAACTGCAACTCAGTGAACACTCCAGGAATTGCACACTACAAACCAACAATAGAAGATGAAGCACTACTTGACCACGAACAACACAAAAGGTACAGAAGGATTGTTGGCACACTTCAATGGCTAGCACACACACGACCAGACATTGCATACTCCACAAAAGAACTAGCACGAGACCTCACAGCACCTACAGAACTTTCACTAAAGAGAGTCAAACATCTACTACGCTACTTGCACGGCACCAAGCACTATAAATTCACCATAGAACCAACAACAACACTCAGAGCAAACACCAACAACATCCCGGATCTCGACGCAGGAAACCAACTTCAGGTTTCAACATCATCTTTTTAGGAACAACAGTTGCATTTGGCAGCAGAACACAAGCTACAATAGCACTCAGCTCAGCAGAGTCTGAACTCTACGCCAGTTGCACAGGAGTTAATGAGGGACTACACCTCAGAAACTTCCTACTTGAAACCAACATTTGCAGCAAGCTAAACCAACGCATCCACACAGACTCCACAGCAGGCAAGAGCATTGCTACACGACCAGGCACTAGCAAACGAGCAAAACACACCGACCTCAAATTTCTCTACACACAAGACCTCATCAAGCACGACATCATCAGAATCCTTAAGATCAACACACTTCACAACAGCGCAGATTTGTTTACCAAATACATCAGCAAAGAAACACTACACAGGCTCATCCAGAGCATTGGGATACGCATTTAGCACTACGAACGACCAGCACAGCAGTTTCACAACAACAACAACGACTTTGGACATTTCTTGTATGTAAGTAGCTACATGTAACACGACACCTTTGGTATGTAAGTAACAATAACTACATGTATTTTCACTTGCACTTTTGGCGGCTGAGTCAACACTACAGTTGTTTGTTTTACATGTCTGCGTGCGCCGCCTGCCTGGTAGCAACTACTTAAGCTCATTTTGTTTTTGCCCCGTTTCACTACGTTTTGCATTCCACTGCAGCCATGGTCGCTCCATCTACTGCAAATGCTACGATGGGAGACGCCACTACGCCCGACAGGGCAACTACACCTGAGGTGGCGGTCACTACGGACCCCAGTGACCACGGAACTCCACCACCTCAAACCTACAACGACTCCAACTACCACTTCAACCATTCTACACCTGGCAACATGGTCTACTACAACCCGACCACAGTGATGGACCAACTACACATCACTGCAACCACTACACCACCATTGCCCGACAACACACCCTACACTCAGTTTTTCACTGCACTCACACTTGAAGAGTATCAACTACTCTCACAACAACAAGCAACTCCACTGGCACAACTGGATTACACGCAACCCATTCACTGCATCCCTAGAGACCTTCGGATGCCCCGCTACAACTCTACACTGCTCAGCGTTTCACTACCTGAAGCAGCCAACGTCCGCTACTACCACACGACTTCACTCCACACTACAACCAGCGACAACACCAACTACATCATCATCCAACTCCAGATTGAACAACCACTACTCCTGACTTACCTCACTTCAGGACAATTTCTACACTTCACAGAACTACTACCCCCCGACTACACCAATTCCACAGACCATCTACAAGGTGAACTACAACATGACCACCTTCACTGACAACTACAGCCTCAGGAACAACTACCTTTGGAACTACCACATGCCCCGCAGTTACTACCATCCTTTGCAAGAGTATACAGTACTACGGATTCACACTACTCACCATGACAAACCTCACTCAACATCACAGAGCACTACTACACCGCTTTCTCAGAAAGTACGACCAACACATGTCGTGTTCTGAGATAGACGACGAGCGACTACGGGGAGAAACTACATGACAACATTTTTCACCATACATTGCTACGCGACCTTGGACAACAGACTCCAGATGGTCCAAGACTATCGCGCCCAGAAATGGGGACTACATCCTTGAGCTCATGCTCCACTACAACGAGCGCCTGCCTCACTACTTCCATCCAGCGCCCTACATCGAGCTGGAACCTGAACAGCGTGAACTACTGAGCGCAGGTCACTACTTTTGCCAATACAGTAGAATTGATGAACAACAATGGTTTCATCACTACTGTCAATCCATGTTTTGCACTTCAGTTGAAAAGGTACTACAAAGACCTTTTAACTGAGGGGCCGTGTCAAACTACATGCTTCACTTCCTGCATATGTGTTGCATGTATGTTCCCTACCGCAGGCCTTGAGCTTACTACTCTGAAAAGGTTGGCAGCTGCAAACTACATTGGTTGACTGTTTGTTTGAACACTACAGCACTTGCACTTGTAAGCAAAAGTACCAACTAAATTTAACATCTCAGAGAAGAGACTCTCTCTCTCTCTCTCTCTCTCCCGCCCAATTAATTAACGTCACCTGGCTCTGTGAAGGTGTTTTGCTCCACCCGCAACCACAGCCTCAGAGAAAAAGAAAAAAAAGGGGCAGGCTTCCTGGCTTGACTGAGTCTTTCTGGGTCTCCATGCGGCTCAGCTCGCCGCTCAACCTGCGTTCAAACGCAATACGTCTCAGGCTTCTCAGGACTTGGGAATTCGGCATCGTTGAGACTCTGACGCAGGCAGCTAGTTGCAGCCTCACACAATGTCACACAAGCCGCTGAAGACTTGTGTAGATGGAGTCCTAAGCCCCCGGACACACCTTCGTGGGACCTACGGCATGCGCAGCTGCTCGCTCATCTTGCTTAATCATTTTTTGCGCGTGTTCCTTGTATGCACATCTTGGCTGCAACCGTGAGTGTCGGAAAGAAGGCTTGCAAAACCAAGCCCAAGGCACACCGCTTCCTATCCAAGTGCACGCAGGAGAAAATACGTCGCATGCTGAAACCTTTACGGGAAAGGTCAATGTGCTCACTAGCCTCTGGATTCTGCGGGTGTGGATTTCATGCGTGTTGGCTTCCAAGCTGTGAGGTTGGCCATAGGCATGCGCTGCGCGCTCCTCAAAACCGCACAGCTGTTTATATGCGGAGCTTGGCAAAGCAAAAAACATGTGCCGGGCCGAGACCCAAAAAAACACAAAACAAGTCTCGGCAACACGTCAACTTGAAGTCTTGCGTCGGGGGCCATGAGCCCGGGTTGCTCGCCCGCGCTGCCCAGGTGCCCGGGCAGTAGGTTGTGGGACCTGAGCCCACAGAAAAAGAAAGTAGAAAAGGACAAGGATGCAAAATGACAAAATGGGACCGGCGATACGCAACAGCCGTCTCGGAAAAATCCTTCAAACACTTCAGACGCACTCTCACTCTTGCATGACCCAAATTCCGACTCATTCCCCGCATTCGGCCACTCGCTATTCTGTCCTGCTTGTGAAAAGCCTCCTTCCCTTCCCCCTTCCCTTCGCACTTTCCACTCGGCTGCAAAACTCCCTCCGGTGTGTCTTCTTTTTGCCTCTTATCAATCTTCCTTTTGCATTTTATATCTCACTTCCCCCTTGGTGTCTGTTCTTTTCAACTTTTCCCGCTTCCTTTCTCAGGCTCTTTCACTCTCCGTCTCCGGAACTTGGCCTAGGGGCCTGGGCCCCCCTGCAGATGCACCTCACGGAGGCCCGGGCACGCGCGGAGCCTCGACTAAGAAAGACACGGGAAGCACGCGAAAAGGAATGAAGAGGAAGCACAAAAGATGAAGAAAAGGAACGAAACAGGAACGAAGGAATGAAAAGGAAGGACAAAAAGCGCAAGGCACGCAAGCTCCTTTTTCAAGGTCAGGCGCAGACTTCGTTTCAGGCGCAACACTTTCGCAAGGTCAGGTATAGATTTCGTGGAAACAAGGCCCAGTACAGGTTTCGTGGCAGGCGCAGCACTTTCGCAATGTCGGGCACAGGTTTCAAAATGCAGGATAGATGAATAGATAGGTAGATAGATAGATGGGTGGATAGATAGATAGATAGACAGACAGATAGATAGGTGGATAGGTGGATGGAGGGAGGGAGGGATGAATGGATGGATGGATGGATGGATGGATGGATGGATGGATGAATTCGATTAACTAGATAGATACAGCAGGACAAAGACAAATAAAGAGATAGTTAAAGAGATATAGATAGATAGATAGATAGATAGATAGATAGATAGATGGATAAAGACACTTAAAAAGATAGAAACTGGTAGATAGATAGACAAGAAATAAGATAGATAGATAAATAGATATGTAGGTGTTTATAAAATCTAGAGGCCCTCGCCTGAGAAGGGGAAAAATAAAGGGTGCCTGCCGAAGATGTCTGGATCTCTGCGCTGGCCTAGCCCCAACTCTGCGCACGAATGTCGCATCCGCCACGATTGAGCCCGCGCATCAACAGACGCGTAAGGAAGTCACCTTCTAGTAACACGACGCTCACTCTCACACGGACCTGCCGAGGGCGCACGCTTGCCTGGCGCTTTGGTGCAAGGGGTGATCCTTCTGCTTTGCGAAGTATTTCTGAAGGGTCTCCTGCTCTGCTGCCTTTGGCAAAATGTTATCTCACTCAGGTTGCGGATGGCAAACCTCATTGCGCAGGCTTCACCTCCCCTTGGAAAGCATGTTCTGTATTCGTATGCGCCTGGTGTCACAGGTCTCCTTGCGTCGGATGTTCGAGAAGCAACAACCTAAACGAGACGAGCAATTCAACCCAAGTAACGTGGTTACTCACACAAGCTTCTTCTGGCCGCCACCTGAGCCCTTCGGCCCACTTCGTAAGACAACTCCTGGAAACGTAGCTGCTTTCTTCTGGCCAGCTGAAGTAAGGATTGGTTTCCGCACACATCACTGGCCTCTGAGCCTCATCTGCCGGATTGGCGTCGCAAGTCCACAGCACAAGTCTGGCAATTCTGAAATTCTTCATTTCTTTTTCGCGCCTTGTCGCACATTGGTTGCCAAAGATGCCTGAGTTCCTGTTTGAAAGGAAGGGCGGCATCTTTAGCTGCAGCATCTGCACTTTGATTTCCAGAGTATGAGAAGCACGGGCGCCTCTGCCTTGAACTTGCGCATGGTTCACCAGCAAGTTATATAAGGCAGCTCTGGGCATACTATTGAACAGCGTCTGCGGGTCCGTCACTGTCGACCTCTGCAGTTCTTTCTCGGGTTCTGCTTGTCGGTTGCGGGTGCAACGGCGCTAGCCTCAACGCACATCTGGCACATCTTGCGCAATTACCTTGACCTTCTTTGAAGAAGCATGACGGGGTCTTCTTCCTTGAAGCAGAACGGTCTCGTCCACGTTCCTTACTGTCGGAGCGCCCCCGGCCTTTGCCGCGTGGGTTTTTGGCTCCGCGGTCGATCATCCTTTGAATGCTTACACCGACAGTTCTCACGAGTGCGTTTTCCCTTCTGAAATCATGTGGCAGATTGCTCACGTGCTTGGCCTTGGTCACTCGGAGCAGAAATTCGTACCTTCTGACTATGTGCTCGTGCGACTCGTTCACGTTTGGTTGAACGGACTCGGGTAATCAAATCAGGAATTGCGTGTGCCAGGAACTTATGGCTCTTATCGTACGCCTCTTCTTCTGCGCGTTTGTATGTGTCCAGGTCGCACTTGATCTTCTGGCACCCACGAATCTGCCGCAAAACGACCCGGCACAATCTTCATTCCAGCGATGACGGAATTGCAGCTGTGAAGAAAAGACACCAAATCATTTCCATGAAGTACTACTTTGAGTAGGTCTTTAGCCTCTTCTCCAATTCTAAAACGCTGCCCGAACATCAGAAGCACCTGTCTGCTTTATAGGTAAGGGTCAGTCCGCTAAGGTCACCCCTGGCTATTCACGACTGCGCCACAAGAAGCCTTGTGTCAAGCGACTGGTCAGGATCACCCGCTTCGCCCATAACACACGCCTTGTCCTCCCAGCTCTCGCGACCTTGTTTAGTCACGTGAAAGCAGCATCAGGTCGACCAGAAGCTGCTCTGATCTCCTTGTGAGTAGTGGTCTTCCAAGCGCGGTAGATCTCGAAAGCGGAAGCTCATTCAACTCAGCTTGGGGCCGCTGCTCGCTGTTGTTCCCTTTGCCGCGCTTGCTCCTTGACCCGATTGAAATCTTGACTCATGTTAAGCTGATGGATTCCCGAAATAGAATCACTTCATGTTTAGCGCGGTATCACTTGTGGCGTAGGCCTAGCGGTTTGAACATTCTGTGTTGGGAAAAGACGCGGGTCGTCATAAATACTCCAGACATGATTCTGAGCGAACATTTCATTCTGCGCGTCGTGGAACATACCTCGGCCTGTCTGATTTGGAAAAAAGTCCTTCTGCGCTTTCTCAAGTTCGCTGTTCAAACGTTCCGCGGAGTCTTGAAGGCCGTGACTCGTGTCCGGCACTGAGCGGCTCTCTTCCAGCAACTGTTCCTCTGCTCACTGACCACCTGCTCCGTTCTGACTGCAACTGCCATCTCAGTTTATATATGCTCCGAAAAGGCGTTAAACTGAGCTCTCTGCTGATTGATGGATTGTTCGTACTGCTCTGATCTTTGTCCAACAGCATCGTCTAGCTCGGCGGAGATTGCTCCCCGCAAATGGTTCACCTGAGCGTGAAAGAAAGCGCGACTCTCCATGAACTGCTCATGCGTCTCCAGAGGTTTGCGCTTGTTTCCTCGACCAGGCGACGAGCCGTCTCGGCCAGATGGGCGCTGTACTCAGCCCTCGCTGCGTCCATAGCTACACGACAGAGTGCGTTAACTTCATCTCGAACAACGTCACTCATACCCGTGTTTACACGCAATGCGTTCTGTGTGGCCTGGTAGTTTGTGGCGAACCCGAGAACATTGCGGATCATTCGGATCAGCGGGTCCCAGCGCAGCCATTGAACCAGTCCCATCTCCATCTCCTGCAATACTGAAAATCGAAACGCATGGCGGTCTGCACAAGCCTTCACAGCTGTTAACCTGTGTTATAAGGCCACCTACAGTGTAAACCTAGGCAGAAAGCCGCAGACATCTTTTCACACTGCGCACTGCTACAGGCTACTGGCGTCTCGAGTACATACATGTGTGCAAAGTGCAAAGGGTTGGCAAAGAAAGATAGGAATGAAAAGGGATGAAAAGAGAGCATAAAAAATGAATAAAATTGGGAAAAAAAAGGAATGAAAAGGAATGAACAGGAGGAAGGACATAACAGAAAGAAAAAACATGAAAAGAAAGGGCAAAAAAGGATGAAAAGGAATGAACAGGAATGACAAAAAAGAGAGACAAAGGACGGACACAAAAGAAGCAAAGGAATGAAAAGGAGGGACAAAAAAAGAACCAGAAGGATGAACAAATAATGAAGAAGGAATGAAAAAAAGAAAAACGAAGGACACAAAGGAAAGAGAAGGAAGAAGTGGAATGAAAAGGAAGAAAAAGAAAGGACAAAAAGCAAGAAAAGCACTGAAGGAAGGAAGGAAGGAAGAAATGAAAAGAAGGCCAAAGAAGAACGAAAAGGAATGAACAAAAAGGAAAAGAGGATGAAAAGAAAGACACGGGAAAAGAAAGAAAAAGGAAGGACACAGAAGCAACAATCGAATGAAAAGGAGGGACGCAAAAGAACGAAAAGGAAGAAGAGGAATGAAAAGGAGGAAAATCGAAGGAACAGGAAGAAGAGGAATGACAAGGAATGAACAGG
>CAUJNA010003346.1:435340-457840 GCA_963377175.1 Effrenium voratum
GGCTGGCCGGCAGGCAGGCAGGCAGGCGGGCTGGCTGGCTGGCTGGCTGTGGCTGGCTGGCTGGCTGGCTGGCTGGCTGGCTGGCTGGCTGGCTGGCTGGCTGGGTGGCTGGCTGGCTGGCTGGCTGGCTGGCTGGCTGGCTGGCTGGCTGGCTGGCTGGCTGGCTGGCTGGCTGCTTGCTGGCTTGCTGGCTTGCTGGCTTGCTGGCTTGCTGGCTTGCTGGCTTGCTGGCCTGCTGGCTTGCTGGCTTGCTGGCTTGCTGGCTTGCTGGCTTGCTGGCTTGCTGGCTTGCTGGCTTGCTGGCTTGCTGGCTTGCTGGCTTGCTGGCTTGCTGGCTTGCTGGCTTGCTGGCTTGCTTGCTTGCTTGCTTGTTTTTTTGTTTGTTTTTTTGTTTGTTTTTTTATTTGATTTTTTGCTTTCTTGCTTTCTTGCTTTATTTCTTTCTTTCTTTCTCTCTCTCTTTCTCTCTTTGTTTCTTTATGTCTCTCTTTCTCTCTCTCTCTTTCTTTCTTTCTTGCTTTCTTTCTTTCTCTCTCTTGCTCTATCTCTTCGTTTCTTTGCCTCTTTGTCTCTCTGTCTTTCGGTCTCTCTACTTCTCTGCCTCTTTGTCTCCCTGTTTCTCTGTCTTTCTCTTCCTCTATCTCTCTATCTCTTTGCCTCTGTGTTTTTGTGTCCTTTTGTGTCCTTTTATGTCCTTTTGTGTCCTTTTGTGTCCTTTTGTGTTTGTTTGTGTTTCTATATGTCTTTTTTTTGATGTTCTCTTTGTCTTTTTCTCTCTCTTTTTCTCTCTTTCATTCTTTCTTTCTTTATTTCTTTCTTTATTTCTTTCTTTATTTCTTTCTTTCTTTCTCTTTGTTGTTTTATCTCTTCTTTTTTTTGTTTCTCTGTTTTTCGATCTCTTTGTTTCTCTGCCTCTTTATATCTCTGTTTTTTTGTCTTTCTCTCCCTCTATCTTTTTGTCTCTTTGCTTCTGTGTTTTTGTGTTTTTTTGGTGTTTTTGTGTCTTTGTATATCTGTTTTTTGTGTTCTCTCTCTCTCTCTCTCTTTCTCGTTCTCTCTCTCTCTCTCAATTTTTTTTCTCTCTCTGTCTTTCTATCTCTGTATTTCTTTATCTTTTTGTCTCGCTGTCTCTTTGTTTTGTCTGCTTTTTTGTTTGTTTGTTTGCTTGTTTGTGTGTTTCTGTTTGCTTGTTTGTTTGCTCATGTTTGTTTGTTTGTTTGTCTGTTTGTTTGTGTGTTTTTTTTGTTTGGGTGTTTTTGTTTGTGTGTTTGTTTGTTTTTGTCTAATTGTTTGTTTGTTTGTTTTTGAATGTCTTTATTTGTCTTTGTTTGCTCTCTGTTTTTGTTTGTTTTTGGTATGTTTTTTATACTTGAAAATATATAATTTTAAATAAAAATATAAAATATTAAGGATGGGTGATATTTTGATGATTACAATTATATTGGAAATTTGGAAAGAACTATTTTTTGTGATGGATATTTTTAGGAATGATATATGAATAATAACATAATCAAAAATAATTCTCGAATGAATTTGTTTACATTTTATTGTTTATATTTGTTTTTATTTGTTTCTTTATATATTTTTATTTATTTGGTTGTTTTGTTTATTTTATTTTTATTTTTATTTTTTTGTTGTGTTTATATATTTGGTTCTGCTTGAATCATTTTGTTTTTTGTCTGCTTTTGCTTATCTATATGTCTTTATTTATTTGGTTGCTCGCCTTTATTTATTTGCTCTTATTTCTGCATATTTCTATCTACTTATCTTTATTTATCTTTATTTATCGCTTATCTCTACCTATTTCTATCTATTTCTACTAACCTTTATGTATTTCTGATTACCTTTGCTTGCCTCTGCCTACCTCTATCTGCCTCTGCCTGTCTCTGCTTGTTTTCTGCTTGCCTCTGCTTGCCTTTGTTTGTCTTTGTTTGACTCTATTTGCCTCTGCTTGCCTCTGCCTATTTTGCCTGTCTCTATTTGCTTCTGTTTGTTTTTTCATGCCTTTGCCTGCGTCTGTTTGCCTCTTCTTGCGTTTGCCTGCCTCTGCTTGCCTTGCTGTTTGGTCTTGTTGCTTGGCGTTGCTATGGGCCGTTATTGGAAATAACGGATTCTCTCTAAAATATATATATATATATATTTAGCTAATTAATTTTTTAGTATTATTTTTATATAAAATAATTTTGTATAAATATAATCATATATTTATAATATATATAATATATAATATATATAATATATATAATATATATAATATATATAATATATATAATATATATAATATATATAATATATATAATATATATAATATATATAATATATATAATATATATAATATATATAATATGTATAATATGTATAATATGTATAATATATATAATATATATAATATATATAATATATATAAGATATATAATATATATAAGATATATAATATATATAATATATATAATATATATAATATATATAATATATATAATATATATATTATATATATATTATATATATATTATATATATATATTATATATTATATATATAATATATATAATACATATAGTACATATTTTTAATATTTAAGAATTATTTTTGAATGTTTTTTTCTTTTTTTTCTTTTTTGGAATTTATATCCAAGATTTTGATATATTATATATATATTTTTAAATTATATTTTTGGATAGGATTTTAGAATTATATATTTTGAATGATATATTTTTTTGATATAAATTATAAATTATGATAAAATAAGGATTCGTTCAAATTACAATTTTTAGGGAAATATTTAGGATTCTTTATTGTTTTTTAATTTTTGTAGTTTTTCTTCGAAGGTATTTTGGTTTTAAATAGTTTTTTTTTTTTTTTTTTTTTTTCAAATCCTTAAATTTAATTTAATTTATAATATACTAGAATTTAACTTATATATATCGAGAACCGAAATGTCGCATATCCATAATTTTTTTTTTGATATGAAAATTGCATAAACCCGCACCAAGAATTTCGATTTAAAAGATAGAAATTCTTGCCATAAATAATAATAACCCTACAGAAATCATACTAAATGAAACAATTGTAAATGAAACAATCATATATAAGAAGGTATCGAAGAAAGAATTGAGAGTAACAAATAGACAGAAACAAGGTATCCAACGAATCTTCCTTTATCGTGCGGCAGGGCATTTATAGGGAAGAAATAGGTCTTTTGTAAATTGTGGGGTTTGTGCTGCCATTAAATTTCCCTTTTCAATTAAAGATTATATATTTTATTTTATCTATGAATAGAATTTAATTAGGACATATGTTAAATATATTTTATATACTATATTTATAATATATTAATGACATTTTAGATTTAATTCAAAATCGAATTAGAATTATAATAGAATTGGAGAATAAGACACCATAATTGAATATCTATTCTAATTGAGGATTAATATAAATCATATATTCCAAATTTTATCATTTTTTTTGTTATTTTAATAAATTATTTTTGAAAAAAAAAAAAAAAAAAAAAAAAAAAAAAAAAAAAAAAAAAAAAAAAACCAAAAAAAAAACATATATATATTAAATATCAATATAAATTAAACAATCTTTAGGATTTTTTAATAGATATATGAAAAGGTAAAAATAGATTTGAATAGACGGAACATGACAAATACATAGATATACAAAATTATAGAAAAAAATATCTAGAATTTCAAAAGGAATTTTATAAATATTTTTATAGCCTATTCCGTCGAACCCGGAAAGAAACAACATCAATCTAGCTACAATTGGGAAAATATTGTGGCACAATATCTATGAAAATAAGAATTATATATTGGATTTTATAAATTATATTAATTTTCAAGGTAATCAAAATAAGCAAAACCTCAAATGACAAATCATAATCTCAATTCCTATTCGGGACCCGGACCTTTTATCTATCTATCATGTTCGTGAATAATTTTATAGTTTGTTTTCTTTCATTCTATATTTATTCAAATAATTAATTATATTTCTTTATATAAAATTTTTAAATTTAAAATTTTAAACCATAAATAATTCAATATAAATCTTAAATCTTAGAAATACAATTTATAAATAATATATTTTTAAAAAAGAAAGAAACAAATAAATAAAAATAAAATATTTATATAATATTATAAATTTATTATATATATATTTCAAATACAATTAAAATAATATATTACAAATATATCTTCCATAATATAATCTAAAAAATATTAATTGTTAAAAGCCAAATTTAATTAAATATTTGTATTAAATTCAAAATATATATATATCAATATTCAATATCCTATATAATACATATAATATATATATATTAAAATTTATTATTTTTATATTTTTTTAAATTCAATCAACCATTAAGATTTAACCATTACAAAATCATAAAAAAAACAATTTTTTGTATTTAAATCCAAAAAAATAAAAAATACAAACAAATATGTATAAATAACACAATTCCAAAAACATATTTATCTTTTATTAAATTATTTTAATTATAAAATAATTAGGTTTAATTTATCAATTATTATTATTTTAATTTCTATTAAACATCAACATAATATAATAACCATTCAAAATCAACTATTCCAACAATGTCCAATATATTTAAATAATTTTAAGATTTTAAAAAAAACAAATTCTATATCCTCATCCAACCAACATAAATATCACTAAAAACCAAACTACTTCAAAACTCTACAAAAACCCCAAAAACACAAACATATAAAAACATAAACACCAACCAACAAAAATTAATAAACGAAAAACAACAACATAAAACAATCAAATATTACACAACAATAATAACACCAAATACATACTAAAACCAACACAACACAAACAAACGAAAACAACAGAAACCAAAATCAAACAATCAAAAAAAATAGAAGAAACATTTAGCAACACAACAAAAACAAACACAAAGAGAGAAACAAAAACGCAAAGACAAAAAACACAGAGACACAACAATGCAAAAAACACACACACACAAAACGCAGAAGAAAGAAAAATCGAAAAACATAAAAACAAAAAGAACCAAACAAATCAAACCCTTTTTTTGTTATTTTTCTCTCTGCTTTTCTCTAGCCCTCTTTCTCTTTGTTCTTCTCTCTTTTTTTTCCTCTCATTCTTTGATTTTATCCTGCATTTTTTTCCGTTTCTCTCTTTATTTGCTGACACTCAATTCGACTCTCGCAACCCCATATTTGCAGCTTTCACCTCTCGATTCTTGATTTTTGCCCCTTGCCTCCTCAGTGGCCTCACTCAACTACAAAATTTCCAACCTCAACAAACCTGCGCGCTTTTCTCGCGCGCAACTGCAACTCAACTTGACTCTTGTTTTTCGTTTGTCACCTCTCGACTCATGACTGACTCGCCACTCTCAACGCGACGCGTGACTCTCGACTCTCGTCTCTGGACGAGCTCAAATATGCTCAAATGCTCACGAAACTTTGGGGCAGGCCAAAACTCGCGAAACTTTGAGGGCTTGTGTTGGCCGAAGGCCGCTGGGACGGTACTGGCTTCCACCAGCAATGTAAACCCCCCAGTTTTCGTGACACCCGTTTGCCACCCAACTATCCAGCTAAGTTATAAGTTTTATAAGTCCATCAAAACAATCAAAAATTAGGGGACTTCCGGGCTGGGTTTACTGCGCAGGGAAAACCGCGGTGCAGTCCGAAGCTGTGGACACGGGCAGACCGATTTATAGAGGAATTGTACACACATCATAGCATTTTGTTTCGCTTGGGGGGTCGCCAATCAAGTCGCAGCCTTGTTTTGCCTTCAGGTCAGATGCAGGTCGTCGGGAGCTGTAAACTCTCGCAGAGCGCGCAATGAACAACGAAAGCTGCCTGCGCGCATCGTGCAAGTTCCATGCAGCTTGCAAGTTGCTGTCAAGTGAGTGCCATCACATGAGCATTGAAAGCAAGAACAGTTCATGCGGGGCTCCTTTCCTTATTAAAAGGTGTTTTGGGACCTCTTGATTCCCGCCACCTTTCTAGGTTGGGCATCCGGGCATCCATGGCATCCGGGCACGCCAGCGCCACAAGCTGCGATTGGGGCACTGTGCGCCCCAGGTCTGCCGTATGCCTAAGGCAAAGGTCCCTGAAAACGCCAACCAAATGAGGGTCCACTTTGAGACACTCCTTGTTTGGACACAGGAAACCGTCGAACAACTTCGTGTTGCGTCTCGGAGTCGGGCAACTGCCGGCTTCCCTTCTTAGCTGGACACCACAACAAGCTCGCATTGCGGATTGAGAAAACCAGATATCCCCCGTGGTCACAACAATATATATATATATATATTTGCCACAGAAGCCACAACCAAACACCTTTCGCTCGTCGGTAGCAATTCCTGCCACGCTTTTGTCCACACGTCTACAATACACTTGGTGATCGTATGGAGAACCACCTCAACCACATTGCGTAAAATTGTTGCTCGCAACATTCTCAAATTGTGCATGCAGCATGCTGCGCAAAAAGGACCCCAAAACCGGAGAACATCAACATGCAAGCTCACAAGCAACCGATGCTGACGCAATGCAGCGTGCAAAAACTCTCCATACAAGATGCACCACGAGCTGCAGAAGTCCAGCTTTAGCACCCCATCCTCAGCTCCCCTTTCTCAAGCAGACACAAAATTGAGTTTAGCAGGTCAAAATCAGCTTGTTGCTTGCCATGGGGCGCAATAAGCGTCCGTCTTGATGGTACATTCTGCGCTTGCTGGGAGTTGCGGCGCCTGCCAGCGCATGGGGCCCTCAATTTGCAAGAACATGCGCAAGTTCCAGCACCTTTGGGGTGGATGACTTGATGACTCTTAAGGCGCCTTCGTCTCCTGTGAGTTCGCTTAGCGATCTCCTTCGGAGCCTGCAGTCTGGAAATCGTCACCAAAGCCGCCAGCATCTGATCCGATGCCAAGCTGCGCTGGCGAGCATGATGCAAAGCACTGAGAGCTCCCATCGCGACCCCTGGCACATGCGGAAGAAACTGCAGCCACAAGGCAAGCTCAGCCAAACGTAAACTATCGCTCAATTCTGGCACGCTCTGAACCAAAAGGCAACGTCTCTTCCTTTGCCGGGGATGTTTCCTTGGGACACCTGCGACGAACCAAGACGGCTACAATTCTCTCGCCAGGCACGCATGCCGAAAGTCCCGGCTGGCTGGAAATGGAAGCTCCACAGCGCCGCACCATGAGTTCCTTGGTTGAGAGAGAAAGTGTTTGACAACAGCTTCCCTTTTACTACACATCAACCATGAGCGCGTGATTTAGGCGCTTTTCTTCATAGCCCTGTTGAACTTGGCAAGGAACTTTGGCAGACTCGAGCCAGACATTATCTGTTTATTCAAGCTGCAGGGAACGCCTCATCCTCAAACCTCCCACCCTCCAGCAGGTGCCCTAGACCACAAGCAACACTATCCTGGGTTGGTCTGTCTTTGCAACTCATTACATACCTCGTTTTGGCCCCACAAACATAATCTGACATATGAGTGCCTTGCATGACCTACGGGAATCTAGGATCTCAGGCTGTGTCTGAACATGCCAAGTCCTTGTCGAGCTCTTGCATGGAGATCTACAATTGGTCCATTCTCTGTGTACACATGGTAGCGAATTTTAAGGGGCGCCCGCCTCCACATAAACAACTGCGATCGGGCAGCTTGTCGCCGGGACAACATGCAAGCCGGTGGTGTCCACGAAAATCCAAACATCTGGTTCTGCTTGACGCACGTGCAGTACCAATGACCTTGCCGCTCAAACTTTCGAGCTTGCCTGGCCTTCCGCTTTCCGCTTTCTTCTCACTGCAAATGGCCTTTCTGGCGGGTTGTTGACCAGCATCGGCCCAGCATGAACCTGAAATCAACCGGGCTCTGCCTTGCTCAATTTCTCAGTTCCATCTGAGGCAAGGACTTTGGCTGGCGCAATGACTTTGGCTGACCACTGGTGCGCGCCAAAATGAGGGAAGCATCGCCTCAAGCGGAATGCGATCTCCAAGCTGCACTCAAACGGGCATCTGTCGAAGTTAGGACAACTTCACAACAGAAATGGTTGAAGGGAAGCCATTCCCCTGAGAAGCCCAAGAAAGCTAGTGGTTCGAGCATTAGACTATGGGGTTGTCCAACCGGATATTGGCCAAGTGACGGCATTATTTTGAGGCCACCCTGGTTGGCGTAAACCAGGGGAAAACCACGATTGTTGCCTTCCGGCTGAACGCGGAGCCCCAAAACCACGATTTACAAAGAAACCCTGGGGACCCCCGAATTTGGGTTCCGTCCGTTAATTTCGCAGGGCCTTCTCCCTCTCAATGGCCATAGACCGGTGGACCGAGCCGCATCAGCGCAAAGGCCCGGGTCATCCGCTGGAGCTGCGGGATCCGCGGGCCGAACTCCGGGCGCATGTCCCGGACCTGCTCACGACATGGAACCTGAGGGGCTACTTACCCATCCAAGACTAGCTTCCCTCAAAGGGGACCGTATGGCGGGTTCCATGGAGGATACAATGTGGAACCAGGGAGTTCTGTGCCGCTTTTCTTTGAAAGGAAACAACTTAATTGAATGTGAAGGATGTTGATTCCAGAAGCATGTGGGGTTTGGCCAAACCAGTGGTTCTGAAAGGTTCCTAAAAGCCAAGGTACGGAATTTGCACTGGCTAAGGCCAGCTGGGGGGTCGTGGATGCGGCTTGCATTAGATGCTATGAAAGCCCTGCAGCTCATGTCAAGTAATGTGTGGTTGACCTCCAACTTGAGTTTGGTTCCTGCAAAGAACTTCGTGGCACCTCCTCTTGCTGGCGGAGGGCATTCTTGTGGGACCGACTTGCCACTAGCTCCCGTTTCCTCCGTCCAGATTTCCGTTTTCAGCTTCACACAGACCTTGCGCCTGACATGGGCAAACCCCAGCCTTGCTCTGAAGCTTCCGCCTCACCTCGTCTTGCTGCGCAGGCTTCAAGTCGTTCATCTGCCCCTGCAGAAAGAAATGCAGCAAGCTTCAGTCGCAACCCGACTCCTCTGACTCCACTGCCTCGCCTTGAGGAGCTGACAAACCAGCTTGTCATTATCTTTGATGTTCTTTGATGGGTTGTAGCCTGCGCACAACAGCCAACGCTGTTCCGACAGGATTCCCTCTCAAACCGTCTGATTTAAAGGGTCTTGGCCTGGTCTGGTGGCTTTCTGTTTGGAGCACGAGGAACCGACGTCGAGTCTGAACCCGTCTAACCATGTCTGGTCTCTAGGCTTAAGGCAAGGTGTCGACTACATTTCATGGTTGCACTGATGTCTCCCCCATTCGGCTCCCGGCTTTCCAACCACAGCAGTGCCGCGGCGGTCGCCATTTCCTCGGCCTCCGCCCCTGCTTGACCTCAAAGTCACGGGACCTTTGGAATACGTGCAGCCAATCACTTCGGTTCATGCAGATTTCGCACATGAACCCAAGAACTGTGCCTTTGTGTGCCAACAAATCTACTGCAGGCTCCGATGTCAGCCATCTGCATACCATCTCAGAATTCTATGGGGGGGGGTCTCAAGATAGGGATCACCCAAAAGGTTGGTGTCGTTGTGGCTCCTGTTTAGATACCAACCAAAACAGGGTCCACCACTGTGAGATACTCCTTTCCGGACTACCAAGGTGGACTTAAACCTAGCAGTTTCTATTTTGGGGAAACCCCCCCCCTCAGGTTTAAGTCTACCTTGGGGTAGCTTAAAAAAAGGGCCCCTGCTCCCCTATGTCAAAATAATTCCAGAGTGCGTCGAAGCAACCTGAGACTCGAAGTGATGCCAAGTCACAGGACGCCGGACGTCGAAGGTGGCAATCCACAGCCTGGGATGGGTGTGATTTGTAGGCGAGCCCACAAAATGGTTGGTTTCCTTTTGGTTTTCCTGTAAGACCAATCAAACGGGTGCCCTCCAAATCACACACGATCTCACCAGCCCATGGTTTTTCGAAATCTCACCTTGCCTGACGGAACGTCAATGCCGCGTGTTGCAGGTCCCCAGCCAGCAGCATCTCCTGACATCCACGCTTTCGCGGCGAGTTGGCTTTGGACCCTTTCGGCGGGCAGCGGGACATGACTCGCGACTCCCTCCTGCGGTCGCAAGAAGCGCCGTCGCCAGTGCAAGTGACCTCACAGAGTTGAAGCACGCACACGCGAGGTGAGAGGCTTCACACGTGCGATGTGGTCTGATTCAAGACTACGGAGGGCTCAGCTCGACAGATGCAACACGAGTGTGTCAACCGAGACGTGTCAAAGCTCAAGCCTCGCAGCACTCTGAGGCTGAGGCCTTGCAAGCCCGTGGCCTCACGGATCTGCTGCCACATTTTGATCAGCTCGGAGACCGTCAAATTGTCAGGCAGCATCCTGCGTGACGGGACCTACGGATCTGCCATATGGACGGACCCATTCTGTCCCAAGCTGGAAAAAGAAAGGGCTTCCAAGAAAGTTGGTAGACAAAACCAGCCCTGGATGTGACCCAAGGTGAACCCAGCATCCAACTCTCATCTGTTGTTTTCCCCCGGAGTCAATGTATCGAACCTTGCTCAATGGTCAGCAAAGATCATGAGCAATCTTTCCACGAGTCTCACGGTGTCTGTCGCTCAACCAGATGCTGTCTGCTCCGGCCTCAACGCGTCACCTGTGGACTGAAAGAATGCAAAGTCCCTCCAGTGCTTCACACCGACTCTGCTCCCCATGAGGGAAGACAGTTCTTTGAGAGTCGAAGCCACAGGGACGAACAAATTCCTCGGCTGCCAGACTAGCCAACATGTTACGCTCACCACAAATGAAGTTTGGCCAGCACTTGCACTTGATTGGGTTGACCAGTAGCTGGTGAGCTACAGAATTCATCTACCAACCATAGTACGAAACATTCTTACATGCCCTGCTTGATAGAGGAACAGTGCTGCACCTGCTGTGTGCATAATTACCAAGGCTAGCACCAGATACTTTGGGAAACTGCGCATTGTGCCCAGGAACACCCTAACTTCCTGGAGATGCTCTTCTGCCTCAACCTTCAACTATTTGCAGTCCAAGCAGCTGGTAAGATCTATCAATCAAGTACACCAACACGCCCGCCATATCGCCGGACGTGTCTTCCGTGGCCGGTTTGCAGGGCATTGCAGCAGCCAACGCCTCCACAGTCGACCCCAGGCTTACGCCAGCAATGGTGGTTTTCCATTTGGCTTCCCTTTAAACCAATCCTGACAAGGGCACCCTCAAACACCCACACCAACAAACAACAAACAAACAAATTAACTGACTAACTAACCAACCAACAAACACACAAACACACAAACACACACACACACACACACACACACACACACACGCACACACACACACACACACACACACACACACACACACACACACACACACACACACACACACACACACACACACACACACACACACACACACACACACACACACACACACACACACACACACACACACACACACACACACACACACACACACACACACACACACACACACACACACACACACACACACACACACACACACACACACACACACACACACACACACACACACACACACACACACACACACACACACACACACACACACACACACACACACACACACACACACACACACACACACACACACACACACACACACACACACACACACACACACACACACACACACACACACACACACACACACACACACACACACACACACACACACACACACACACACACACACACACACACACACACACACACACACACACACACACACACACACACACACACACACACACACACACACACACACACACACACACACACACACACACACACACACACACACACACACACACACACACACACACACAAGCGCACAAGCACACAAGCACACAAGCACGCAAGCACGCAAGCACACAAGCACACCAACACACCAACACACCAACACACCAACACACAAGCACACGCAAACACACCAACACACCAACACACCAACGCACGCAAACACACCAACACACCAACACACCAACACACAAGCACACAAGCACACAAGCACACCAACACACACACACACAAACACGCAAACACACAAGCACGCAAACACACCAACAGACCAACACACCAACGCACCAACGCACCAACACACGCACGCAAACAAAAACACCCTTATCACCCACCTAAGAGTAAAGAACTGCTTAAGCGTTTCAACCCTGGGCTCTCTGTGTCGTCTTGCCGGCGCCTCCAAGCAGTCCCCAGCGATCCGCGCAATCTCCCAGGCTCTGGGATCGTCTCCGCATCCAGTGTGCACAGACCGCGCCTCGCGCGGTGCCACGGTGCTATCTACGAGCTGTAACTGATATCGGGTTTACTCGGGGATCCTTTGATGGAGATAATTTTGCGCGGGGACGTATGTCCACCAACGAAAATAAGAAGGGGAGGCCCAATTTTTCTGTTGCTTCCTTTCAACGACCATGCCCCCAACAACCAGAACACCCCGGGTCTTGGCCACGTAGGGACTCTTCCCTAGCGGAGATTTATCGTGGAAGTTGAACTTTTAGCCACTAGAAGTATGTTCGAGAGTCAGAGAGAACAAATGGTATCCCGCCTGGTCGCAAAACATTCTCACGAAATCGTCCAGCCTGAGGATAGCAAGCCCCTCCGATGCTTTGCCAAGCTAATGCTATCTGAGCTGCTCGTCGCTGGGTGAGGCAGTTCTGCAAAGCCTCGGGCGACGTCTGCCGTGAAATCCTTTGGCTAGTTGCGCACATCCAATGAATAAACAGTGCTTGTTGCCAAAGAGATCAGGGACACTCTCTATCAGCTTGCAAATAATCTGACCATCTTTGACTGCCATGAGATGCCAGCCGATTGTTTCCAGCTTGTCCCTGGTCATTCCAGCATCTAGACAGCCTGCATCTGCCACTGACTCTTTGCAGTTAGGAAAGAAACTCTTCAGACCTGCGCTTTGCCCTCCGCTTTTGGCCGATCCGTTTTTTGCATCTTGCCAGTCGGCTTAGATGAACAAAAAGCATGAAGTCTCCAAGGTGTGCCAAAATTGTTCCTGCCGGGGCCAAACCTTGGGGTTGCATTCATTTGACTGGCCGATTTTGCCCGTGAAACACGAAATCGGACTTTACACGTTTCCCGACATCGCCCTTATCCAAAGCACTCGCCCAAGTTCCACCCCCCCCCCGGTTTCGGCTTCAGCTCTGCCAGGCGGCTGGAGGAGCAGCTGCCAGCCCAGCCACTCTGAGCGCACCGAAGGGTTCCCAGTCAGCTGCCTACGGGGCGAGCTCGCAAGCTCGCAGGCCCAAGCGCTGAGAGCTTCGGGGACATCGGGTGCACGTCGACGGCCGAATTCCGGTCAACTCTAATTGATGCCATCACTTTCATCCCGGCTGTAAACGGGTTCCCATCAGGTTGCGATCGCTTGCGAAGGACAAGAACATGTGTGTGAACTGCACTCAAGAAGTGCAGACTGGCGAAATACGTAGGTTGTCGCGTTTCTCACTGTTTGCAAACTCCCCCATCTGTACATCCCTCCCAATCACTATGGAACACGAGGTCCTTGCACAACGCATTTCCTCTTTAAAAGGACCCTCTGCTCGGGTAGGGCTCGAAAATAGGGGCCAAAAACGGAACCGTTGTGAATGGACAAGACTAAACTTGCGGGTCTGCTGGGTCTCAATTCAGTTTCGAGGCGCTTCAGGAGCTGGACAAAGACCTCGTCTCGCAGTAGCGGCTCGGCACTCACCTGAAGGCGTAAAAAGGTTCCGCACGTTGGGCGTGGTTTGACGCGGGGAATTGTGTCAACCATTTTCGAGGCGGTTCCGCCTAAAAAGCCGCAGTCATGTTGGGGAAGCAGAACTAGGACTCCAACGCGAGGCTGAACAAGTTTCGAC
Organism: Effrenium voratum; assembly: GCA_963377175.1. Taxonomy (NCBI): domain Eukaryota; class Dinophyceae; order Suessiales; family Symbiodiniaceae; genus Effrenium; species Effrenium voratum. The sequence continues at coordinate 449,233 of CAUJNA010003346.1, forward strand.
CGGAGCCTGTTTCTGAATATGGAAGCCCCAAAATGGGTGGTTTTTCCTTGGTTTTCTCTTTGAGTCCCAACAGCAACCCCTGAACCTTGCAGAACCCTAGCCGGAGCCGCTCCAAATCACTCAGGAGGAGCCCATCTAGGCAAAGCTTTTAGCTGTTGGGGAAAAGCTAACCATGGGTCCTTTGCGAGCATGAACCTGGATGCTCTTGACAACGGCGCGAATCCGAAAGGTTCATTCTCACCCAAAAATCCATCTTGTGCACCCTGAAGACGAGCCGCCGCAATCACTCGCTCCCGGCCTCAGACAGCCACTCTGTTGAGCCACAAACAATCATACTCAAGCACGAAGGTCTACCGACTCCAAGTCCGGTGCTGGCGATTCGTTGGCACTCCTGGGCGGGTCGATCACCCATCCAGATCAGGATGTTCCTGAAATTCTGCACAGCAGTCGCCTGGCGGGACAAAGGTGGCCTGCAGCCACTGCGAATGGGACATGCTTTCTTCAATGGGAACACGGGGCCCGCCCCAACGTGTTAAGTACAGTAGCGCCTGAAATTATATTCAAGATTGCCAGCACGTCTTCGCATGTGGGAACTTCGTGGCTCACAAGTGCTGCACTCCCCGGCGCACCTCCCTGGATTTCGGCAAGTGAGTGAGGGCCTCGGCAATCGTCACCTGGCGTCTTCGGCTTCGGCCTCCCTGTCGGCCATTCCCAGCCTTGGAGTGGGCCAGCATAACTCCCTTGCATTGGGTGAAGTCGAAGTGCAGCTGGCTGTTGCGATGGCCCTTCCAGCTGCCTGGAGACAGGCACCAAAGCAAGGCTCATTCTTCCACATCAATGCTTGGATCGATGGGGGGAAAAAAACAAGAACATGTCTAGAAATATGTTCCAAAAGATTCGCCACGTTTCAGATTTTGTTCTTATTGTTTGACATATTTTCCGCAGCATTTGGGTCATGTGCCTTCGCTCTTCAGCTTGTGGAAGGCGCTGAGGTCGCAGAAAGCGTCGCAGGCCACGCGGAGATCTTCGGGGTTGGTGACCTGCCGTAACCCATGGGTTCCAAACGGGCTCCAAATGGGTCTGCCGTTTTTTGCATGTGCCTGTTGGGCTTTGGGCTTTAAAGGAATATTAAAAGGAACACTAAAAGGAAAACCACCATTTTGGTGGGTGCCCCAAAGAAACAAACACACCTTAGTACAAGCGATCGGAACCCGTTTAGAGCCATTACGCTTGTCACTTGTTGTTTGTTGTTGTTTCTGACAACTAGTTCCACTCTTTCTGATTTTCTTTGCGCGGCTGGAACCCCTCTCACAGATTGAAGTTCCATTAATCTGAACCACCCACCACCTGTACACCGCTCGTTTCTGTGGGATCGGACGCGGGTAGAATCGCTATGGTTGGTCGTGAGCGAGTCTCTCGGTTGAGGGCCGGTTTTGCGGTGCATTGAACCTCACGGGCACTGAACATGTAAACGCTCAAAACCCGAGCCGTGCTCTACCTGTTGCTTTTGGAAGCAAAGGAACAAACGATAAGATCTCCTTTGCTCTTTGACAAGAGATGACATCCAAGCGACCGCGCGTTAGTCATGGTTTACTTCCTATGTTCCCGGCACTCAAGCAAGCCTTCGCCTTCGCGCGCTACCTGGGTATGTGTCAAATAAAGGCCCCGCCCTCAAATGGTTGGTTTCCATTTGGTGTCCCTTCAAGCCAACCTGAAAAGTTCTGAACAGGTTGCCAAGCCTCAAAAAACACAAGCACGGAACCGACGCAACCTCGGTCTTTCCGAGCCCCAGGCATCTAGAACGGAGCGTCGAGCCCCGCTGGGCACTGCAATGCTCTTGGTCCGCCGCCGTGTTCCCAGCCTTGGGGCGGAGCGGCGTCTAGTCGAGCGCTCGTAAGCGATCCCAAGCCATCCTTTCCCTTCTTTCCCCTCGTATTGAACGCCCCTTTGCAAGAGGAGCCTTTTTAGTTTGTCCAGATGGCCAGCAAATCTCTTTTGGGGCATGTGTAAAACGAGGGGAACCCCCTTGCCAAAACATCAGATCTTGGATCCAAAGGTTCGCACTGGCACTATTCCGGGATTGCTCTGTGTTGTCAATTGCAAGAGTGAATCAAGTGCCAAGATCTGGGAAGTTCTTCAACATCGGAAGATACAAACATTGCGTTCCTGGATGACATTATTTACGTTCCTTCTCAGCTTGATGAATGTGCGCTATGCAATGTGCATGGATTTCTACCGGACTCAGCATTTCCACAGGAGTCCAAACAGGGATGTCAATTCAGAGTTCATGCGTTTACCACTGTGGTCATGTCGCCATGCCTGCCGGACAGTCAGCACAGCTTGTGTGGGACTGGCACGCAGCCCTTGAACTCTAAATAAACCTGTTCTGCTTCCCTCCCTTCCCTATTTCTTCCCTTCCCTCCTTCCCGTCCTCTTTGTGCCATTCAAGTGTCTGCACACCCCGCGTCGCCGCCCGAATCAGCTCCGCATCTCCATGAAGGGTGCGCAGCTGGTGGGAGAGATTCTGCAGCCTCTGCCTCAGATCCGCTGCGCATGTCACCGCATGCTGCCGTCCAAAAAGGGCCCCGGCCTACCAAGGACATCTCTAGCGGGGGTTGGTTTCCCTTTCCCCTTCCAGACCCAACAAGGGAGAAAGTGCATCACTTCTCGGAAATGCCCGTTTTCAACGGGCAGCGTGGCCTTTCGGTTGCCAATCAGACCTTGCAGCTAAAGTGCAAGGCGGCGCGCTGCGGGCAATCGTCCTGCGCGAGATGTGCTTCCACTGCAAGCTCAAAGCCTACTAATCCGAGAGCTATACCAATTCCCAATCTATCATGCTCAAAGCTATGGCAAGCGCCAGCACAAACCAACACGATGCTATTGATTTTGTTGTTTGTTTCACTATCTGTCCGTACAGGGCAAGACAATTTCTCTGAACAAAATGCAGCGTTACTGCGGTACAGTTTGAAGGCAGGCATCGCATTCATCATCGACTAACTCTGTTTGTGATTCAGTACACGTGATGCAGTCCTTTACACCCTGACAGTTTTCCAGTGTAACACTTCTCTTCAGACATCATGATGTCATTCTCGAGGAACTCACATACATATATATATATATATATATAGATATGTATGTATATACACACATACATGCAATGCCCACCAACGAGCTGCAAGTAGTTATGCCCACGCGACGCGAGTCACAACCCCACAGGGACAGTGGTGCGACTCCGAACAAGCCGGACAATTCGCTGGGAGGGAGGGAGGGAGGGAGGGAGGGAAGGAAGGAAGGAAGGAAGGAACGAAGGAATGAAGGGGAGGGAGAAGGAGGGTGAAGGAGAGGGAGGGGGGGAGGGAGATGAACTAAAGAGAAAACACGCTCAGTTGGACAGATGGTCAGTTCCGGAGATGCACTGGGTTAGCGGAAAAGGAACATACCGCGGCTCCGTCTTACAGATCTGCAAGTCGGTTGGATATCACATCCGGAAGGGTTTGTGAATGACGAGCTGCTGGGCAGCAAATGGTAAGAGCATTGTTCCCTCCATGACAGCGGCGGTGGGCGGATCTCCCTCGAAAAAATACCGCTAGGTGGAAGCGCAGGTGCAACCTCTCCAAGTCCAACAGCTGCAAGTGGGTGGCCGAGAGTGCAAACTCCTCCGTCCGTCCCATGCAACACTTGCACGCGTGCGTTGCTCGATGCACTGGCTGTTAGCTTCCTCAAGGGTGCAAGCACTGTTTCCATGCGGAAAATCGCCTGCTGGGCATCCAGTCCACTGTCAAAGCAGATGCGAAGAATTGCTTCCTCTGGGCAATCGGTTCTTGCAGTTCCGAGTGCATCCCTGTCTGGCTGCTGCTGGACGCCTCAGTCGTGAGAGCGCAGGGCCGCCGGCACTCCTTGTGCCGAGCTGTGCTTCGTCCAGCAGGACAGCAGGTCAGGCATCCTCCAGGCTCCCCGGCAAGGCCCGATGCCGACTGGGTTGAATGCCATGCCAGCCAAAATGCCCAGTTTTTTGAAGCGGCCTCGCCTTTGGTCCGAACCTAAGCCCGGGCGCGACAGTGACAGGTAAGGAAACTCGAAGGAGCGTCACCGTTCGATGAGCCCGAACCCGCCCATTTGGGCCGTGCCTGGACGTCTTCCAAGACCTTCTCCACTGCGAGTCTCAGGAAGGTCTCGCTCTGCAGGTCCCGAAGCAGCTTGTGGTAGTCCTGCAAGCAAGGGATAGTGAAACAACCTGGATCTTTACGCCTGCCTCAATCTCCAACCGACATCCCCGGTGCATAGACACAAAGCCAACGGATGCGAGAAAAAAACAAAACAAACTCAAAGGTGGACCACGGCGCGAACTCTTTGGAACATGTCCCTCAAAACCAGGTCAAAGAGGTTGCGAGGGATTCAGGGGCACTAAGAAAACAAGTCTAACGTTCTTTGTCCTTGGCTTAGGCCGCTCTTCCAACCACCCCTTCAGTCCTGTAGCTCGGAATCCTCCACGCCGTTGCGCATGGCCTCGCTCTTTCGGTCAGCCCAGAGGCCAAGCGGGATTAGCCCCAAATCAAGACACAAAAGAAAATTTAGAATGAATTCCAAACGGGAAGCACCCAACTTTGCCCCTGCCTGCAGTCATGGGAGGATAAAGAATTCGCCTCGACCCCAGGGCCGGGAATCAGACCCCTTCGAGAGCTTCCCAAACCCCAAGCCAAAACACAGTACCCCAAAGCCAGCCAAAAACATACTGACCGGGGCGGGCAACGCGAAGCGTTTACAATTAGGGGCTTAGAGAGATAAGCCCTGTAGCACGCAACAAAAACGCTCTTTGGCCTCGAGCCAAAATAATACACGCAGCTTGGTTTGCATGAACATAACACTTGCAAACCTAAAACGGTATGTCCCCAAAGGCGTTTGGAAGGGACATGCTCTTTAGATGCCGCTTATTTCTGCAGATGTAAGAAAACACAAGCAAATTCGACTCCCAAGATCACAGCCCCGAATCTCAATAAATTCTTCCTTGATCTAACTTGACACCCTTACCCATTTCCAACAAATAAGAACAGCCTTTCAAAGTGCACAAGTTACGCGATCAGCTTCGCGCACTCCAAAGCCAAACCCTCGAGCAAGTGCGCGGATTGCTTATTTGGGCCACCAGCTTAAGCATTGAACTTCGCGCGTCTGTGCGCAGATCTGCATTCCCCGCCAGGGTGCGGGGTTCGCTCCCTTTTCCCTCCTACAGTTTACGTGCGCATGAACATCGATGAGCCAATGCCTTGGGCTTATGTTTCCTTGTGCTACGGGAAACATCTGCGCACTCCTTTTCAATGGCGAGAGGTGTTTGTGACTACGACTTACGCTTCGGCCTCTACGGGTATTGCGGGTTTTGCTCCCGTCCTCATGCCTATTTACACACGGGCGACATCTCAACTTCTGACATGGTTTCTTGATTTGCACTTTCCTTCCTGGCGTGCTGCAGTGTTCACTCTTGTTATCCCCTGGCAGGTCGCTTGTGCCGTATTGATGATCAAGCAGTTCGGCGACACACTGCGTTTTTGCACCGTGGCAATAATACTGAGCATTTGGGCCTCGCTTTGTGTTTGTCAGCAAGCTTGCTTTGCCGCCGCTGGGGGCTGTGGTTTTTGGCTGTCTGCGTGTGAATGGCGCATGGCGGACCGTCTTCACGGACAATGGCTGCGACGAAAAAGTTGTTCTTTCTTTTCGTGTCGCCGCTCCATTTTTTTGGTTCTTTTGTTGGCTACTCAGTTTTGGATTTTTGGGACGCGCAGGGCGTGTCCTGCTTCCTTCGCGGGTGCGGGGCGGCTTGTTCGGCAGCGGCGGCCGCCCTTCGGGGCCCAGCTTCTCGACGCATACAGCTGGCGCTGCCGATGCTGTCCTCGTGCCCTGGCCATTGAGGATCCTCCTCCTCCTTCTCGCGCTTTGGTGACTCATGCGCAGAGCGACCTTGATGTCGCTCCAGTCTTTGCTGACTACTTACCTGGCGTCGCCGTGTCTTTGGGGGCTGCGCTTCCCTGCCCATCATGTGCCCCGTGCGGTTACTACACGCCCGACCCTAGTTTGGGCTTCATTCCCGGGTTGGCCCTATTTTCTACGACCTTGTGATTCGTCCCTTTCGCGGGGTTCGCTCCCGTCCTCAGTTTATTTATTCATGAAGGACCCCGTTTTGCGTGCGTGTGCTTTCTATTGGCGAAATTCTCTCCGGCCTGCCTGCTCCTGCTTGCAACGCGCAAGGAGTTTGATTTGTGTTGCGCAACTTGCGCAATGGATGCACCAGCGTTCACTTGATTGAGTTGCAGTTGGTTGCTCGTGTAGTTGAGCACCGGCTGCGCCTGACTGCTTGCGTCGTAGAGTTCCTTGCGTCATAGAGCGCCCTGTTCTCCGGCGTTTGCAGCCCTGCGCTGATGTTTCGGAACTTGCGCAAATTGGTTGGTCTGCGTTACGGGCGTCAATTCAACACTCTCACTTAATAGCGATCAAGTGTTCGTCGACCCACAGAGCCTGCTTGACCACGATGACGCTCAAACACTCTGACTGATCTTGCAGTGTGTTTAAAGTCTTAAACAAGTCAAAGATCACAGCTCATTGACTGTGACGCGCCGCCTGGAGTTCAAGCGCAGTACAGGGAGTCTTGTTGATGGCTATTTACGATCATCAAGGCGCGACTGCTCTCAAGAGCCCCCGCGCAAGGGCAAGGGTTTCAAGCTTCTCAAATCGCCCCCAATATCAGAATCATCGACAAACAGGTCTTTGTCAGTGATGAAGAGGCAAGCGCCGAAGAGGATTCCTCCTCCTCCTCCTGACCCTCCTCCTCAGTGTCGCTCAGATATGCAGGAACTCCGACGCTGACCGCGCGAGCCACAAAGAGCAACCAGGCCTCCCTCGTCCGCTTTCGACAAGCGGATTTGCCACTGCGGGGTCGCCTGTCCATGCACCGCCGGCGCGTCGGCCGGCTCCCTAGCGTACCAGAAAGTCCAGCTTTTGTTGATAGCCAAAAGAACCAGGGGGGTTAGAGATAAACCCTGAGGTGAGCAGCAAAAGCACTCTGTGTGACTTGAGCCAAAATAGTACATGCAACTTGTCTTGCATGGACGTAACACTTGCTGGCAAACATAAAAAACAAAAATATGTCCCCAAAGAGGTTTGAAAGGGACAGATCCCGAGATGCCACTAATTGCTGACACATGTAAGAAAGCACAGGTACACACTGGGGTTTGTCTCCCGGATTTGCTGCTCGGATCTTTGCTTCGCCGTGGCCCCTCGCCTGCTGCAGGAGCTGCTCCAAACACACCGAGTCCAACTCTGCGGCCGCGCGCTGCAGGCCTGCCTGGTGGGGACGGGCGCCGATTGAATCCTCCAGATTCCTCTAGGTGTCCTTTTCCCTTGTTTCCCAACATCTTGATACATTTGAGAAACGACGAGGTGAGCTACCTTAGTTCTTATGAGAGGCATCAAGGAAAAGCTGTTGAAAACCAGCTGCAGGGCTCCTCAAGTTAGCATTCAATCTGAGCCACACACCAACAGCTGCAGTTGTGCGGCATCGCTGAATCCTGGCGTAGATCGACTGACCCATATGGGTGTGTCGCTTTTTGAGAGTATCCCTTTTCGGTGGTTTTTGAGGGACAAACCAAAATGGCCAACGCTTTGACAGCATTAGTACTGATCCCAAGAAGCCAGTTCGCTTGACGTGGCATGAAACACGGCACGTGGCAACCTCTGCAAAACTTTACTTCCTACTTCTCTTGATCAACTGCTTGGCTGGCTCTTGGCCCACGGTCCAGTGAAGGTTGGTCGCCGCCGCGAGTTGTGCTTTGGAGCAGACCTTGGCCAAGTGTCTGAACCAAGAGCTTGGTGCAGGACACCTTCGGACAATCTTTTGGTCTGTCTCGCTCGCTCTCTGTCTCTCTCGCTCTCCCACACTCGCACATCAAGAGCCACTAGGCATCACTGACCCTTCAACTTGGCGCCGGGCGGAGCTGCACTTTCTTTGGGCTCTTCCTTGGATTTGGGCACCTCTTTGGGCTCCACAGCTTCTGGCGCCGTCTCTTTGGGCGCTTGCCTTGCCCTAAGTTCCGCAAGCCCCGCCGCCAAAGCGTCCATGCCCATCTCTGGCAGCCAGCCTCAGGTCGGCGCGGAATCCACGCTACCCAAGGAAGAAGCAGAAGGAGCATGCGATGTCAAAATAGTGGACCCCACCCCCCCAATCCAAAAAAAGAAAAGAAAAGAAAAGACAGGCTTACCCTTGAAGCCGACCTGAAAAGCGTTCCCTCACAAACCACAAACCCAATCCCGTGCAGGCGGGCGGCTCTTGGGCTGGAGGTCCAGGCCCTTCTTTTTAACCTGCGAAACTCCATCGAGTTGGTGGGGCTTTTCCCAGTCTCGTTTGGCGTTCTGGACCGGTGGCTGTTGCTTTCGGGTAACAAGGAGCGGCACAGTCTCTGTGATATTCTCTATTTCTTGGTGAGTTCTGGGTGGGCGCTGTTTGAGACTCGTTTGTTGGAAATAGGTGGGCTCACGGTTCAGTTTATGGGCAGGCATGGTGTCGCTTTCAAGCTGGGGTGGGTAATTCGGGCTGTTTCAGGGTGGGGTCCTTTGGCGCATCGGT
>CAUJNA010003346.1:462840-527840 GCA_963377175.1 Effrenium voratum
GGATCCACGGCTGCCACAGGCGTCCACTTTAGCGGTTTGTTGACGGGGGGACAGGTCAGAAATCCCTCTGAATTCTGAAATGTACTCTGTCTTCTTCCCTCTGTAACGGCAAGGAAAGTTGGTGTTAGCCATCGCTGACATAAGTTGCGTTTGGCTGATGTGTGAGGCAGTCGTCTACAAAGCTGACTAAACGCAAAGTGCTCAGGCTGGTCTCTTCAATGTGTTGTTTCAGCTTGACCGGGGGGACATCTGTCCAGCCAACGGTTTCACCCCAATCGCAGCAGCAAACTTCAGCGCGTGTCACTTCATGGGTGTAGCTAGCTTGGGCCAGTCAGGTCAGCATGCCATGTCATCCACCTACGAACCGGCATAAACACAAATATGTGAACATGCACACATCCCATGAGCACACACACACACAAATTCACATCATGCGAAGCACGCAAAAACACAGCCACGGACACTGAGGCAGACGCGCAGGCACAGCCACAAACACACAAACACACAGACTCACAGACACACAGACACACAAGCACGCAAACACACACACACACACACACACACACACACACACACACACACACACACACACACACACACACACACACACACACACACACACACACACACACACACACACACACACACACACACACACACACACACACACACACACACACACACACACACACACACACACACACACACACACACACACACACACACACACACACACACACACACACACACACACACACACACACACACACACACACACACACACACACACACACACACACACACACACACACACACACACACACACACACACACACACACACACACACACACACACACACACACACACACACACACACACACACACACACACACACACACACACACACACACACACACACACACACACACACACACACACACACACACACACACACACACACACACACACACACACACACACACACACACACACACACACACACACACACACACACACACACACACACACACACACACACACACACACACACACACACACACACACACACACACACACACACACACACACACACACACACACACACACACAACACACCCACACACACACAAACACACAGACGCAATCAGAACAAGCAGAAAGGCAGGCAGGTAGGTCTCTAGGCATGCTGCACACGCGGTTCTGTTTAAAACAATTCCTTTTTGCAATGTCTTTGCTGTGGGCAGCTGCCACCGTAGATCCCCAGAGCCCAGCCCTCGCCTGTCGTCGACCTCTGCTGCGTTTCCCGGGAAGCCAATGCGCCTCAGAAAAACAGAGGGCCCCTTCGGATTAGCCACTCATCATATTCCGCCTGTGCTCTCATTTGGTTTTATGCTCATGTCTTGGCCGTTCTGCTTGGAGGGAAGCTCTGGATTCTGAGAACGGTTTTTCGTTGCAATGGGTATGGCTCAATATTTGGGCATGGATGATTTCGGGTGGAGCGATGGGGTTCCGAAACGACCAAAACTTGGTCGCCTGAAGAGAGGCGGCGGCTTCCGTTGAGCCGATCTAGTTGAAGCTACCCGGTCACACATCCTACTGCTGCAGACCGAGCAGAACGCAGTGGGGAAGAAACGAGTCAGAGCCTTTAAGCTCCATGCATCGCCCACCCTCGGCTCGGTTCCTTCTTTGTCTATCAGTCTTTCAACATCTGGTTGCCTTCTGGATGTGAGGAGCAGGGTTTCAGCTAGGAGGTGCGGTGTTCGCATGTCGCGCCGGCAAATGTCTTTGCTGCAAGACTTCAGGCAAAGGGCCCTCTGCAGGCCAATCCTTCCAGGAGACTCTCCAAGCGTCGCCGGCATTGTTTCAACATAGGGGGACCACTCAAAATTGCGGTTTTCTTTTGGTTTCCCTTTCAACCAAGCAGCCAAGCGCAAAAGGGTACCCTGAAAAACAAACCAATACATTTTAATGGGGGACCCTTTCTTGGACAACATGTAACTACTGAGGTGGCTCTGTATAAAAAATCGCCGCGCGCAAACGCTGGGCCACCCGACCGCAGGCAGGTCTCCACTGCTTTGGCGGCCGGGCGCGCGGCAGCGAAGCGCTGATGCGCTTGCCTGCGGATTCTCATAATCCGCAACTTGTTTCCCTTGGCTTCCTCCCGGTCTTTCCCCGGTCTTTCCTTGGTTTCCTGGCTTCCACTTGCATTGTTCTGTTCTTGCTATTGGCTTCCCTTGGTTGCATGATTTCCTCCTGGTTTCCCTTGTCTTGCTTTCTTGTTACTTGGTGTCCTCTTGAAATCTCTCTTGGATTCCGTGAAATAGTTGGGTTTCCTCTTGGTTTCCCTTTGAAACCAAAACGGGAAGCCAAGCCCCTTCGCCTTTCAACTAAGCTGATGGTTCATCGCCATTGAGAGATCCTCTTTCCAAATCAAACGAAGCAGTGGAACTGCCGCAAACATTGACATACACTTCTGCTGCTTGCTCCTTCTCCCGTTGTGCCATGGAGGCGTTCTTTCTGCTTAAAAAGAAAGAGCGAGCGAGCGAAAGAGAGAGAGAGAGAGAGAGGGACAAAGAAAGAGAGCGGTTACGATGTTACAGCAGTTGCCAAATCCCTTTCCAGGTCCTTGGGGCTGCTTCCACATGTATCATTCTGTCCAAGCTTGAAGGAGATGTGAGAGGCGTTCTTGCTGTTTTCGTTTGGATTTTTTTGACGCTCGCTTCACAAACTTCAGGAGTGCGGTTCTCAACCCTCTTGTGATTGAACAGTGCGCCCGGAACCCGCGCGAGTAAGAAAGCATGGTCCTCTTGCCCGTTGTTGCCTGGCCTTGCCCTGATCGATGTTTGTAGCCTGGTTGTCATGTCGTTGCGCCTCAGAGCTGCATTCGCGGATCCATCTGCAGCAAGCCCCTGTGCTCGACACATGTCTCAAAACCAACTAGTATCAAGTTTAGACCCAACTAAAATGGTCAGCTTCCATGTGGTTGCCTTTAAACAAACAACCAACATGCGGTGTCAGGGAAAAGACTCCGGCGACGCTGAGGCGCAGGCACCAGCGATCGGGCGGCTTCGAGCTGGTCGACTACGAAGGCCTGGAAGGCTCACAAGAGATGGGGGCCTCTGACTCCTGAAAAGGTTGCCCACATGCGCAAAATGGCCCGAATGGCCCATTTAGTAATTTGGACACACCGATTGGGTGACTCCAAAAGCAAAAAGACATGATTAGAAGGACCTACCGACCTAGCTTTCTTTTGGCCATACTTGCCCAAAGGACCCAGAAATAAAAGGCTAACCTTTTGGGACCTTTACTAAAACTGGACCAAAAAGGGAAAACCAAAAGGTCAAAAGGTCGGCTTTGGGCAGGTGAGAATAGGTCTGCATGGAGGCAGGAGCAATGATTGTCGGGGCGGAAGAACAAAGGTTGGGTAGGCATGCATTCCCAACGGGCATCTGGCACTTTGTCTTGCCGGAATGACCAGTGAACTCTACACTGCTCATAGGGTAGCGGGCAGCTGAAATCATGCCAGGCGATCCTTCAGGAACACCTTGGTCTTCCCCACTTGTATTCCAGATTGGCTCAGCTTCATCTTATCCACCAAGTAGTGCACAAGATCCTTACAATTCAGGCAGCAAGAGCTTCGCGGCCAAGCGCGCCTGGTGGCATCCAAGTCTCGCCGGCGGTGTGTGTGGCATACTTTGCAATGCAGCCATACCTGAGCTGAAGCCAACTACGCCAGACACACGATGCCGCCAGCAAAATGGCCCAGCACCTTTGTTGGCCTCCAAAGAGGGGTCAAACAAACCCATATGTTGTTTCCATTTGGCAGACCGGCACGCCTCTTCAGAAAGTCCTCGAAGGATGATCTCGATGCGAATCCCTTCTGTCGAATCTGCACCTCGGGCGATTCCATTGCTCCCTTGCCAGCCGAAAACGAGTCGTCCCTCAAACAATAAGCAAAAGAAACCTATCATGGGGCTCGGTTCTTTACATACCCTTTTGCAAGAGCAATTCGACCTCTGGCCGCAGAAGTCCGGGCGCCAGACAGCCTCCAAGATTCCGCTAAACAAGAGCTGTTCCAGAACCTGAGAACTCTGTCCAGGGCATGAATGGTGACCAGATGGGGGATTGTGTGGACATATGAGAAAACCGAAGATGGCGGTGGTCCTTTTTGGTTTCACCTGCCAAGATGAAAACGGGCGCCAACTCAAAAACCGCATGCCCTGATGTTTCTTTGAGCTACACTGTACACGCTCATGACAAAGCATGCGTGACTGTCCATCTGTTCCACTCGCACTGGCATACTGGCATGGGGCCGCGGCCAGTTGAGAATCAAACCTGCCGGGCACCTGTCAACCAGATACAAAAAGATCAGCAATCGTTGGCATCTCAATGCCTTTGTGCAGTTTGTGCATTTCCCAAGCTGGCCTTCTCCGCATTCGGCTTGATGCATCTGACGAAGTGTGGATCTGATGTGTTTATCTTGCCGATGAGCATGCGCAGTGAGCAGCGGAACCTCGGCTCCGTCGACATATCCAAATGTCTTCACGTTCTTTCTGGAACGTGAGACACGTCCCCTTCAAAATGCGTACAGCTTGCATGGGTTGCATGGGTTGCATGGGTTGCATGGGTTGCATGGGTTGCATGGGTTGCATGGCTTGCATGGCTTGCATGGCTTGCATGGCTTGCATGGCTTGCATCTGGGCAGCTTTGAGGATGTTGATTTCGTCTTGCGCCCAGGGCTTTTCGCAGGCGGTGCCTGCGTTTTGCCATGCCCACACTGGCCTGGCTCGTAGCCGAACAATCCTTGCGGTCCCTCCCGGCCTCAGGATTCTCTTTGAGCTGTTGGAGGAGCTCAAGCCTCGGAGCAAAGAAGTTGACTCGGCGCCACCAAACTGTCTTTTCCCTGACGCTTTGTGGGTATGCAATGAGCTTGCCATGGGGAAACCACATTTGGGCAAGATCCCGCGGGTTGCTTCTGGTGTGGGATCTCGACTGGGCGCTGATGCACGGGAGCTAGGTGCCTGGCGTTGCTGAGGGCAGCAGCCGAATGAAGTCTTCCGGTTGCTTGTCAGTATTCTTCTGCAAGAACCCCTCGCAATTGTACAGGACCTCGCTGCCACACGCAGTAGCAGCAGCAGTAGCAGCAGGCTGAGCTGAATAGGCCCCCCTTCTTCAGAAAGTCAATGCACTGACCGGAACGCTGAGACCAACGCCTCGCCCGCAAAATGCTTGACCTCAGTGCTCACTAAGCTTCTTGATGAACATGGCACTCTCTGTTCAACTGAGCGGCCCTCCAAAGTACGGGCTACACTGCTTTCTGTTTGGATAATTTCCAAATCAACACTACCCTTTGGCCGACGAAGTCGTCGTGACTGCGGAATGAATTCCCTTGTTGCAGGTCCTTGGGGGGGTGTTTTGACCCCACCAAACGGGTTCCCTCTCATTCGTCCCTTTCAAAGGCGTGTCTGAGGAAGGTTTGCACAGGTCTCATCACCGTCGTTCCCGCGTTCGGACTGGGAAGCCTGGCTCCAAAGATTACCCGCGCGCTGATCTTGGACTTGACGAAGCGCTGATGCTGACCCAAGGCGCCTGCCAAAAGCTTCGCAACATCTCAAGACCCTTCTTGGTGTGTCTCTTTTTGAGGGGACGGCCCCAAACTGTGGTGTTATCTTGGTTTCCCTTTAAAACCACAAAAAGGGGACCCTCAGAAAAAGACACTCCCCCGTACTTGCCAATGAGAAGAAAGCACCGTTTCAGCCTCTTCCTGAAGCCTCTCACGCCGACATTATGGAGAATAAGTAGCAAGAGAACAGCTATTCATTTATGAATTTCAGATGAGTCAAGATGGACATTACATGAGCAGCTGACTAATGACATTGTCTTCCACAATGACAAACTGGCTTGGTCTCGCTTTGGACCCGCTCAGACTCATTTTGCAGCCAAATCGAAGCAAATCAAGGGGGCCAATCTTGCTATGCAGCGTGTTGAGCTTTGCACGCTTTCAAGCTCACGCCTTTTCAGTACAAGTGAAGCCAGCCAAGCACACTTTGGCGGCTCCAGCTCAAAACCACAACTCTTCAGTGCAAGCGCGCTTTGGAAGCTCCAGCTCAACAAGAGCAACTGTTCCGTATAAGCGTAGCACAAGAAGTGCGCTTTGGCAGCTCCAGCTCAAAGATCACACTTCTCGGTGCAAGTGAGTGTGCGAAGCACGCTTTGGCAGCTCCAGCTCGGAAATCGCAACTTTATAGCACGAGTGAACACGTGAAGCATGCTTTGACGAGTTCCAGCTCAGAAATCACACTTTATCAGTACAAGTGCAGTATGCGAAGCGCGCTTTGGCAATGGCTCACTTCGCGAAGCCCTGGTTCTGGACTCATGCTGGTTTGTTGCTTTTGGCGGCCCCGAAGCCGGGTGTAAGCACAGCAGTCACCAAGACTTGATCTTGTTTTGTTGCCTTTGCTCCCAGATTCGCCTGACTTCACCTTCGACACAAAGGACTCATCCGTCCCCTTCGGCATGGCCACCTGGCGAAATGAAATGTCTGAAGACCCTGGACAATAAAACGCACAAGAGGCAGAGGCCAAGGATCATCCCCAAACCTACAAGAAACCTATGCATCCAGGGTGTTCCAGCAAACGTCTTCCCCTTTCCGGAAAGAACCCCGAAACAGGTGGTGTCCCTTTCCTTTCATTTCCCTTCTCCCGCCAAAGCCCCGCTAAAACGGATACCCCTAAAAGAAGGCCCCTCCCTGTTTTCCCAACCCAAACCTGCTTTTCCACCTAATTGCGTGTCGTTTTTTGAGGGACGCCCCCACCCCCCGCACATGAGTGGTTTCCTTTTGGTTTCCCGTCACAAACAACCTCAAAAAGGGCACCCTCAAAGAAAGACACGATGTTACATCTTTGCCTCTTACTCGGCCCTTTTGGGAGACCGAGATCACCGGCCTCTTCGTCCAACAGGTCCAACACTCCTCCCCGCCCATCCACGAGCTCCAGAACCTCAGAGACCCATCGCTCCGATGGGTGTGTCTGCCAGGAAAACCCCAAGCATGTTTGACTCCTTTTGATTTCCCCGTTTGACTCAAGGGGTACCGAGCCTACCCCTAAAGGGCTTCGGCTATGTGCCAAAGAGTCCTTTGGATCCCTTCAAAACACCAGGGGTACCGACTCCAAAAACAAACACCTACATGGAACCCCAAAACCACGAGGGTGCAATCGGTGATGACCCCCGAAACTCCCCTGCAGACAACATGAAACCCGAGCAACAGATTACACAATCTTTGGCAAGTCAACTCCTTTTCAGAATTGGACCCCTTTTTGTGCATGGGAGTAACATGCCATTCACCAACCTTGCCTTGTGCCATCCAACCACTATCTCATAGGGGGAACCCCTGTTGGGAAATTCAATCAGCACCCACCTGTCCAAATAAACACACGCACCTGTTATTCTTTTGGGCACCAAGCATGGAGCTTGACTATCTTCAAGGACCATCTCTGGTGCAACGCTGGTAAAATGGTAGAAACCTTGGTGACAATCCCCCCCAAGCTGTCCCCTAAACACCGCCTGCACAAGTGCTCCCATCTAAACCTCTGCGACGCCAAGCGGCATCAGCGTTGTCCACAAAATTAACGTTGCAGTCGAGTACTAGGCCTGCCGCAATCACTGAGACACCAATTGTGTGAGCTGCGTAATGGAGCGGAAGCCAATGCTGATGCCTTCCACACGCCTGTGATTGATTGAGGTCCCCTTTCCGGGAAAGCCTCTTTGGGAGCGCACCTCTGGCTGCCAAGGCTCGAACAAATCCGGGGTCACTAGTCAATGTCTCTGCACCGCACCCTTCCACAAAGCTGTTGGGTGTTTCCAAAATTAACACAGCCATAAACATGCGTATCCTCCTCAAAGATGTCCTTCAAGCACCATCCACAATGAAGGAAACCTCCAATTCCTTTGTCAGCCGTCGTCTCGGGGATGCGTTTCTTGCGCCGAAACGCTTCGCACCTTCTTTGGCATAATCTTCCAGCTCTGCCCTGAAAACCTGACGTGGCTCAGCAGCTCGTGAGAAACGAATGAGTCGGTCTCAAAATAGAGGGACTCTCAAAATGGATGGTCTCCCTTCTGGCTTCCCTTTATATAAACCAACCCCAACGAGGGAGACCGGAGTCACAGATCGCTCCATGCCAAGCTGCAAAGGTGTTGAAGAACTGCTGGAGATGTTCCTGCCGATTGGTCTTGAGAGGTCAGAAGGGCTTGGATTGGGAAATGCTTCCGACATCTCGGGCTCACATTGCAGAGGTTGATCAACAGCTGCTCCAAGGAGTTGTTTTCAAAACCTCGGCCAAGCTCTCTGTGCCGAAACCTCCCCCTCGTCTATACTGAAACCAACTGCCTTGCAAATAGTATGTCTCCTTCACTGTTTTTTCCTCATGTCTTTCTTGATCATCCAACATGGAGCCCAAACGAGTTTAGCACCTCACCAGAAAACGTCTGGACCTCTTCGCCACACAGCCGAGCTCCAGGCTTTCGAAGCCAGCCTCGCATGGCGCTGGGTTCTGTCACTGGCCACTCGTTCTTTCCAAAGTCACCCCAAAAAATCCCAAGCCTCTTGACAGAGTTCAGGAAACCGATCAGCCCTGCAACATTCCAGGGTAAATGAAGGACTGTTTCGGGGCCTTGGTGTCATTTTGCTCCTTCTTTTGGGAAGGTCCACAAGAAGGGTGGCCATGTTACTATTGCAAAACTATTCGGAAATTGATGTGATTTTGAATGGGTCCCGGACTCGGTGGACATCATTTAGGAGATTCATGTCCACCAACCGCTGCTGAGGTGGTCCCCGGATCAAACATCATGGAAAACTGTGATCCCTTCCCCCCAGTAATGAATTCCCCGCTAACCGGGAGCTAAACACACACTAAGAAACTAAAGTCCCAAACGTGCGTACTTCGGTCTTTGTCCAAATGTGTCAAGGTCAAATGTGGCCCGTGGTCTGGAGCTGGACGGCGGTCCAGCCCAAGAAAGGAGTCATTGATAGGCATGTATTCTGGGCGCATGTAGTGACAGGGGGCATGACGAGAGAGTGCTGCGTTGCACTTGGTGGACGTTGGAGCAAATGCTAAGCAGGGCCTCATCCTTCCAATGTCTTCCAAGGGTCCCCACCTTCCCCCAAGGCTGGTCGTGCTTGCACCCTCTTTTGCGCCAACTGCATTTGCATGAACCGCAAGATGCAAGCTGTTGCGCAGCCTTCATCTTTACACTGGGTCTTCATGCACACTTAAGGTGCGACTTCTGGTGTAGCAAGCCATGCTATGGTCAAAAGGCCATGCACAGGTCATGCTGCGCACAAGGGACCATCCTGAACCAGAAGCTGGGCAGTCTTGATGCTTGCCCAGCTGACAAGGGCGCAAAGCTTGCTACCGAATCTCGTCTGTACAAATCCTGTTCCGGAGTGGTTAGAAGCTGCCGCTTCTTCTGTACCTGAGATCACCTGGAATCAGCAAGCTTTGCAACCATAGCGGAAGCAGTAGTAGGTGTAAAGTCCAAGCATCCGTCCATCCACGCACTGCTTGCCGCACTGACCTAGACGGCTGAAAAGACACAAACAACCCACGAAGCCCAGAAAAGACCTTCAAAACTCAAAGCAGAATCAAAGTCCAGCTCAGGCTGGATCCTCCGATGCCGAGCTGCAGTACAGGAGGTTGCTGCCCGGCATGGTTGCGCCATCCCATGTCTTCACTTTGCTCCCGGTCGGTGCGCTCTCCGTAGGCACAGCTTCCAGAGCCATCTTGGACTGAGCGGACGGAACGGGCGCAGAGGACGGAGAGGACGGGACACCTTTTGCACCTCGCAGCTTTGCCTCTGTTGAGTTGGCTTCGGGGCAGGCATTGCAGGCACAGGCTTGGCCCACGCTGAAGATGTACCAGTTGTCCACCTGCTTCACACATGAGAGGCCGCAGTTGCAATAGACCAATTTCCAGCTGTTCTCGCCAGGGCCAGCACTCGGTTCACCCTGCTCGACTTCCCCGACTGCCTCTGCCTGTGGCTCGTCGGCTTGCTCGGCCTTGTCGGCCAAAGCGCCCACCACAAGGAGCACCATCAGATTGCGCATCATGTCAGCGCAGGTGCAGGAAAGGAGACGACTGAGACCTACCTGGCAAGACAATACGGCAGCTCGGGCAGCTCGATAGCGGGAGCTTATGCAAATCGCTTCCTGACCGTTCAAAGGCCTGCACTCCCACCCGACATCTAATGCCTCGCTGCAGTCCCCAGCATTCCCCAAAGCTGGTCGTGCTTGGACCCTCTTTTGCGCCAACTGCATTTGCATGAAACGCAAGATGCAAGCTGTTGCGCAGCCTTCATCTTTACACTGGGTCTTCATGCACACTTAAGGTGCGACTTCTGGTGTAGCAAGCCATGCTATGGTCAAAAGGCCATGCACAGGTCATGCTGCGCACAAGGGTCCTTCAAAGCGACCATCCTGTGCCAAAAGCTGGGCAGTCTTGATGCTCGCCCAGCTGACAGGGGCGCAAAACTTGTTGCAGAATCTCGTCTGTACAAATCCTGTTCCGGAGTGGTTAGAAGCTATCGCTTCTTCTGTACCTGAGATCACCTGGAATCAGCAAGCTTTGCAACCATAGCGGAAGCAGTAGTAGGTGTAAAGTCCAAGCATCCGTCCATCCACGCACTGCTTGCCGCACTGACCTAGACGGCTTAAAAGACCCAAACAACCCACAAAGCCCAGAAAAGACCTTCAAAACTCGAAGAAAAATCAAAGTCCAGCTCAGGCTGAATCCTCCGATGCCGAGCTGCAGTACAGGAGGTTGCTGCCGGGCATGGTTGCGCCATCCCATGTCTTCACTTTGCTCCCGGTCGGTGCGCTCTCCGTAGGCACAGCTTCCAGAGCCATCTTGGACTGAGCGGACGGAACGGGCGGAGAGGACGGAGAGGATGGGACACCTTTTGCACCTCGCAGCTTTGCCTCTGTTGAGTTGGCTTCGGGGCAGGCATTGCAGGCACAGGCTTGGCCCACGTTGAAGATGTACCAGTTGTCCACCTGCTTCACACATGAGAGGCCGCAGTTGCAATAGACCAAATTCCAGCTGTTGTCGCCAGGGCCAGCACTCGGTTCACCCTGCTCGACTTCCCCGACTGCCTCTGCCTGTGGCTCGTCGGCTTGCTCGGCCTTGTCGGCCAAAGCGCCCACCACAAGGAGCACCATCAGATTGCGCATCATGTCAGCGCAGGTGCAGGAAAGGAGACGACTGAGACCTACCTGGCAAGACAATACGGCAGCTCGGGCAGCTCGATAGCGGGAGCTTATGCAAATCGCTTCCTGACCGTTCAAAGGCCTGCACTCCCACCCGACATCTAATGCCTCGCTGCAGTCCCCAGCATTCCCCAAAGCTGGTCGTGCTTGGACCCTCTTTTGCGCCAACTGCATTTGCATGAAACGCAAGATGCAAGCTGTTGCGCAGCCTTCATCTTTACATAGGGTCTTCATGCACACTTAAGGTGCGACTTCTGGTGTAGCAAGCCATGCTATGGTCAAAAGGCCATGCACAGGTCATGCTGCGCACAAGGGTCCTTCAAAGCGACCATCCTGTGCCAAAAGCTGGGCAGTCTTGATGCTCGCCCAGCTGACAGGGGCGCAAAACTTGTTGCAGAATCTCGTCTGTACAAATCCTGTTCCGGAGTGGTTAGAAGCTATCGCTTCTTCTGTACCTGAGATCACCTGGAATCAGCAAGCTTTGCAACCATAGCGGAAGCAGTAGTAGGTGTAAAGTCCAAGCATCCGTCCATCCACGCACTGCTTGCCGCACTGACCTAAACGGCTGAAAAGACACAAACAACCCACGAAGCAGAAAAGACCTTCAAAACTCAAAGCAGAATCAAAGTCCAGCTCAGGCTGAATCCTCCGATGCCGAGCTGCAGTACAGGAGGTTGCTGCCGGGCATGGTTGCGCCATCCCATGTCTTCACTTTGCTCCCGGTCGGTGCGCTCTCCTTAGGCACAGCTTCCAGAGCCATCTTGGCCTGAGCGGACGGAACGGGCGGAGAGGACGGAGAGGACGGGACACCTTTTGCACCTCGCAGCTTTGCCTCTGTTGAGTTGGCTTCGGAGCAGGCATTGCAGGCACAGGCTTGGCCCACGTTGAAGATGTACCAGTTGTCCACCTGCTTCACACATGAGAGGCCGCAGTTGCAATAGACCAAATTCCAGCTGTTGTCGCCAGGGCCAGCACTCGGTTCACCCTGTTCGACTTCCTCGACTGCCTCTGCCTCGGCTGCCCCTGCCTGTGGCTCGTCGGCTTGCTCGGCCTTGTCGGCCAAAGCGCCCACCACAAGGAGCACCATCAGATTGCGCATCATGGCAGCGCAGGTGCAGGAAAGGAGACGACAAAGACAATACGGCAGCTCGGGCAGCTCGATAGCGGGCGCCTATGAAAATCGCTTCCTGACCCTTCAAAGGCCTGCACTCCCACCCGACATCTAATGCCTCGCTGCAGTCCCCAGCATCCCCCAAAGCTGGTCGTGCTTGCACCCTCT
This sequence comes from Effrenium voratum, assembly GCA_963377175.1. Lineage (NCBI taxonomy): Eukaryota > Dinophyceae > Suessiales > Symbiodiniaceae > Effrenium > Effrenium voratum. Next base: position 475,381 of record CAUJNA010003346.1, read on the forward strand.
TTTGCGCCAACTGCATTTGCATGAAACGCAAGATGCAAGCTGTTGCGCAGCCTTCATCTTTACATAGGGTCTTCATGCACACTTAAGGTGCGACTTCTGGTGTAGCAAGCCATGCTATGGTCAAAAGGCCATGCACAGGTCATGCTGCGCACAAGGGTCCTTCAAAGCGACCATCCTGTGCCAAAGCTGGGCAGTCTTGATGCTTGCCCAGCTGACAGGGGCGCAAAACTTGTTGCAGAATCTCGTCTGTACAAATCCTGTTCCGGAGTGGTTAGAAGCTATCGCTTCTTCTGTACCTGAGATCACCTGGAATCAGCAAGCTTTGCAACCATAGCGGAAGCAGTAGTAGGTGTAAAGTCCAAGCATCCGTCCATCCACGCACTGCTTGCCGCACTGACCTAGACGGCTGAGAAGACCCAAACAACCCACAAAGCCCAGAAAAGACCTTCAAACTCAAAGCAGAATCAAAGTCCAGCTCAGGCTGAATCCTCCGATGCCGAGCTGCAGTACAGGAGGTTGCTGCCGGGCATGGTTGCGCCATCCCACGTCTTCGCTTTGCTCCCGGTCGGTGCGCTCTCCTTAGGCACAGCTTCCAGAGCCATCTTGGCCTGAGCGGACGGAACGGGCGGAGAGGACGGAGAGGACGGGACACCTGTTGCACCTCGCAGCTTTGGCTCTGTTGATTTGGCTTCGGGGCAGGCATTGCAGGCACAGGCTTGGCCCACGTTGAAGATGTACCAGTTGTCCACCTGCTTCACACATGAGAGGCCGCAGTTGCAATAGACCAAATTCCAGCTGTTCTCGCCAGGGCCAGCGCTCGGTTCACCCTGCTCGGCTGCCTCGGCTGCCTCTGCCTGTGGCCCGTCGGCTTGCTCGGCCTTGTCGGCCAAAGCGCCCACCACAAGGAGCACCATCAGATTGCGCATCATGTCAGCGCAGTTGCAGGGAAGGAGACGACTGAGGCCCAGCTGGCAAGACAATACGGCAGCTCGGGCAGCTCGATAGCGGGCGCTTATGCAAATCGCTTCCTGACCCTTCAAAGGCCTGCACTCCCACCCGACATCTAATGCCTCGCTGCAGTCCCCAGCATTCCCCAAAGCTGGTCGTGCTTGGACCCTCTTTTGCGCCAACTGCATTTGCATGAAACGCAAGATGCAAGCTGTTGCGCAGCCTTCATCTTTACATAGGGTCTTCATGCACACTTAAGGTGCGACTTCTGGTGTAGCAAGCCATGCTATGGTCAAAAGGCCATGCACAGGTCATGCTGCGCACAAGGGTCCTTCAAAGCGACCATCCTGTGCCAAAAGCTGGGCAGTCTTGATGCTCGCCCAGCTGACAGGGGCGCAAAACTTGTTGCAGAATCTCGTCTGTACAAATCCTGTTCCGGAGTGGTTAGAAGCTATCGCTTCTTCTGTACCTGAGATCACCTGGAATCAGCAAGCTTTGCAACCATAGCGGAAGCAGTAGTAGGTGTAAAGTCCAAGCATCCGTCCATCCACGCACTGCTTGCCGCACTGACCTAGACGGCTGAAAAGACACAAACAACCCACGAAGCAGAAAAGACCTTCAAAACTCAAAGCAGAATCAAAGTCCAGCTCAGGCTGAATCCTCCGATGCCGAGCTGCAGTACAGGAGGTTGCTGCCGGGCATGGTTGCGCCATCCCATGTCTTCACTTTGCTCCCGGTCGGTGCGCTCTCCGTAGGCACAGCTTCCAGAGCCATCTTGGACAGAGCAGACGGAACGGGCGGAGAGGACGGAGAGGATGGGACACCTTTTGCACCTCGAAGCTTTGCCTCTGTTGAGTTGGCTTCGGGGCAGGCATTGCAGGCACAGGCTTGGCCCACGTTGAAGATGTACCAGTTGTCCACCTGTTTCACACATGAGAGGCCGCAGTTGCAATAGACCAAATTCCAGCTGTTCTCGCCAGGGCCAGCACTCGGTTCACCCTGCTCGGCTGCCTCGGCTGCCTCTGCCTGTGGCCCGTCGGCTTGCTCGGCCTTGTCGGCCAAAGCGCCCACCACAAAGAGCACCATCAGATTGCGCATCATGCCGGCACAGGTGCAGGGAAGGAGACAACTGAGGCCTACCTGGCAAGACAATACGGCAGCTCGGGCAGCTCAATGATTAGCTGGCGCTTGTGCAAATCGCAAGGCATGACCACGTCTAGCCCCCAAAGCTCGTGCTTGGACCTTTGAGCCAACTTGACACTGGGTTCCCTGGTTGTTTTGAGGGAAACCGAAGAGAAACCACGTATTTTGGAGGTGATAGGGGGCATGTGAACGTTTTGCCTCTTTAGGCATCTTCAATCTCATTGCGGGATAGGTACTGATCAGGGGGGTGACCCCACCTACAGGTGCGAGAGGAGCACGCATCCACGTGAAATGCAAATGCATGAAATTGAATGATTTAGATGTGAATTTGCCTGATGCTGGAGCTATGTTTAGGTGAATTGGCATAGTTGGCTCCGACGTGAATTTCTTAAATCCAGTCTCACCAAAACACATCAGAAATGATCGAACCTATTCTTGCATTGCTTGTACTGCTCCGTGCTAGGACTTCATGTGCAATCCTCACTTTGCAGGGCATTTGTTGGCGCCATGGCCAGAACAGAACTCAGGGAATACCACATGGTTCTGCATCGGCGAACTTCCGCCCCCAGTCATGCTGAAAAAGGTTCACCCGCTGGGCCCGTGACAATGTCCAGGATGCCCAAGGCACGAGCTTTGGTCCTGGCGCCATGGGCGTGGCTCAAATGGAGGAGCTGGGGCAAACCGCGGCCCTTAGTTCCCACTGACCATGCCGTTTTGATATATTGCTTTAGAAGTCACAGCCAAATGGGCCCAAACACATCCCTTGATCTTCCCATCAGCAACGTGTACCTGCCCTAGTAATCACAGGAAATTGCAGATGTCTTTGACTGCGACTGCCAGGCCGAGGTGTGGGATCTGCGCTGGCTGTCCTGGATGTGACGTCGGCCTACGTTTGGGAATGGCAACGCACTGGGACTGAGCATTGACGTCCGGCCTTGAGAGTCTGGTTCAAGCAGTTGACGGCCCAAACAAAAAGTCTGGCGTAGATAAACTTGCCTCACGAGCAAACGCGCTTTTTTGTGACTCCCTCCATGCGCACCAGGTGGTTAATGCAGACCGAGCTGCTTAGACTATCTCTGGATGATTTGGCCTGAAAGCATCGCGCGGCAGTGCGCATTGCATAGCCAACTCTCTTGCCTGCTCCTCTCGTTGGGGAGACTCCACCAGCTCTCTGCCTGGAAGCTCCATCAACCCAATCCCTTTCGGCACATCCGGAAGCCGACAACAAATTGGATGCCTCTCGCAAACGAAAATGCCAGCCAGAAGCAAAAAAACCCTCCTCCCCTTGCAGACCATGCCGAAACGCGAGACGCCCCGACCTCGCCTACCGCGATCTTTCTCACCAGCATGCACTTTGTCAACTCCTCGTGGGTTCAAAACCCAAAACGCGCCAAGTCTCACTTAGCGTACGCTTGAAACATGAGGGTGTCGACAGTCGCTGTGATTTCGACTACTTTTGGGACTCAGGTGCAGAGTTGTGGTTGCAGGAGATGCGTTGTCAGCCCGAGGTTGGGAGTCCAAGGACCTTATGCCTACTGGGCCAACATGTTTTTTTGTCGAAAGACTTTGGTGGAATGCCCCAGCCGTTGCTAGAAGCAACGCTGTTCGAACCAGGGTTCCACTTGTTTGCTAGCCCAGGGTAGACTTGAACCCAGGGGCGGTTCATTTTTCAAAGATGAAGAAAACCTAGGATTTTGTCTATCTTGGGGTAGTCAGAGAATGGAAACCCGGTTTCAAAAACGTGGTCGGTCTTTTGAGGACCCACCGCAAGCAGTTTCCCACAACCATCCGCTATGATCCGGGGAACTGCTTCCCGTGAGCACGCTGGTTTGGCTTCGAGCGTGCTAAGCGCATCAAAAAAGACACAAGCGAAATCAGCAACATGGTGTGCCACAAGGCTCGACCCGTTGTGCTTCATTCATCATGTTGGCATCTCCCCTACCTGACACCTCGAAGTGCCTACGGAACGAATCGAGCCGTGTGGTATGAAAGCTCACACGTCAATGCTTCGTGCAACAAAATGGTGTTGCCAGTCGTTCAGGCCCTTGGCTGCAAGCCATGCAAGCTCGTGGCATCGCTTGAACATGAGCCAGCCCCAAACCCTTTGCCGGGTGGCTAGGGTTGCCCCCAAGGGGACGATGAGATTCAACACCGACAGCTAAAAATTGAAATGGCCTTTCTAGGCGGCAGTGGTTTGGGGGAACAAACCGAAGCATGTCATGCAGGATGTTGACCATTCGCCGGAGATTCAAGGATCAAAACCATCTTCCAAGGAAACCACTGCAGAAACACGCTTTGTCTCGGATTTGAAAATGCCGACAGAAAGAACAACTCAAATACAGCATCCACTTGGCTATGATTTTTCCCCAACAGCCTAGGACGGGTCTGAGGCTTCCCGGGACGTCTGGGGCGGTAGGGAGGGTTCCAGCGATACGGTTCGATGGGGCGGTTCGAGGTTTCGGGGGACATTACTTGAGGGGATAGGCTAGTGGCCACGAAATCATGCAGGAAAGGAGGCAGCACCAACAACATCCTTCTCAAAGGCATTTGGAAAGAGATGTGCAGGGGCAGCGGCTACAAGAAGGTGAGGAGGAGTTTCTGAGCCCCGTTTCAAACACAGGCAAGGAGCTGAGTCACGCGTAAAAAACTCTTAAACATGTTTGACCCTGAAATTTACTTCGGTTGTCCAGCAAAAGCCCCACGGGTCGTCCCCTTTTCCAACGCTCCCTCGCTCCTCCGGCGGCAGCCCTAGGAGTTCGGCCGCCCTCCGCGCCGGGCTCTCGTCGCGGAGGCGCACCCTCGGTCTCTCAAATTGGAGAGGCAGGTGCTCCAGCTAGGCGTTCTGGGCTTTCTAGGTGAGCAAGTTTTCTGGTGGGTTTGTTGGGTGAGCTTTTCCCGCAGTTCGTTTGGCTTCCCTTTACCGCCTACAAGGAACTCCTCAACCAGGTGGTGGTGGCTCTGGGCTGCCGACCCCTCCTGGCGTTCCTCGTTCACGAAGCTGCCTCATGGCTCGTCCAAATATCAATGCTCCTCTAGGTCCTTCTCAAGATGGCAGTTGTCTTTTTGGTTTCCCTTTAAACCAGGTGAAAGGCCCCCCTCCACTGTTTTTGCCACATGCTGACATTTCTAGCTGCAATGCTTGCCCAAGGCCCGGACAATTCCCCAGGCACAGAATCTCAGACGGCACAGTACGTTGGAACCTCCCTACACCCCTGAAAACCAAAATGGAAACCCGCCTTCCAAAGCTAAAGGAATCTTGAAAAATGGGGGTGTACCAAACAACAAGGTAGCTGACGGTCTCAGAGGGCTTATCTTTCCTTTGAAAAGCGCCGAAGGTGCGACCAATTCTGAGGTCCGATCCGCGCCAAGGACTCGCCAAATTTGAACCTGCCACTCAATTCAATCGCTCCAAGGCTTCAAGCAAAGACACAATCCAATGTCTTCAGGGACAGTGTCACATGCTGCAAAAGTCTGTATCTGTAATCGTTAGGCTGGGGAGAATACCCCCTGCATTGAGCCATGAGCAAGTATGAGCAGTATGAGTTGTCCTGAACGGGAAAAAACATCTTGCGAGGGAACCCGCTAGTCCACCTCTGTCCTCCTCCTGCAACATCGTGTCCCATTTAGCCTCTACAAAAGTGAGGGGTTCAAATCCCCCAACCACTCAACGTTCCAACTTTGGAGCTCACCTTTTAGGTGTGTCCTGTAGTGGGCCCCCCAAAATGTTGGTTTCCTTCTGGTCTCCCGTTAAAACCACCAAAAAATCGGTACCCTCCAAAAAAAACAGACTCTTCTGGAGCACGGGATGAACATTCGAGGCCGGCGTTCTTCCGTTTCCCACCTGCATGGCGGCGTCTATGCCCAGGGAGGTGAAGGCCTGCCGATGCTCACCAGCTTGCCCAAAGGGGAACACAACCGCACAGCAAATTCTCTCCCCCACCCCACCCCCGCCCCTCGCCCCACCCCTCAAAAAACAAACAAAAGGAAAACAAGACTTAACGGTCCTAGCCCACATGTCTGTTGCGTTTGCAGTTTGCAAAGTGCAATCCCACTTTCATGTCCCAATAGAAGTAGATTAGTGTCTTTTTGAGGGTACCCATTTTGGTTTTAATGGAACACCAGGGGGAAACCAACCAGTATTGGGGTCCACTAGAAAAAGACTGGGCACGCACTGGAAATTTCCAATGCGTCCCTGGGCCACTCGTGCGTGATTCAAGTGTCCGGGAGCATGTGGTTTGTGACTCGCTTCTCAACAGCATCAAAACACGGGGAGGAGTTTGCAACCATGGCATTGCCTTTACAATAGTAGCCCATCTTGAACAAGGTCCCGGCAAAACACACATCCAACCATATGATTCACGAGCCATTCCATTCTGAAGCTGCTACCATGTGGGCATGTCTTTCTTTGAGGCTCTGTACCCCTCTTTTGCTGCTTGGTTCGCAAAATCAAAAGAAACGCACAGATGTTTGACACATCATTTGCGAGGTGCGAAATTCATAGCCCCGGCCTCCTGAAGCTCCTCAAAGGCTTGCCCGTCGTCCACGCCAGGCGCCGTCTGAAACGATTGGGGACACGAATTTGGGTCTGCTGTTTGGAGGGTACCCCTAAAGGGTGAAAAAAGGATCCCCGTTTGGGAGACCAACCATGAGGCCCTCGTACTTTGGCTACCCATTTCTCAAAATGCATCCGGACAGCCCAACTCATATCCATTTGGGTGTGTCTTTTTGTAAAGAACCCCCCAAAATGATGGTTTTCCTGTTGGTCTGCCTTTAAAACCACCAAACAAGGGGTAACCTTCAAAAAAGGCAGACCCATTTGGCAGGGTCCAACAAACAAAAAAGAGCTACGCTTGCGGCCCGCGCCAGCTGTCCGGCTTTCGTGTAGGAGTAGCCTGGGCACGGCACAAGAGGCATGACATGGTCAAAACTCCCGCTCATGGTCATGGTTTTCTTAAGAATGCTTCTCAAATGGTTGTGTAAACCGTAGAGGGTTCATAATCTCACCAATTTCAAGTAAAGAGGTGTTTTGACCACATAAGCAGCAGGACCGTGGCAGGACCCCTTCAGCCCTTATGACACTGGCAGCTGGCTAGGCACCCCTCTGGCATCCGCTTTTGGAAGGATGGTGCAAGGAGTCTGGAGCTTCGGGAAGTTTGCAACTGGCCCATTTCACAGGATTGGAAGTTGCACTTAGGCTTCGACACTCGGGCCCATCCAATGCCAACTCCTTCAACAGCGGCCTCAGTCGTGAGTGCCTCCCGCATATCGCCATGCCATGGATTCGTTGGGCCCTCGACGACTGTCTTGCCTCGAGCGGCAAGCTATTTTCAACAAGCATGCGCCAGTCAAACGCTGCAAGCACAACATCGACGACTCTTTGCCCAAATTGAGACACCCATTTTGCGTGTCTGTCAGCTGAAAAGCCCTGCCTGCAGAACCTGGAAGAAGATGTGATAGGAGCGCTCGCCCCGTGCCACGCTGCACACGCGGGTGTCCTGCGCGCCATTTTGTGAAGCGCCCCTGCGTGCTCACTTCTGCACACCTCGAGCAGGTACTGCTGCACCTCGCACCTGAGTAACAACCCACAGAGCAAAAAACAAGTCAAGCAGGGCCTCTCCAAACGACCAAAGTGGCTGTGCCCCTTTCAAACGTTGCCGCGGGTTTTGGGAGCGCTGCCCCATCAGCCTGCCGTCCAGCGCGAAGAAGCTCAACCACTTCACAAACCTCAGCAGCAAGGTTCCAACCCGCCAGCACCCCTCCAAATCTCGGCCTGGAGGAGTTGTTGTTGCGGACGGTCATGGCCTGCTTTCGCGGAACGAAGCCATCCGCGCGCGAGTGGATTGCATGTGTCTCTGCCTCCTGTGCTGTGCCCACGGGAAAGTCTCGAGGCCCCGACATTTCCAAAGGCTTCCATGATGGGATTCGTTCGCAACACCTGGCATCTTTGGCATCTTTTGGCCGCCAAAAAGACTGGCGGCATGGTTGCAACAGGGCTACGACTCGAGCCTTGTCCTGCATGCTTTGTGACGGCCTCATGGCCACTCTCTGATCACCGAGTCCAAAGGCGGGCCATCCTGTTGGGGGCCGTTACACAATTAGTTCTATCTTCTGGGTTCCTTGCTCTGCGCCATCCGGCTTTGTGGCCTGCCGCGAGCGACATGTTAACTCCGACTGTACGACTATGGGCCATGAAGCTTGCCAACATCACAAGAGACCCTCAGCTGACAGCTGCTCTCCTCTGCGATGAAGGACATGATCAGCTTGGCAGACTCCGTCTTGCCTGCCCCAGACCTCGCCCCGGTTCATGTGTCGCTGATTGGTTGCCCCATTTGGAGATGACTTCCCACAATCAGCGTCCTGAAATCAAACTCGTACCGCGCTTCACTCAGGCCGTGGCTCTCCGTTGATGACTATGGCCTTGCTAAGCAAGCCACACATCTCCGTTGCAACTCGTCCTCTTGTCTGGTGGCTTCAGGATTGGTTTGGGAACTCCTGTGCTCAGGTTCTGCACATCAACAGAAGGGCCAGCCAAGAGGAGAACGATGAACGCAAAAAAGTCGCAAAGAACAAAATGAATACCAAGTCCACAAAGAAGGATATTTACCCATGAAAATTGCCGGGTTGGTCTCAGGATTGGCCACAACTCCTGCGAGGTTCCGAGCACACGAGGCCAAATTTCAAGGCCTGGTCTCGTGAAGACGTCTGTAGATTTGACCTGAGGGAACCACATGGTAATCTGCAGCTCTTCCAACACTCGCTGCCTAAAATTGCACCAAAGGGTGTACAAATCCCAACAGTTGAGGCTGTGGCACGGAATCGGCGGCAATGGAAAAGATGTGCGGCGGAAGAGCCTGAGACAAGCTCATGAAGTCATGCTGGTGCAAATTGACAAGGTAGCTTGGTGCATATGCCCTATAGAGTGGAACAGGCTTGTCGTCCGACACATTGCAAAACAAAGGCACTTGAAGCCCACTGCCAGCTGATCCAAGAAACCAAACAGCTCGGGATGGCGGCAAAAACTGACTGAGTGATAGGCATGAGCCTCCTTCGCAAACCTGGGCATAATTGTGGCCAGGACACGATTGCGTCTGAGTTTGTGTCTGGAGAGAATCTCGAATGCAACACAAGAAGGCAGCCTTTGCAAGGAATGCATCCCACCAAGCGTCCCAAGCGTGCAAATCTGCACAATGCATTGCAGTACCGAACTGGTGTACTTCCAAACGCTGTAAGATCGCAAGTTCGCAGTGCTGATGCGATAGACTTGCTCACGGGATCTGTACATGACACAACTAACCGCGGCTAGACATTTTGGCACGATGTTCGAACAAAGCCGGTTGCAACATCTTGGACTCCAAACTGAGCTGATGCTCTGACCGTGCCATGACTGTGCTTTCATCCGAAACTCGATCCACTTTTTTGACTGGCTTCAAGAGCAGAAAATGTAAGCAAGCTAACAGTTAACAAGCTATTATCTGACGCTCCTATCCTGCGAAACTGCACATTGGTCATGTACTTGCCTGTACTTGTCCAGCATTTCCGAGGAGTACAGCGGCAAGACCTGCAAGACAAACCGAGGGCTGGGCTGCGTCAATGTATTCCTGCGTCTATTAAGTGATACTCTCCAGAATACCATGTTACAAGGTGGTTTAAAGGGACACTACCTCACCAAGGAGTTTTGAGAACCCTTCAAAATGTGCACTGAAAGGGACCCAGTATACGCCATGGGCAAGTTCTCCAAATGCGCGACCGCCTGTTGGTGGCCGTCAAAAGAACACCAACGAGTTGCCGATGCTGTTGACGCTTGCGTGTGTCTGTGTGTGTGTGTGTGTCATGGTCAAAAACTTCCTTGCCTGCATAGAATCCCTTACTCTGTCAAAAAAAACTGAAAGCTCGATCGTTATCTCTTCTTATCTCCCCATCCTTTTGACCCTCAGCCAGGCGCCGTGTTTGTTGATTCACAGAAAGGTGATGGCTCTCTTCAGCCCGCCTGGAAGGGGTTCACCGCCAGCAAAATGCGGGAGACCCAGGTGTACACCGACTGCTTGTTGAATCGGGCCTTCGCGAAACTCGAGAGCTGTGATCTGAAACAAATCTCCAAGGCGACGCTTAGGGGGCGGGGGGAAAAAAAAAAAACGAAGGCAAAGCCCCGGCTGCCACTTGGCCCCGGTTCTGGGGTCGATGCCTTGTGCGCGGCCAAATTGGCGCCATGAGCCCCAAAGACTCTAACATCCCGCAGGTGCCAAATGCCCGCAGGCGGCGGCCACAGCCCTCCCAACAAGGTGTGGCGCATTTGTGTCCGTTCCCATGCATCGTCCTTCTCACCTCTCCCGATCTCTCAGAAATCCGAGGCATTGGCTCGGATTGTATGAAGCAAGGCAGCTTTGGTTACCGTGTCGAGGCAGCACACATCGTCCAAACCCACCACCTGTGCTCAGCCAAGTGTAAGAAGCGCAGTTCCGAACTTTCTGAAAGGAATCATCCAAACAAGATCTCTTCTGCAAGGAAACCGCTGCATTTTCCTTCTGAATTTCTGCAAACGGGTCGAACACTCCGACCTGCTGCTGGTGAACTTCTTCCAACCCGCTGATGATCCCGGCGGCGACCTCCACAGCCTTCGGATGCGATGAGTCCGTCAGACACCTCTCCCCACAGACATGGCACCTGGGCTGTCTAGAGGAAGTTGGTCTTCACGAATGCTAGGAGAACAAATGATTTTACTCAAAACTGATACCCATGAACCTGCAAAACCGATAGCTACCCAAAACCAATACCCTGGTCAGCAGGTCTATGAGATCTATGGAGATCTGTGGTGACAACTGTTTTTTGGAATCCGAAACGTTCCCACAATCTGACGGAGGAAAGAGCGTGGTTTAAACACACACACACACACACATGATTCACATGATTGTCGTTTGGTGTGAGCTGGAACGTGTTATTCGAACCCGGTTCGGGGTCCTGAATTGTGCATCATCTCAGTGAGTGGGATGTCACTAGCGGGATGGTCCCAGCTGTACGTGCACAATTCATTGCATGAGGCTTTGTGCATTAGATGTGGCAAGGCATGCGTATTGTGACATTGACATGACAACAGCATGCTCCAGCCTTAAATCTGAGCTGGAATCGACAGCCAGTTGAAATGAAGCAGTCAGCAACCGCTCTTGAGGTACAAGCAACTCTTGGCAAGGAAAACCACACTTGGTCTGCAGGAATAACTCCTATGGTTCTGATGACGTGATTATAATGGACTACAACTTAACGCGTGCCTGGAGTGCAACATAGCCGCTCTAAGCCATGCCTCGCCCATGCCATTCCATCTCCCCTCAGCCAGCCTCACCCTCTTCAGTACCAAACCTGAATCCACGCTGACTGTGGCATGCTTAGCTACTATCTCTGACTTGCAACCAACACCCTACAACGGGCGGCGAAGTTCGGTTCAAATATGATTAACGTTACTCCTATTTGATATTGTTGTTGGATCAATGTGTTTTGTTCCAATTAAAGTATCGTTTTGTTTGTCGTCCCAGTCGTATATTTCAGAATGTGTTCCTTGATAACAAGCTTCTCGCGAGCCCTGGGGAATACCTGCAGCGAACCGGCGCTGTTCTGAGGCTGGTGCTAGCTTTGGCAAAAGATTAGGAATGACTGAATAAAGATCCCAGGATTGCAGATTTCGTGTACGGTTCTTGAGTAGAACAAACAAGAACTGCGTAGAACGGCGTCATCATCTACGATGATGACCTCAGAGGGGTTCGCGAACCTGACAGCGACCCTGCTTGACATGTCCGCCTAAACGATGTCACCCACCCCCACCGTTTCAAAATCGTTTAAGCATCCTTTTAACATGCTTGAGCGGCCTGCTTAAACGCCAAAATGTGCTTCAAAACAGTACACAGTACACTGGCACTAGCTTAGATAAACACGGCCGCCCCAGCCAAAATATGTCTTGTTGTTGTGGCTGGCTCGCTGATAACTTCTCTATACGGGGCAATATATGATTGGCCATCTGGGCTTCTGAAGTCCTTTAACGACCACACTGAACTTGGGGGCAGGGGCAGGATTTGCATCGACTTTGTTTTTGGTAGCTGGCTGGTTCTTAATGCAAAATCCGGTACCGCTGGCGGTATGGACTTATCAAACCATGTCCAAAAGTCGTCCGGTTGGGAGGATGTTTAAACGTTTAAACGACTTTAAGGGAGGGCCTGTAAACGTGTTTAAACGTTTAATGTTTAAACGGCTTGATGTTTAAACGTGTTTATCCCTTTCCTGGCATCCATCGATTAATCCCGCAAGCTCTCGCTTCTGCCAAACTCAATGGTGGAAATGTGAACGTCCATCCCTTGTCCACGGAACTGATTCACCCAAACAATGGATTTGTCAGGACAGGGACTTCCAGTGAGAAAAACTCTCAAGCCAAACAAACTATTGGAGGGGCCCCGTGCGCAGGCAGGGCATTCCGCGGTCTGCAACGTGCTAAGCCCTTTTCGATTTCTTGATGACAAAGATCCAGCAGTGCCATGAGTCAACATCTTGTCATAAAAATTGTTCGATTCAAAGGAATGATGATGGTTAACTTCAAAGTAAAGGTAATGGTTCGCGTTAAAGGAAGCAAAGTCCTGAGGAAAAGGTTGACTGCACATTCCCAAAGGCATGGACGGCTGGTCACAAAGCAGCCCTTTCAACCATGGTTTGCCAGTGTTGCCTCTAATTTTGCAGAACAGCTGCTTCATTGGAGCAAGACTGAAAATTGGGGAGTTGATTGGAGCCCTTCCTGGCTGCTTCTTGACAGAACACAACGATAAACCAGGCGTTTGAGGAAAGCCAGGCGAGATTGCAAGGCTCTGAGGGAGAAACGTGGCGATGCCATCAATGGTGTCATGAAGCCAGCAGGGCGCCCAAACCTAGGTACCAGGACGGCATGTCTGTATTGCACAGAGGCGACGCTTCGTGCGCCGTTCACTTCCAACATCGCGGAAATCCGATGTAGTCTAACTCTAGCATCAGCAAAGAGTCTGTCCGAAATGGATGTCCCGAACACCCTAGCGTCACTTTGGTTGCCTCCTAGTCAACCTAGCCTGAGCCTTTCCGATTGCTGAGGCAGGGCTCCAGCACTGGTGAACGCCCAAATGCGTTCAGCTTCTGAGAGGTTCGCGACTAACCCTGGCTTCCCAACCATGCGCAAAGCCATGCTTTCATTCCGGAAACCCAGCTCAAGGGCCCTAGTTTGAGCGTACAACGACTTTACTGACTGTATCGACGACCCAACCGGTGTTGGCCTTCTCTTTCTTTAGACTCAGACAACAAATTAAGAATCGATGCCAGGTGTTGCGCCACAGCGGTAAGTTTATCACGTAGCCATTTCACCCCAAGCCTTTTTAGTCAGGGCCCCTGCGAGGTCTGGATGCGGCACCCACAGCCGCCGCATGTGGGCCTTGGATTTCAGCATGTTTGCCAGTGTGAATCCAGCTTCATCCCATGCATTCTGTAAATTCAAGAGCCATTGCGGGCGGGCAAGTACATTTGACATAGCGTGAAATATCCCCATGTTGCCTTCTAAGAGGGCTGATGCCTATCGCTCTGCCTACTGCACTCGTGTTGACAGGGCTCTTCGTTCTGGTCCGCTTTCCTTGACATTTAAAGCCTTGCCAGTGAAATCTTGGAGCTTCACGAGCGCACTCTGAGTGCACTGCCACGGCATCCACCGGCTACATGTCTACTGCCCCCATGCTGATCAGTCAAGAAACCGCCAATGGCACTGAAAGTGTCAAACAGAAAGCATCCTCAATATTCCGAATAAGGCTGCAATTGTCTGATGTTGCCGTCTCATACACATCCAAAAGCCCGCCCGAGTGGCACAGCTCACGAGGGTTCAGAGCCAGGGAAGATGTGGTGAGAATGACTGAGAGGTCACGGGATCACAAGACTGGAGAATGACCCAAGGCAATGCAATCAAAAGATGTGAGTGCGGTGCACGACACCTGCTCCAAGCTTTTTTCTAGCACACCAAGAGATTTACTTAAAATATGCGCAAAGGCGCACGGCTGCGAGAAAGCCCTTGCATCGAGAGATATAAACACATCCGGACACAGAGTCTCTTCAGACAAGCATCAGTGCAGCAACTCGCCCTTGACCGGGGCACTGATCATTCCAAAAGGCAAAGGTTGCACCTAATGACAGCACACAATGAGCCCGGGTATCGATTCAAGCGCGTTCTGCCACACTGTGCCGTGCATCCATGTTCGCGGGGGAGCGCTCCCTCGCAAACACACGCGCTGCTCCTGCCAGCAACAGCCACTCGCTTCATGGCTGACATTCTGTCAGAGAATCATTGCCAGGTATCTTTCTCCTGTGGCCAAAAGCCCTGAAAAAACAGTTAATGGCAACTCAAAGGGACCAGGGGTAAAAAGACACAAACCTTTTGTACTCATTGGTCAGCCTTCACAAGGACGATCGGTGTAGCAATCCGTTACAGGCATGGTTGGGGCATTCAAATTGCAGCCGGTCTCTTCCAAACAAGCAACGACAGTTCTTGAAATTCCCCGAAGTCTCAAAAAGCGACACCTGCATTTCACAGTGCTCTGATACCTGGCGTGCTAAGCAAAACCCTGTAACAAATCTGTGTGCGTATGTCAAAATGGGGGACCCAAAAACGATGGGCTTCCCTGTGGTTTCCCTCCCTGAAAAGGGTGCCCTGAAAGAAAAACGGAATAATCAGCTGGTTCACCATCCCGGAGAGGTCATCCAACCCCTCTAACCACCTGTCCTCCTACGTGCTCTGTGCGCTCTCTGGCCTCGGGACCCAAAGCGGCTCGTCGCGAGGTTGGTGGAAACCAGTTTAGGCATTTGGCATAGCATGGAGTGCATGGGTTAGACTGTTCTGCAGACCGCTGACGGGGCTTCTTAGGTTTGCGGTGTCTCACCTGCAGGAGCTGCATGTGTTTCTGATGCAAGGTACTGACGAACAGGGCGTAGCA
Source organism: Effrenium voratum (assembly GCA_963377175.1). Classification (NCBI taxonomy): domain Eukaryota; class Dinophyceae; order Suessiales; family Symbiodiniaceae; genus Effrenium; species Effrenium voratum. The sequence goes on from CAUJNA010003346.1 coordinate 490,443, forward strand.
ACACAAGGCCACAAACACTCTGTCAAAGGACCCGCGGAAATCATGCATTCTTATCATGCTTGAGTACTCCCCACATTGTTGTGAGGTAAACTGAAGTCCTGCCGCCACACTTCATTCATGACTTATCAGAACCAGTTGTGTGGCGTCCGGGACAAAGCCTAGAACACAGCTAGATAGCAAATGCGCCCTCATGCTCATTTTAAAGCATCTCGCTCCACAAACCAAGAATTGGCACTCAGAACCCTCGAGATCGAATGGGTGGGGTGGTTCAAAGGGAAGCCAAAACAACCAACAATGTTGAGTGCAAGTTGACAATCCCACATGGGGCTTAGACTTGCGTAAAAGTCCGGTCCGATGGACTCTCGAGAGGCTCATCTGGCATGGGTCTCAGCTTTCAGCTTGGGTGCGGAGACCTCCTCCTGGAGCTTCTCCCACCTGATGAAAATTCCAGTCCCATACTCCTTTGCACTCGCAAGTGTCAATTGACCTTCGAGTTATGTTTCCTTTTGAGGATGTGGTGAGTGTTTCATTGTCATGCCGAGAGATTGTGGTGAATCGAATTGTCCGAGACAATTGCGATAAGTGCTGTCAAATTCCAGACCTCTCCACGTCTGAAACCCGCTATGCTTCCCAAGTCTTTCGCTTGCACAAACGCGGGTTCACCACTTGGTCTTAGTTCGCAACCATTCGTCTTCGTCCTCGACGAATACCTTGAGCGTTCGAAGCCACAACTAGGCCAGAATGGCAAATGTGAGGAGGGAATACACGGGTATGTCTCAAAACAGGGGAGGCCAAACGCAAAGGCAGCCTTCTTTTTGGCTTCCCAGTAAACCAACCTTGAAATGGGTACCCTCAACAAAAACGCGCATGCATATGCAGTACATCACCAGGCTTCGTCCAAGGAACATCGCCACGCTTTCGAGCAAGCTCCTTCTGCCGCTTTATCTTCTTAAGCTCCTGCAAACTCTCAAGATGCGCTGAAAGCGAAACACTCGTGCATTACTCCTTGTCGGTGTGGTTCTGCTTCTTGATTTTGTGGACATTCCCGAACTCATCTGTGTACCTGCTCAGTTTCCATCACAATGCCAGCCCCGTCTTGAGATTGGAGAGATCTCAAAAGTCTGATCCACTATTTGTTCGCTTGCCGCTTCGCTCCCTTTCCCTCAGCAGCCACACATCTGAGTGGGGTTTGAATTTCAACGGATCATACTCAAGTAGGTTTTGCAACATTAGGGGTCCTCTGCTTGCCGGCTTAAAAAGCAAGCCGCAGAAACACCAGCCACAATTTCAGCCAAACATGAAAGACTCAAATTGAGCGCCAATCGCTGTGAGGTCGATTGAAAATGCTTAATTGAGACCTGACTTCGTGCAGTGACTCCTCTCCCACACCCTCCGCTCACTCATCCGCCAGGAACTTCCCCTGCAGCCTCAGCTGGATTGCCGCTTCCCGTGGCTCCGGTGAGATTGCGAGAGCGGCTCGGCTACAATATGTGTGTGTGTGTGTGTCAATGGGCACCCCAATCATGCGGGTGTTCGCCGCAGTTTCCCTTTAAGCACACACACACGTATTGGTTAAGGCTTTCTTTCACCATCAGTGGTTCAGAATCCGTGCACCCCCCGCGTCCAAGTTGCTGATGAGGGTCCTTACCAACTGGTTGATGACCATCACTATAACCCCCCAATGACTGCTTTCCTTGTTTGATTGACTAAAATACAGTGAGGTCCCTGAATATGACACATTCCCCGCTGCTCAAACTCACATTCGCCGTTTGAGCCGCAGCCAAATAAGGCACAATTGCCCAGCATGCTGGGAATAAGCCGAGCTCGTGATGCTTCGACAACACTGGGTGAATGTGCCTTTGCTCCAAGTGCCTGTGTTGTTGAATCCATGGGCATTGAGTTTGGCCCTTGCTGATTGCATATTGTCTTGGATTCTAGGGTGCCACACGCCACATCAGCCTTGCTGGATTCTCCCTCTCTGCTGAGTCTCCCAGCCTGAGCAAGACTCAGGTCAAGTAAAGCGGTGTTGTTCCGGCTGCACCAGCGATATATCCCAGAGTCGAGGCACACGAAACTGAGGAGTTGGCATCCATAATCCACCGCTCATCACAAACAGCATGGCAAAACCTCGCTCCAAAGAGGGCAAACTGCAATCTGCACTTCACAAATTCGGATTCCGGCCACCCTGATTTCATCACTCGGCATTTGGAAGTCTTTCCTACTTCACTGATAGGGACAGGGTTTGCATCTGTGCCCCCAGCTCCCGGTTGTGAGATATGACGATGACCTCAGACTGACGCACGGACTGTACCGAGGTCAGAACACATCACTCACCCGAAAGCGGAGGATCGGTACATATCATCCAAAGTTGACAAATACAAAGAAGTTGCATTAAGCGCGTCAAGGGGCCTTGCTGCGCATCCTACTCTTAGAACAGCATACAGATTGCACATTCCAAACTGTGCAAGCTGCTCTCCATCCTTGGCTCAGAACTCTCCATCCTTGCGGCCTTGAGGCCTGGAGGCCTGGAGGCCTGGAGGCCTGAGGCCCCGGCCCCACCCCCGAAGTCCTTGAGCCCGGCAGCCAGGGCACCCAAAGAGTCTCGGTCCAGGTAGTTGGTGGGCCTAGTTCCCCGAGTGACGGTCGCAGAAAAGTCAGCCTTCAATGCACTGCCACGGCATCACAACAGTGAAAGCAAGAGCAGTAGCCGCAACAGCAACAACAGCAAGGCAAAGTACTAGTACTTGGCAGTAGTTGAAATACTAGTAGTACTTCCAGAGTAGCGCTGTACTAGCACTAACATGTGCGCAATCTTGTTTCCACCCCCCCCCAAGACATCCCCGAAGCACAACATGCTGCTTTTTGGGGGGCCCCAAGTAGGTCAGTCAAGAAGCCAGCGCAGCAGACGGCATGCGCAGAGCCGAGGAAATGCTCTTGAGGGGGTGAGCTTATCGTTTGGCAGTGCTGAGCGGGCGCGCTTGAGCATGTGCGCTTATCATTTGGCAGGTAGAGGTGTGTGTGCAGTGCTGAGCGGATGCTCTGGAGACGGTGTACTGACAGTGTACTGATCACTTTGCAGGTGTGTGTGTGTACATGTGTGTGTGTGTGCAGTGCTGAGCGATTGCGCTTTAGCTGAGCAGGTGTGCTTATCATGACAGGGCATGCATGCACGTGTGCGGGGGGGAGGGTCGGGTTCGTTATACTAGTAGTACTATTCTAGTACTATTGCTAGCAGTTCTTCTGGGAGTACTTAGTAACACTAGTACTAGTACTAGTAAGACTATTACTAGTACTTGCGGAACTAGTAGTACTAATGGTACTAGTTAGAAAGGACTAGTAGAAGGAGCAATAGCAGTAGCAGTGCCAGTAGCAGCAGCAACAGCAGCAGCAGCAGCATTAGCAGTAGCAGTAGCAGCAGCAGCAGTAGTACTAAGTTGGGCATTGATTGACTGTTTGTGATACTACAAGGGATGCAGCTCCTCTCGCAGACCTTGCCGACATTGCCAGTTTGTACCGGACGTATCCGAAACTGCACATTGACCAGGGAGGAATATGATCTGACATGGCCGTGCATCCTGTGGAGTGGCACTATTACATTGACATATATCTAGTCACAAACACTCAGACGCCTCTGCACAGACACAGGCACAGACACAGGCACAAACACAATCACAGACACAAAGAGAGACTGAGACAGAGACACAGACACATAGACACGGGCATAGATCACAAACTGTACACCCAGCCAATTGATTGCAACACATAAAATGAACATCTGAGATTCGTCTTACACCATTTGAGGCGCAGACTCGTCCAGGATGAGAAGGTGAGGAGACAGCCTAGGCGCTCGCACTCAATCATCGCCCAAGGCGACGGGCGTCTTAGCCCAAGGCCACATGGCGGCCCCAAGAACAACCTTCACCTTCTGGCCGCCGGACAAGATGCCGATCCTGCGGGAGCGTCAGTTGAAGCCCGCAAGACATCTTCAACGCTTGGCTTTCCTTGTATTCGATCAAACGTCCCACACCTTCGGGGGTTTCGGGGGTCTAGCGGGATTTTCGAAAGCTCCTGGTGTGAGATGCCAGGTTGGAATCCAGGCCAAAGCCAGCCAGGTGTTCTTCCACCTGACGGCGACATCCATCGCAATGTTTGCATGTCCCCCCCCCCCCCCGGATGTTCCACTCGGATGCTTGGTGAAAAATGTGTTGGCTGCATGTGGATGTCCATACCCGTAGCTTGATGTTCAAACGTGTCGTAAACATCACAACTCCAGTTTGGTATTCCAAAACAAATGCACTCCACTCATTCGGTTGCGCCTGGGGCTGTGTGAGGGGCCGCGTCACAAGACCGTGCGCCGCAGCTTGCTTCTCATCCTGACGTTAGCTCTCGGGAAACGAGTGGGAAGAAGTGAGACGAGTTTGACAGAAAGGGGAAGTTTGCAAGGCAGCGTTCGTTCTCTGAACTCGTGTCAGTGTCATCCTGTGACAAAATGGTTTTGACTGTTTGCAAAACAACAGGGAGCATGCTGAACATCCTGTTGTTTTACCTTCAAGCCAAGCAGGAAAGGGTACCCTGAAAACACACGACCACACACACACATATATTATCCAAGCTTGTTCTCCAAGATCTCAAGATGCTCAGGCTTGCCGGTCTGAGGGCTTAGGACGCAAGCCGCGGCCAGAATCTATTGTCCAAATATGTTGGGAAGCATTGTCAGGGCACCTCCCAACAGCTGCACCTTTACCAGCAGGAGTCCCATGTGCAGGTCGGAGCATTCCCAAAATGAGCTCCAAATGACGGGAGTAGGCTTTGCATCCCTTTCTTGCTGAAAGTATTGTGCTTGCTCATCAAATATCGCAGTCAGCGTTTCAATCCTGCTACTGCCTCTGAGCAAAACACACATGTGTTTCCAGGTACAGGCATTCTGTGGGTGTCTTTCTGGTGCACCCCCTTTCTGTTGGGAATCTGGGATCCGACTCCCTACTTTGCGCCATACCCTTGCGGCAGCTAGCCACTCCTTTTAAGCTGCGCGGAACGCCCCACACATCCCAAGAGGAAAGCTCCGCCTCGCGCTGGACGAGAGGCAGGTGGCCCATCTCCACCAAGACTTCACGCGGCACCTCGTGTCGTTGTTCACCGGCAGAAAGGAGTCGCCGCTCAATAGGAAAGTAGAAGGAATTGTGCTTTCTTTAATGTTTCCACTGCTGGAGAGGGCCAGGATTAATCAGAGGGGGGGTTGTGTTGTTTGGGGGGACAGCATTGAAGGGGGTACCCTTTCCGAGCTTGTCAAACCTTGTTTTGTAAAAAAGAAAAAAGCTGTAATAATGACTGTGCTGTTTCCGGCCAGCCTTTGTTGAATTTCTGGAATGGCAACCCTCGAGACTATGAAAGAAGCTTGCGTGGCAAAAGTATTGGCACCAGCCTTGAGAATATCAATATCTTGTATGATTTTGGGCCGGAGAGGGACGTGTTTAATGAGAAGGGGTTTTGGGAGCTGCCTCAAACAATTTAAGTGGGGTCTGGCCAAACCTCGCGGGTGCCTGTAAAGTAGTATTGGCCGGCTGGGAAAGCCGGGCGTCTTTTGTCAGAGGGGTGTCTTCATCATGTGCCGAATTAGTCGTTCTCGAAGAATGTGTTGAATGGAGCCATTCTTAAGCCTTCAAAATGCTTGTTGACAATCCCTATGAACCCCTAATGTGGCCAGGTCACGAAGGCAGTTGGACCAAACCCGAGCAAAAACCACCGCGCTCGCTGAGGTCGAGATCAGGCTCCCTTCAACCCAACCGGAGAGCCGTACGCGGTGACAGGATCTTGGAATTTACCGGCTGACTGGTGGGGTTTGAAGCGTAGTGGCTTACGAGATTCGGGGCACAACTGAATCTTGAGATCGACGGGAATTCACATTATTCCTCCTGAAAATTGAGCGAAAGGGAGGCAATGGCGCATCTGTGTCTTTGTTGCGTTAAAACGAGGCATTATCCAAGACACAGCCCGTTCCATTCATTTTGCCGTTGAGCTGGTTGGGGCTCGACAGGTGAAAAAAGAGGACCTTTGATTGCTGCATTTTCCAAGGGCACCCACATGAAGCCAGGCTATATTTTGGGGTGAGCTACCTCAGAAGCGCAGTGGCATGGGAAAAAGATGTAACCCTGTTTTGGGGCGGAAGTTGGTTTTAAAAGAAGCATCTTCCTAAAATCATAGTCCACTGATGGTCCGGGCTTAACACATTCCCAAGTCCCTTTTAGCCTGAGGGCAGCACCCACGAGGCGGCCTCTGTGATGCCGTGCCACTTCACCTGCCAAACGGGTGACATACCCTTGAAATGACTTGTGCTCTAGCCCGGACTAAGTTTGGCCACACTCGCAGCCCTAAACCCCCTTGGACTAGCTCGCAGGAGTTTGGTGTGGAAATGCGTGTCCAACTCGAGGGCCGTCTATTGGAAACGGGGGAAAACACACATCCACCAGCAACAAGGCAACATGGCCAATGTTGCTGGCCCGGTCTAAGTTCACCACCGAGTACTCATACTTCTCATCTGCTGCGTTTGCCTTTGATTTCGACCTCATGGGAGTGGGCCCTTCTCTTCGCAGCCGACAAAGAGGTTGATTCGGGCATCCAGTTACACTCTCAAGCGATTGCTCGGGAGCGTGTCCAGCTCTCGATCTCTGCTTTCACTGGCTTCTGAAACGGGGGGTCTCAATTTTTTGGGACTAAGTGGCTAAGGTGCGTGGCGCGCCCCCATGTCCGCCGACATTGTTCGGCGTGTCGGATACCTAAGAGAGGACTATTGGATACCTAAGAGAGGATAGAGGATAACCCCCCCCTTAGTCCCCACGTCAAATACGCATGGTTTTTCGGTCGCCACCCCCCCCCCCTCCCCCGCGTACCGCGCGGCAATTTGATGACGTTCCACTAAACGTAGTCTTCGGGGAGCCGGTGTCGCAAAACAGGGGTCCCAGGCTCGATTCCCCCTGCCGGCTTTTTTTGGCTGGCTTGGGCTTCTTGCATCCTTTTGCCGAAAATCTGGAAAAACTCAATGTTTTTGGTCGTCCTCTTTGCGAAAACGCAGGAAAACCGTGCTTTTTGCGGAAAATACTGGGGAGCAAAGGGGAAGTGCAAGGATACATACATGCATACATTACATTACATTACATTACATACATTACATTACATTACATTACATTACATTACATGACATGACATGACATTACATGACATTACATACATACATACATACATTACATACATTACATACATTACATACATACATACATACATACATACATACATACATACATACATACATACATACATACATACATACATACATACATACATACATACATACATACATACATACATACATACACATACATACATATACATACATACATACATACATACATACATACATACATACATACATACATACATACATACATACATACATACATACATACATACATACATACATACATACATACATACATACATACATACATACATACATACATACATACCATACATACATACATACATACATACATACATACATACATACATACATACATACATACATACATACATACATACATACATACATACATACATACATACATACATACATACATACATACATACATACATACATACATACATACATACATACATACATACATACATACATACATACATACATACATACATACATACATACATACCATACCATACCATACCATACCATACCATACATACATACATACATACATACATACATACATACATACATACATACATACATACATACATACATACATACATACATACATACATACATTACATTACATTACATTACATTACATTACATACATACATACATACATACATACATACATACATACATACATACATACATACATACATACATACATACATACATACATACATACATACATACATACATACATACATACATACATACATACATACATTACATACATACATACATACATACATTACATACATACATACATACATACATACATACATACATACATACATACATTACATTACATACATACATACATACATACATACATACATACATACATACATACATACATTACATACATACATACATACATTACATACATACATTACATTACATTACATTACATACATACATACATACATACATACATACATACATACATACATACATACATACATACATACATACATACATACATACATACATACATACATTACATACATACATTACATACATTACATACATACATACATACATACATACATACATACATACATACATACATACATACATACATACATACATACATACATACATACATACATTACATACATACATACATACATTACATACATTACATACATACATACATACATACATACATACATACATACATACATACATACATACATACATACATACATACATACATACATACATACATACATACATACATACATACATACATACATACATACATACATACATACATACATACATTACATACATACATACATACATACATACATACATACATACATACATACATACATACATACATACATACATACATACATACATACATACATACATACATACATACATACATACATACATACATACATACATACATACATACATACATACATACATACATACATACATACATACATACATACATACATACATACATACATACATACATACATACATACATACATACATACATACATACATACATACATACATACATACATACATACATACATACATACATACATACATACATACATACATACATACATACATACATACATACATACATACATACATACATACATACATACATACATACATACATACATACATACATACATACATACATACATACATACATACATACATACATACATACATACATACATACATACATACATACATACATACATACATACATACATACATACATACATACATACATACATACATACATACATACATACATACATACATACATACATACATACATACATACATACATACATACATACATACATACATACATACATACATACATACATACATACATACATACATACATACATACATACATACATACATACATACATACATACATACATACATACATACATACATACATACATACATACATACATACATACATACATACATACATACATACATACATACATACATACATACATACATACATACATACATACATACATTACATACATACATACATACATACATACATACATACATACATACATACATACATACATACATACATACATACATACATACATACATACATACATACATACATACATGCATGCATACATACTTACTTACTTACTTACTTACATTACATACAAACATGCATACATACATATGTACATGCATACATACATACGAGAGAGGGAGATTGGGGAGAGAGATGCTTGGGGGGGGTGGGGAGGGAGAGAGGACAACAGAACACACAAGGGAGACAAGGGAGAGAGGAGGAAGGAGAAAAGGGAGAGGACAATGTCGGCGGACTGAGCCGGAGGCTCTAAAGTTGCATGTCCACAGGCTCAAGGCAGCAGCTTCTTCCTGCCGAGGATTTGCTCTGGGCAGACTGCGCGGGCCTCCTCCTGGAAGCTTGCAAGCAAATGGGCAGTGTGTCAATGGCTACTCCAATCCGCTTGCTTGATTTTGCACGATCAGAACCACCGGAAGAGAAAGTCCGGAATTCAGACCACATGTCTTTGTCGGGCTTCAACGTGATACCTCCAAGATCTTTCCCCCGCCTTCTCGTTGGTGCACTTGCACAGCACACCAGCTTCGTTCAGCCTGTCAATGTACAGCTCCCAGCGAGGCCAGCCGCTCTCATGTCTGAGGGGCGCACCAGTACTTTTTCCTCTCTGTGACAACTTCCTGGCAAAACGGCAAAACAGCAGGTACGTCTGAGGCAAACCTGTTCCACAAGTTGGCTGCCGGAACATGGCCCGATGTCCTCCGCTCGATGATTGAGAGCTTCACAGTCTTCCCCTCCAGCAAATCGCCACAGCAAGTACCTGGGCCCAATACCAAAGGTACGCTGGGATGCAAAACTTGTGTTTGTGCACAGCATTTGCAACATCACTGATCGTGCCCCGTGATGATGATGATGATGATGATGATGATGATGATGATGATGATTATTATTATTACGATTATGATGAGGAGGAGGAGGAGGAGGAGGAAAACGAGAACAGTGAGGGGAATGACGACGATGACGATGATGATCATGATGATGACAACGATGATGGTGTATGGATAAGGATAATGAGGATGACTCATGCACTCTGTCATGCGAATTCGAAGAGGCTCTGGCTGCGTAGGCGTTTTGTCCAAGTGCTGCTCCTCACAATTCAAAGGCTCCATGATGGGCGTATAGCTGTAGGCATGGATCACTGCACATGCTCGACTCAGATCGACACCACATGGTGGAAAGCGTGCTGAGCAACGTAGGAGATCCTAACCTCAAGTCATATGAATGAGCAGTCCCTTCAACACCCCCTCTGCCCACATGCGATAGCTCGAGCTGCCAACATTGGGATGCTTCCATACAATGGACTTGCCAGTGATGGGCAACTCACCCACCAGTGCCTTGCCGAAGATGCACAACTGCTTGGTTTATAATAGGTTTCCCTTTAAAGCCATCCATGAGACATAAGGATCCGAAGTCTGGACACGTCTCAACATGGACGTGCCCAGATTGGGGCCCTTTTGGTGCTTTTGTTGAAGCAAGCCTTCGGGTGACTGCAGACTCCTGTCACAATCCTGTCAAACAACATGTTCAGAGCTCAGCCTTGATCATGGTGGACTTGCCAGCACCGTTTGGACCGATGACGGCCACACGGCCTCAAATCGAAAGCTGGCGACGTTGGGATTGGGCAGCGGCAGCTGGGAGTGTGACTCAGAAGCGACACCTCGATGCTGACGTTGATCAGCGTGGGCCTTTCGCAGCGTGGCTCTCAAATGGAGCAAGCTCCATGAAGCATGCTGTCGCTTTGAGACGATCACGCGTCATTGCCGGGGTAGGTGTAGGTCACCTCGGAATACGAGTAAAACTCATACAAGCAACCGCTGTTTTGTGGCTTCATCTTCAAGCAACAGTGTCAGCTCAGAAACGTGCGTGCTGCATCTTCAGGAGCTTCTTGCCTTTGGACTTCACGCCCTGCGGTCCGCTCAGCTGGAAGCGCTCTGAACTTCTGGATGGGTGTTGGACATGTCAGAAAATAGAAATTGCGCTGAACCATTTGTACCCGTAAGATGATAGGCAACAAACCAGAAACTGCCAATCTTCGGTCATCAAGGGCATGGGTTTACTCCATTTCTCCATGTTTACCATTTGCTATCAAATCCCCCTCCCCCTGAACTATCTTTTGGATGGATTGTCGTGGGAACCACATGAAAACAGTTGGCATTTGGCGACACACCAGGGACCCGCTGTGCTCGTGTTGAAAGGACACCAGTATGGCATGAACCAACTAAGGGTCCATCCCTGTCCAACAAGTACACAAAGGAGCAACGAACGACATTGTCCCCAACTGACATTGGATTCTGTATCCGCCATGCCTGATGACAATCTGGTAAGTGTGATCCCCCTTACTGTACATAATCATGAAAATGCTTCTGTCTCAAACTCAGACTTTGCACGGTTTCAAGGAAAGCTGAAAGACAATCGCAAATCCGTCTGGATAGGATCCCATATCCGTCCCTACCCCGAAGAGTGCCATGGTCAAAACTCCTGCGGATAAAATCCCCAAGAGGTGCATGAAAATCCCTGCCCCAAGTACAGGTGTCGTTTGACTGCTCAGTGACATGTGCATTGCTCAGGGACCCACGCTTGCCTCAGCAACAGCACCACCACCGCCGTTAGAACGGGTAAGAAGGGACGTTCAAGAATCCAAGCCAAAAAAACACAATCCCATCCTTTGAAGTTTGGACGGAGGGAAGTCCCTGGCCTCCAGCATCCCCGGCTCCGGCAGGACAAAGCGCTGCTTCTCGCTGGTCAGGCTGAGGTAGGACCTCAAGTCGCACCGAGCAAATGGTCCAGGTGCCAACAGGACTTGGATGGCACGGCGCGGCTCTTGTGGCTTCCCAGAGACCAAAAAAGGGTAGCCTCCACAAGACACGGTTCGACAAGCCTTGGGCCCGTTGGTTGAAACTGGAAATGTGCCCAAATCATAAAACTGCTTGCAGACTACAGCGAGAGAACCACACACACACACACAAAGACACCCACAGACAAAAGCACACACACACAAAGGCACACACACACACCTGCACACCTGCGCTCCTGCTCACCTTTGCACAAACAGAAACACAAATGAAAGCAGAATCACGGAAGCAGTCAGCGCTAAATCTTTGAGGACCACACTTGGCCTCGGGACACCTCCTCACAAAGTCCGTGATGTTCCCCTTGTAGGTCTTCAGCCTCGACGCGAAACGAGCCTTCCATGTTTCTGGACCTTCAAAGAGCCGAAAAAATCTGCAAACCCACGAGCATTGAAGACTCCGAATGTGAGGCGCTCACTTTCTCTGCTTCACGTTGATCACGTGAGTGCAGACTTTGTCCAGGAAAGAGGTGTCATGTGAGACGACAATCGTCGTGACGGGTCTCGAGGCATCTTGGCTCAGGCTAAGCCTCGGGAAGAAGTGCCATCTGAATCCTCTGCAACTACAACCACATCACAACAAGCAACGTCACATGTCAAAAACATCTCGTCGCATCCAAGCTAGTTTGAACATCAGCATGTACAAAGGGAGCTCTCCCTCTCTCTCTCCCTCTGTCTATCATGAGCCGCGAACTACCCTGCTTTGACAAGTGCGCGTCCGATTGCACATGGCACAGTTCAAGGCAAGCAACAAGTAGTCCCCCAGCCAGGCCACGTTCGCTACATCCAAATGGCCTCGAATCCAAAAGCATTAAAAGGGCGGATGTGCAAAGGTCCAGTGTGCGGAGTTTTGGAGCAATCAAGCCAGTTTAGGACTCACCTCACACCATGCCACATTGGGTGCCTGTGCCATTTGCTCCGGGCAACAAATGGTCATAAAGCACCACAACACACCGCAACGCACTACAATACACCACACGCAACCCACCACGCCAATTGATCCAAACGCCTCAAAGCTTTCCCCCAGGCGTCCTGTGGGCTCATCCAGCAGCAGGATGTCAGCGCACATCAGCATGGCCCGAACCAGACCGAGCCTTGGCATCTGCCACGGAAACTTCTTGTACTCACAGCCAGTGTTTGCAGGGGAGGGTCTTTCCTGGCTGTAGTGAAGGGAGTTGCATGTGCGCATTTTGCATTCCAACTGCAGAACTGCTACCAAGCAGGTCGGGGTCGCTCTGACGATTTTTGTGATGATTGAAGGTTGGCTAAACATGTCAATTCTTCCATTGCTTGGCTAACGAGAGCCGGCAACTTGTTGCACAATGGACACTCCTCGCCCAAGAGCAACCACTGCCATGTGTTCGCCAAGGTCTCGACGCCAAAATGCCTACACATCTGAGCGCCGTGCTTCATCTTCCATCCACCCGAGAGGTGACCGATCCTTGCTCACAGGCAAACTCTTCGGCGTCCATTCCACGTCTCCCAGGAAATTATCCAGCAAGTTATCCCAAACCCCTGGTTTTGGTGGATATTTAGCCAATGTCCTGGCGAAAGTCCTTGAGATGGCTTCTGAGAACCCAAATTGCTGGGAAGAGCGCTCGCTCTTGAGCTTGTGATCATCGAAGCCGACGCTTCGCAAGGCAGCCACAACCTCAATGGTGGGCACAGGGCAGCCTTCACTGCACAGCTGGAGCTAGGGACCGTGCCTTCTTCTTCCTCAGCTCCGGCCACAGTGCGTGGCAACATTTGAGCGCAAGCGCATTGACTTTGAACGGCGCGCTATGGCAAACCCCCTGACAAAGCTCACTCAAAACTCAAAACCCCGTGCAGTACTTCAAACCACGTAATAATGCAGCACACAAGCCTGCAATGCATGCACGTTTTGAGCTCGTAAACCCCGCTTCTCCAAATCCTGGCGGGGTCATTGGGGCATGGAGCCATTCTGCACCAAGCTGCTTGACTCCCATCGCAAGGATGGTCTCGTCCGCGAAGATGTACTCCAAAGGGGTCCACCTTTTTGGCCGATAGTCGCTACGCGGTTCGCACCGGGTCTCGCATGGCTCAAACTGAAGTGAATGCGACGGAGAACAATCAGCTGCATGCACAATTGAAAGAGTCCAGGCCTCCATCTCATTCGAAAAAAATGAATTTCTATGGTTTGAAAAAGGACTGTACCCACAGTTAGATGCTTTCAGTTGATGTGTCGGGACTTCAGCATGCATTTTCCGTCACACCCAAGCGACCAACACACGAGCTGCAGAGAAATGGGCACCTAGCAGCAACAAGCCCCCAGTTTGATTTTGTTGGTTTCCTCCTGTGAGGGAGTCTTGTGCATGGACCTCCTCCCAATCTAAACAACATCCACCAGCAAGAGTCGGTCACGAACATCTGGGGGGCCCTGTTTTGGCCTCCCCGTTCGGCAAGACACAGGCCCCCGAAACGGTTCGGCCGCTGGGCGCCCGGCTCGCACTCCGGCTCTGTCTCCCCCACCCCATGCTCCACAAAGGCCGTGACCAGCTCGCTCTTGGGCGGGAATCCGTCCACCTGAGGGTACCGTCTGTGGTTTTAAGGGAAACCCAGAGGAAACTCACCCCAACTCAAGGGCTCGACTGATTTAAGTTTTAACACACACCCTCCTGACTGCACAGAAGATTTGAGGCTTCCCATGGGGAATGGACGAACCCCTCTCAACAGCCCGAAAAACGCTAGCGAGCAACCAGTTTGGGGTTGAGATGGTTGAGGGCCCTAGGTGGAACTTTAAACTGGTGAGTCAACGGTGACAGGAATGCCAGAAATCTTGCCCGCTAATTCAAAGGGACATCCACTATTGCTCGGCTTCACATGCATCAAGCAAAAACCGCTGGAGGTGGGCCTGCTCGTTGTTGATGGCTTTGAGGAGCGTGCTCTTCCCACAGTCGTTGGGACCTTGGCCACCGTCCCGCCTGCATCTTGAACCGAGCTCATCCGCAGAATCAGACGGACACGCATCCAGTTTGGAAATCCCATGTCGTGGACAGGCCTCAAGTGTCACGTGATGAAATGGACAAAGTGGGACCCAACAACTTTCACCAGTTCTGCTGCAATCCATGGCCAGGAAGGAACAACCAGGGATGGTATTTGTTTGACCTGCGGCCAAATGATACCACTAAGAGGCCAACCGCAAAGGCCGTAGCACCGCCCCCTTTTCAGGTGTAGCCTGCCGAAGCACAGTCTGGCGCTTTCGCCAGAAATCTATCCTTGCCAACGGCAAGGAAAACGCAGCCCCGCTGTGGGGTTCAGCTTTCCTGTATAGCGTGTTGCGCATGGTTTGCAGTCGCGCCAGTCCGTGCCAAGATCCGGATGACTAACAGCCAACTGTATCACCAGCAGTTGAGGATTGCTCAAGAGCGCTCGCATTCACATATGGGTACGTCTTAAAATTGGGAACCCCCCAAATTGGTTATTTTCCCTTTCTTTTCGATTTCAAATTAACACCAAAAAGGGTATCCTCAAAAGACACGTGCACATATATATATATACACATATAATATATATATATATATATATATATATGCAACTCTCTTGCGGAATGCAGGGAGCGCCTAGTGTTGTTCAGCAGCGTGAGAGCCTCTGCCGTCAAGGAATGACATGATTGACTATGTTGGCCAGCAACCCCAAGGCTTGAGATTGCCGAGTCAAATAAATATTCTCAGCCTCAATCAGATCCCCCTCGGTGAATCAAGTGAAATCTTCTAAATTCATTGGCAGGGCAAGTGGGGCGTCCAACCCCGCTATTGCTGGATCCCTGAAGAAAAGAAGACGATGTGGCCACAAAAAAGCGTTGGAATGGCATAAGGCTATTCACGCCACTTCAATCGAAAGCAGAGCAGCATAGGGCGTGTCCTGAAATAGGCAACAAATGCTACTCCCCAAGTGCATATCCCCGTTTCAACACTCACCATGCAGAGGTTCCTGTTCGGCCCCACCTCCCGTTGCTTTGAGCATCCACTCACAGGCCACTTGTCTGAAACGCTCCGTTAGATTTTGCTTCATCTCACCCGAGGCCCCAACACCATAGCCCAGCGTGAAGACGCAGTTGCAAAGATCTTCACCTGAGAGTGCGGAAGCGCACGCAGTATGGAAATCAGTGGCTTGAGGACTTCCACCGGAAACCCCGGGGCTCTGGGGGTGATATAAACTTACCGCCATGTAGCTCATGAACACAGCTTCGTGGGTTTCCTTGCCGTGCTTGTGAGAAAGTTGGGGAACTTTGTTCCCCTCAAGCTGCCCGGGGCTCGCATAGACAGCTTCAACCCCATAGATCCTCAATGCTCGCGCCTTCTTCCTCAAGGTCTTCAACCTGGGTTGGAATCCCATGACTAAGGTTTGGTGCCAACATTCCTTCGGTTGCTAAGAGATCATGAAATACAAGGGAGCTTTGTCCAAACTCGGCACAGCGAGGCTCAGCTGCCGGCATCTTCTCCCTCGGCGGCATCGTAGCAGCTTTCTAAGAGGTCGGGCCTTGGCAATGTGCTTGTTACAACCAAGAACCTGCCAGGTCGCATGGCTATCGCCACTTCCGCATTTCAGCTCCCGGCACCAAGTCTTCACACTCCTCCTCCGACAAAATCGAGGGCGTGAGGTAAGGCCTCACAGCGAGAGAATTCCCGCGCGGACCTCTGCTTGCCTGAGGCCCCCAACGCCATGCATTGCCACCATTCCGCATGCTCAAAACTGCGGCAGGCCTCGGTTGCCACTGCTCTTAAGACATTCAAGACTTCCAAGCCTCTGTGCATGCCAATCCCTATGCGTCAGCCAAACTCATGTTCACCACCAATTCTTGCATGCAGCTTGAACTGAGTTGCTCACGCTCATGCAGGCACACAATGATGCCACGTAATCGGTAACGATTTCGCTGACCTTGGGAGGCCATCAGGTGCCGAGGCGATGCCTTCGCCGATTTATCGGGAAGACATTTTGTCATGGCCATCCTCAAATCTTGCCTGGCCGGCAGCCTGAAACCCGGAACCCCCCCGAAGAAAACAAAGAACAATCCATGGGCTATGCGCCAGGCCAGCTCCAGCTTGTCTTCTGGGATCTTTTCTTGCAGAAGGTCAAGAACCTTATGGTTGGCGGCTCGCAACAAACAACGCCCAACCGCCGAACCCAGGAGCTCCCACAAAATGGATCAAAATGGGCTACCAAGCGTTGACCAGGCACGAGGGATCTGCAGTGACGTTCAACCACAAAACGCGCAAGCGCTTCTGCCGCTCTGAACCGCGCTCGGAAAGACGATGCAAAAGCACAGGGGCCCTGACCGCTGCCTTGCTGATGAACTTTCGCCGATCTGCCTGAAGGGGCTGCTTCGATTGCTGAGGCCATGTCACACGCGCCCTGACGGCCGTGGGAGTCCTCTCCCTCACATATCGGGCACACCTTGTCGGCCGCTTGCAACGTGGCGAAGCAGCGAGTGGCCACGCTTCGCACCTCTCAAACAAAGAAACAACCTCATGCCATGGTCAAACCCAAATTTGGGACTTCGGCGACAGAGGTTGCAAGTCCGTCGCCTGCCTCAGGGTCCGAGATGTTGTGTGTTGCCTTCTCAACCAACGGGATGAGCCTCCGCGCGGCCAACCCGGTCCATGTTGCTCAAATGGGATGGCCAAACGGAAGATTGCAGGGAACTGTATTGAGTGGTGCCGTGAATGGCTCTCACACTGGATCAAGCACTCGTGTAGGAACTGTCTGGTCAAGGCCCTTACTAACTGCCATCCTTTGGGTGCCAGGCGTGGGAAGGAATGGCTGGATCTCCGTAACATCTGGGACCAGCTTGCACATGTTGTCCGCGATGACCAAGGCTCGCCGCTTGGTCCTTTCCCAAGATCTTGGCAAATCCCCGACTCATGACAAATTTGCTTATGGTTGGCCACAAGGAAACCAACCACTTTTGGGGCCCAATTTTTGAGCCAAACCCATATTCCAAGAGCCCTCCTGAAAACATTGCGTCACGATCCTCTCATCCCGGTCCTCTCATCTCGATCCTTGAGACCGCGGACGATCAGCGGCATCACGATGGCAAGAGCCGGGGTTTCAACCTCACATTGTCAACTCCACTCGAGCCTAACCACAAACCACACCCTGTTTGAGCAACAAAGAAGTGGCCAACACACTTCAATCTGTAGCTACTGAAAAGAGCGAGAAGTTCTCAGAGATCGTAGCAGCTGTAAGAAACGCACAGATTGCACAAAGACGATCTCCGACAACTGATTCACCTGAGCGAGACTGCTGCAGTTGCAAACGCGGGCCCAGTCACTCTCAGAGAAAGATTGACAAGAGATGACCCGGACACCAAAAAGGGCCAAAAAGAACGGCAAGCATCTCTGTAAGTCGCTTGAAGCGGCTCTTTGCGGAAGGCTATGGTTGACCTCCTTCCTCTAAGTGGAAACCTTTTGCTGGAAATCTCTTGGTTTTCAAAGAGACTGGTCTTTGGGGAAGCTTAAGAAGAAACCTCGTGCATGTTCGGGAGATTTCTGCACACATAAGCGACAAGGAGACCTGGCCAGCCAAACTGAAGCCCGCGCCACGCTGGGAATCACCTCTTGGTCCATCATCGCCTCATCAGCGGTCCAAATCAGTTCGGGGAGGGACTCACACGCACTTGAACAACTCACTGACAAACATGTGTCCGGTGTGGCTGGCAATGCCTTGCGCCCGAGCAAAACGCTGACAAAACCCATTTTGAGGAGTGGCTGCCCTTGGCAATACCATGGCCTTGATGAGATCATCAAGGAAGGGATCCAAATCCTGCAAGAGCTGTCAAGCTAGCCACTTGAAAACATAATATGCGAGGGCATGCAACTACACGCAATCCCATCAGCGGCGACCAAACCCCACTGACTTTGGCTTCTACCAACACGGTTATAAAGGTTTAATACTTCCTACAACATCTACAACCTTTGTAAAACCGGACCAGCTACTAACATGGCTAAATGGCCAATAGTGGTTTTGGGCGCTGCTCACTTGGCAAATGCAAGGCTTCCCCCACACCTTGTTTTGCGCGCACTCGAAGAGGACTTTCGCTGCATCGGCGGCCTCGGGATACGAGTTGCTGGAAATTGCTGGCTGAAAAGAAGCCAAGGCTGCGGCTGCCTCCCGTACCTCTCGCTTGACCTGAGTAGGCACGCGCCGTAGGGACACCACACATGCCCTGAATCTCATGCACCAAGTGGTCCAAGCTTTGCTCTGAGCTTGGCACGTCATTCAGCATGTCAGCGATGTGAGGCATGATCCTGTCCTGGCATCCGAACGGATGAAGCGCCGAGCATGAGCTAACTACCAGGCACTTCGCGAATGAGACAGGGTGATGCATGTTCATTCGGGCAATGATGCATGGCAGGGAAACGGTCCATACAAAGACCAAACGATAAGGCACTGGCCAATTGACGTGCAAGAGGTCGGAAAGTATCCTGATCCACAATGCGCCATCCACCCATCCACCGGCGGCACTTTTGTCTCAGTCTGAACATTCTGAACCTAATTGGCACTCGCTGCCCACAAAAGCCACTGCCCGTCGCTCCGTTTTGCGGCAACCCTCGCATCCATGTTTTGAATGCTTTTCTACACAAACTTCGGTCAAACAAATCCGCTTGGGTCATCTCGTGTCTCCGCGAAAACCTTTTCGAGATCCTCATCTCGCAGCAACGCCAGGAGCCGCAGCGCGCCCACCTTCGAGATCGATCGGAATGGGTCTATGTTCTTTTCCAGGGCCCCGCACAATGCCTAGCCTTCACCTCCGTCTTCTCCTTTTGCTTCAAAACCTGAGATTCTGCGCTTGGCGACTGAACCAAAACAAGCACCAAGCCGCGCACGCTGAGAACAGCAGGCAGAACTGCTTCCACACCTTGCGAATGGCTCTGCTCTTGGCGAACACGCTCGCCGGTCGAAGGGGCATGCTGGGGCTATGCAATAGCAAACGTCCATGTCATAGGGAGCCTTTCAACTTAGCCACAACACAGTCCCAGGCAGAAGTGTGAACCTTATCACTCTGGACAATAGGGCCTCTCGTGTCCTCATGAGTTTTACATGCCGGCGGCAGACGCTTCGCCCGGCTGGGCAGGTCCGTTTTGGACAAGCCCATGCCCTCCAATGCCTCGTGGAGTCTAGTCAAGCAAAGGACTTGCCTTTGGCAATGTCCCTGTTGAGCAAAGGCTCTCAGCTCGAAAATCTGGTCGCAAGAACCTACCCGCATGGCTCCGCATCTAAGACACGCCGCGGGCAACTAGCTTGTGTGGCCACCAAGTGCCCAGCAAGCAAAAAAACAGGCGCAAAAATCCTTCGTGCGATGTATTTCGGGAGGCTGCTGGCCTGTTAAGCCGATCCCGACGCTCTTTGGAGCTGCTCACTTTGGCAGCTCGAGACCTGCGTAGCATCCCATGTGCCTCAGCCAGGCTTCTCCAGCCCCAGGATGCCAGGAGGGATCCTGCGGGCCAATGCGGTGCAATACATCCAACAGAATGCACAGTAGTCTATGCTCGTCGAACCCACCAGCCAACCGAGCAACCTACCTACCTACCTATCCACAGCAACCGATTGCCCAACCTCTCTGCAGCCGGACGGACTAACCACTAGCCCACCCACCAACCAACGAACCAGCCAGCCAACCAACCTGCCTACAAATCAACCCCTTTACCTTGTCATCCAACCCTGTAACATGACTCACCATTTACTAACCCACCAAAATGCGCCCTCATCCCACACTATGCGCCCTCATGCGATTTTGTGTGGTGGGTTCTTTGGCAGCGTGGGAAGGTCGCCCCGCCCCTCATCCCTCTACTGATTCAGGGCCATAAGGAAAGCCATTGCAACCTAGCTGTGGCACCATCGACCATTGACCTGGTTGACTTCCCCCCATCTCCCAAATTGCCCTTAGGGTTTGTGGTTCCCGGATTCCCCCAAGCTCTGAAAAGCCAATTATATTTTCTAGGGAACAATTGATTCCGTTGATTTTCATCTGTTGATTTTCATCGAAAGAAAGGAAGTGCCCTGGTTCGCATGGCCGGTCCATGGCGCCCCAGGCAGCTGCAGCCAGGGCTGGCACCGGGGAGAGGTGGCCACCCCGCTGCGCGGCCGCCCCTCCTCGCGTGTAGCCCCCGATACCAAACATGAAATAAGTCCAGCCATATTTTTTCTGTTGGAACTGACTTTGTGGAGGGTGCTACTCTGCTAAATTAATATTTCAGCTCGAAAGGCAATTCTGTTGAGAAACGGGGACAGTGGCTCCAGGCTACGAGATTCAGCGTATGAGCAACACGGAGGGAGCACTGAGTCGATTGCGTCGTGATAGCCACATCTAGTCAACGGCGTGGCTGATGTTGTTCAGCTATTTCAACCAATGAGGGGCAAACTTGTTCCCAGACGCGCAGCAGAAGGGTTCAGGTGGGAGGTCTGGCGGTTGTGGCGTGACCAAGATTGGTTGCAATTACAACCGTGAAGTGTTCGCAAAGCGTCTGCGAGCGTCGCGCTCGACTTGCCACTGGGTAAGAAACAAAAGTAGCGCCTGGAGTGACGTAAAAAGCGTTCGCTGCTTTTAACGCACCCGTGCTGGCATTGTAGTTTTCCAGACGCGTGCTGTTTCGTTGCGCAGGCGCAGTGTTTTAGAAGGCTGCGCTATTGCGTCGCCGTGCCATTGATATCGGTCTTTCAGGTGTTTTGCTTGGGGAGGCGGGCCACACATTTGCAAAAAAAAACCGGTCAACATCATTCTGGCGCCGCAGTCCCATGCTGTTTTTGACCTTGGAGCTTGGCGTGCAGATTCCGTGGGCACAGCGCTTTGGATCTTGGTGCGCAGATTCCGTGGCAGGCGCAGTACATCAGAGCTTGGCGTGCAGATTGGTTGCCAGGCGCAGCACTTTGGAGCTTGGCGGCAGATTTCGTGGCAAACGCAGTACTTTGAGAGCCTTGGAATGTCTTCGGAACTTGTCTTTGGGGGATGTCTTCGCGAGCTTCTTTGGGGATGTCTTAGCGGTAGTCTTGCTCGATGTCTTCGGGGGTGACTTTGGATGGCGTCTTGCGGGGATGTCTTCAGGGGGATGTCTTTGGGGGATGTCTTGGGGGGATGTCTTTTGGGGACTTAGGGTGTGTTGGAGTGGGTGAATTTGGGAATGGAGTTGGGGTGGAATTGGTGGGTATTAGACTGAGTTGGAGTGGGGTTGGAGTCGAGTTGGAATGAAGATGATGTCTTTGCGGCTGTCTTGGCGCGAGTCTGTCGGCCAATGACCAAACAAGTTCGAATCAAGACAAGTCAAGTGGCAAATGACAACCACACGACGCACGAATCAATCGGGCCTTTTTCCAAAGTGCTATTCAAGCAGTGAATTGAATGTTTGCTATTAGCTCAACTGCTAGGGAAAAAGACAACCACAACAGTTCAAGCAACGTGGATTCCGGTGTCAACATGAATGGAACACGCATGCGCAGCCCAAATGAGGAAAACCGTGGATTCCATTCGGAGGTGGCATTCTTCTGATACCCCCCACAGAGTCCCCCGGGCGCGTCATCCCGCCGAGTCCTGGCCGTTGAGCCGCCTCAACGCCTCTTTCAGCGCATTGAGCTGCTGGTCTGTTAGCACTAACTTGTCCTGAACATCTCGCGCGTTGGCGGTTGGATTTCCCAAACAAACCATTTTGCCTCGCTCAGAGCTGATCATCGCAGGTATGGTATTATGGACACGGAGCACAACCCGGAAAATGATTCTAAATTCTTGGGCAAGTGGAAACTAAACCGAAGTATCTTCTATTTTAACCAAGTGACCAACGTCTCTTGTTGCTTCTGCTGGATGTTGTTGAGAACTTGGGCCACCGAAAAATCGATGGAGACCTCAGCTCTCCAATGTCAAGCGCCCCCTCCGCCCCTCCCCCCCGGGACCTCGCAGTGGCTGCAAGCGCGAGATGTGTGCTGAGACTGACTCTTGCTTGCCTAAGCAGTCCTTGCGACAGCAAAACTCCCCCTAGGTGGAGCCGAGGCTAGCAAGCGTGGCAAAATGAGATCCAAACCGAACAAACCAAACAGGCCGAACAGAGCGAAAGGAGAAGTCAACGCCACCTGTGCCAGCCATAGTAACGTTTGGACCTCCCAGCTACTGCGTTCCTACGGGCAACGCGGCCTTCTCCGTAAAGCAAACACGTGGCAAGGCCCAGCGGCCAAAAACTCCAAATCCCTCCAATCATGCCAGTCAGCACCAGGAAAGTGAAACCAAACTAAAGGTCAGGCACAAGTAACATGATTGAACTCCCTGGCCCTGTCTGAGCAGCGGACCTTCTGCTCCTTGATCGCATCAAGGATCACAGCTAGCTCTGACTCGCCGACCTCGACACTGCAAGTGTCGTTCAGTCGCATCAAAGCTTGCTCGCATCACGAGGCTAACGCATGCCTTGTGCGAGGCAAAAGGCAAGTCATGGCAGCAAACCTGGATAGGCTGGCCAACGCAATGGGTTTGTCTGTAGTGACAATCTGGATGCCAGTTTGAATTAGGGACGCCCGCGCCAACAAAACGCACAGCGCATGGATTGCAGATCATCTGGGCTCATGTTCCCAGGGCGGAAAACCTTCGACTGTCCAATCAGGAATTTGCACGGGCCCATGAAAAACCTTTTCAGCCACGAGTGTGCTATCGGGAGAAAGCCTTCATGTCGTCAGCCATGATGAAACAGCGCAAGGAAACCACCGGACACCGGTAGATCGCAAGCATTTGGCTGTGGCTCAAACAAATGTACCAAACTGGCAGCTTGGTCAATGGAACCCGATCAACTCGCAGAACTCCAGGCGAAAGCCCTGCCTTCACGGACATAGGCCTCCTCGGCGCCGACTCCGGCCGCCGTGCGGCCGACTCGGGGCGCCGCGGCGCCTCCGGCCGCTCCAAAACCTGGCGGGTTTGGCTGGCGAACCCGGCATTCCCCCGAACTTCTCCATCCAATTCAAGCGAGACTTGCCTTGGATGCCTGGAAGGGACCTCCTCCATTTGGGGTGCACTCTTGGCTCGATCTTTTGGATTGACGACAAGCTCAGCGGCGTGACCTCAAGCACCCTGTTGGGATAGGTCATTTATCAAGCGGTTCTCAAGCCTGTCAGTGAAAGCTCACATTCATGAGAGCATTTGGCTGTGCATCCTAACGCCTATCGCCAAACCAAACAAAGGGCGAATCCTTCACTGCTTGATTCAATCCCGGACCGTACAATCGGGTGGATCCACCAGAATGAATGCCATGACCAGAAGTCCCGTATGGAATGCTTAGAAAGTTCAATAGTGTCGGATCCAAAGCCCCAGAGCTTCAACCCGAGGCCTTTTGGAGCGTCGCCCGCACGTCCTCAAGCTGCGTGCTGAGATCCGCCCTCTGGTCGTGGAAAGCGGCCAAGACGGGCGTAAAGTCTTGCTCCTGCAGACATAGGGCGGGAAAGGAGGGGGAGGGGAGGGAGAATGAGAGAAAGGGAGAGAGGACGATGAGCCGGCAAAAGAGACGGACACAGAAAAGAGAAAGATAAATTGAACGATATTTTGTTGGGGGAGTTCTGGAATATCCATTCCGCCAAAAAAGGAGCAAACACGGAAACAGAGCAGGAATTCCAAATGTGGATTCCAACATGTTCCTCACAAACAGCTGAAAGAACCTGACAGACAATTGAAAGAACCAGACAGACAGACAGACAGACAGACAGACAGACAGACAGACAGACAGACAGACAGACAGACAGACAGACAGACAGGCAGGCAGGCAGGCAGGCAGGCAGGCAGGCAGGCAGGCAGGCAGACAGACAGACAGACGGCCAGGCAGGCAGGGAGGCAGGCAGGCAGAGCGACCGACAAACAGACACAAACAGGCACACACAAACAAGAGTTTTCTCCGACTCGAAAGAACGAGGTCTGGGTCAGAGTGGCTCCAGCTATCTTGCGAAGCAACAAATCCAACCCCCCAATTCGGCTTGGTCCCACGTGAGAACCTCGGCCCAAGGGTACGCATGACCGGCATGACATCGGGCGGTCAAGTTGCTGGCTGGATTTCGGATTTCAGCCCGTGTGTGAATCAGGAAGCCAAGGGTCTTTCAAGAGTCAAGAGTGTAGACTCCACCTGAGCTGGTTCAATGGTTCCATGCTCGTCAAAGGTCCCCTGGCTCACTAGTACTCCTTGTTCTCACTGTCCAAACCCCCAGGCGAAACTCACATTTGACACCAACGATTTGGAGGGGTCAAGCGCCCGGCACACTCTCAAAACCAAGGAGGTGCTGCGTCCCTGTCCTGTATCGCAGTCAGCACAGCCGAGAACTCGTAGGACAAGTCCAAGCTCCTCTGGAGGTCCCTCACCGCCGAAAGCACCTCTCCAGAATTGTCCTCCTGCGACCGAAGCTGAGTCATTCTCCAACATTCCCTCAACTACATGCCCCAAGGTCACCCCGGCAGCCAGGCTTGCTTTCCCAACACAGGTCGGGTCTCTTTGACAACACCTGAGTCATCCTCGCTAGCGTGACAACACAGGAGACACACACTCACCTGGCCCGAATTCCACGCCTGGATGCGGTCCGCGGGCGCGATGTCGTTCCGGATGTTGATGGCGTCGTGGGGCCCCGAAGCCGCTCGCTGCAGGAACTCCGCCCTCCGAAGCTGGTCGTGGATCGCCCGCAGCGCCGCTTCCTCGGTCAGCAGTCAGCGACTGATCTGGTATCTAGGGAAAGTTACATGGCCCACTACACAATGAGTTTTTGTATGACAAGCCAATTAGGGCCCATACCAATGGCCCATGTAGCCTCGAGGAAGAAGTAGGATGGTGGGAACGCTTCCCCAAAAGTTCACGTTACCCGCCTTCCTCTTGAACTGAGGGCAAACCCGGATATGCTACTCATCACATGCAAAAGGCAACACCTAAAACTGATCCGCCTTCTCGATCAAACTGCCCACAAAGCATAGATGTTTGTCAAAACCTGTTGCTTCAGCTGCAGCAGCAAGATTCTCAGCACCAACAAGCACCATATTGACCAATCCCCATAGGCACCGTGGTGAAAACTCAGTGATGACCATCAAAGGAACGATTGCACGACAGTCCATGTCTCTCAAGGATCAGGTCTCCTGATCATGGCACATAATCCTAAGTATGGAACCGTCACTGGTAAGGCTG
The DNA here is from genome assembly GCA_963377175.1 of Effrenium voratum. Taxonomy (NCBI): domain Eukaryota; class Dinophyceae; order Suessiales; family Symbiodiniaceae; genus Effrenium; species Effrenium voratum. The sequence goes on from CAUJNA010003346.1 coordinate 516,803, forward strand.
TCGTCCCCCACCTAGAGAGAGCTTGCCAAATTTGGCTAGACACGGACATGTCCTGAAATGGGTATGCCTCGTGTGTTCGTGAGAGAAGCTTCACTTCCCTTCCCCGCAACCCTTCGTTCAAAAGCGTAGGCCAAGACTCCACATCGGCACCATGGCGGTTCAACGCTGCGATGATCTGCGAGAGGTCAATCTCCAAACCCCGCTCCTGGCAAGGGCGCATACGAGGCCTAAAGAAAGGTCCCTTCCGGGGTCAAGAAAAACACATCCTAAAATTGAGATTGGCAGGAGGAATCTCAGAGGCTACAAATCTGTCGGATGTGGACAGCGAGTGTGTCACTTTCCAAGTATTCCAAAGGACAAACTGAAGAAAGATCTGGAGGTACTCAGGTTACTCGCCAGATTGGCATAGAACCCAGACAACCCTCAGTGGAGTCTCCTTTTGGAGAACAAAGCCTTCTGGGCTCGTGAAGTGGAAGTCCAAACTTCCGCTCCTCGAAGAGCCGCTTTAGAAGCTCCCCTTGGTTCTGGAAGCTCTCCGACAGTGTCTCCGACAGCATTTGATGGAGCTCCCAGATCCTCGGAAAGGCAAGAAAAATAAAATGGAAAACAAAAAGGAAGGAGAAAAAACGACAGTACCGCACATTAAGCCACGCCTGCCTTGGATCACCCCAGATTATGCCTTTTGCTACCCCCCCCCCCTCTATCCTTAAAAATAAAACACAGCCAGGCTTTACCTCCAGGCGTCCCACCGGACGTTGCCACTGCCGTCTCTTCACCCCCAGCCTCTGCTTCTGTCTCTTCTGTCTCTGCTTCTGCTCTCTGGGCTGCCGCGAGGGGTTCCGCCGGCACAACCGGTTGAGCTGTCTGAGCCGCTTGGTATGCCCTGATGGCCTCGGCCGCGGCCGCCTCAGCCGCCGCAATCTCCGCCTGTGACGGCTTCGTCGTCGATCTGACCGACCCTGAGGAGCTTGGTCTCAGCTCTGCGCGCCAAGCGCGCAAGGAGTGACCCAGGCCCTTCAGGGAAGAGACTCAACCCCTGCAATCGCCATGCCCATATTCAATCTACTAAAACAAACTTCGGTAGAAAAGCGGGACACCAAAGAGGTGGTCGCACTTCGCTCGCGCCTGCGTGAGCTCGTGGTTCTTTCGAAGGCCATCTAGGACGGGCGTCAAGTCCACACCTCCCCAATTTCGCGCGCAACAAAAAGGGCGAGCTACGGACATCCCCCGATGCGCAACGTCTCCCTGCTTGGGTGGATCATATGCTATCGCTAAGCAGACTCTGACTTTGCTTCCCACAACCTTCAGCTGGGCCGCCGCTCGGCTGGATCTTGTTGATAGCTTCTGCAACAGACTTCTGCAGCTCCTGAACCTGCAGACTTCCGTGGACACGTTCCAACTATATCTGGGCCCCTGCAAGTGAGTTTACCTTAAGAGCCAAACATGGAGAGTCCCCAGATTCTGTTGGTAGGCGCGGGGAGTGCGTTGGCCACTTTGAGGAAAGGCCAACTAGAAGGGTGAGGTGCATTCGACTTCCTCTTGAAAGTGTCTTTTCATCAAGGGCAGAGCGCCTGAAAACAATGTGTTCAGACCTGGGGAAAAAACAGAAAGCTCACTTGATAGCCAAAAGATCAAATGAGCAGCGCCCAAAAGCCATTGACTGCCGGTTCTTGCTCACACGATCAATTCATCGCGCCTGCGTGGCCGGAAGCACGTCGGCGCGATCGGACCGGTCAGATTGGTCAGCACGACGGTCCTGTGCAATCGCGCGGTTTGCTGGTGTCCTTCCTTCCTTCCCTCCTTTGTCACTTTCGCTCTCTCTCTCTCTCTCTCTCGCTCCTTTCTCTCGCCCTATCTTGCTCCTTCTGCATTCCTGACTGACTCTTCTTTCTCTTCCACTTTTCTCTTCTCTCTATCTTCTCTTTCTCTTTCTCTTTCTCCTTCTCTTTCGCTTTCAATCTTGCTCGCAAATTCCAGCCCAGGAGAGGCATCCTGAATCTGCGAATGGAAATCTTCCCGGAGCTTCTGCACCTGCCCTTCAACCAGCTCAGACATCTGCGCTTGGCTCTGGGAGTGCTGATCCTGCAGGCAGGCCTCGGGAAAGCAAAGGTGTTTGGTCAGTGCGAATGCAATGCCAGGAGGGAATGGCAAGGTAGGGCGCACTGGGTACAGCGGCGCAAGGCACTTCGGCTCTTCATCTAAGTCGAGCAAGTCCCCCCGGTCGATCTTCGCTGGCTACATGCTGATTTGTTCAGCCAAACCGCGGGGGATACCAGTCTCAGCTCCTCTCTGACGCGCCCCAGTTGGACATGTGTCACGAGGGTCACGCACCCACTTAGGTGCTTTTGAGGGACCCTTTTTACTTTTTAGGGTTGAAGGGAAGCCAAAAGCAAAACCACAATTTTTGGGGTCTCTCATTCTTTTGACGCAAACCCACTTGCCGGCCTCGAGCTTGATGAGAAAGTCCTGCTTGAACTTCTGCAACTGCTCCTTGACTGCGATCTGCACCGCCGGCTTGCCGCTCTTGTCGGCAGCCTTGGCCCCCCTTCCGTCTGATGAAACCTGCGAGACCCTAACGCCCGCCGGCAGCGCTCGCTCGCGCCTCCATGGCATCAGAGATCTGGCGCGCGATGTCCACCGGCGGAGGGAGGAGTTCCTGCTCCTTTCTCAAAGCCTGCAAATCCACCTCGGCATTCCAAACCTTTTCAGTGTTGGGTCCTATCATGGGTACAAGGGATTACTGAAAGCCTTTTTAGCAGCCTCAACAGCACCCATTGCTGCATACAGTCTGCTCCACCCGTTCTTTTGGGTATTCCTTCAGAAAATGACAACTACTCAGCAACGTTACGCAAGGTCTTCAACCCATGCTCTCGTTTCGAATCAAGACACTCTTGAAAGGGGTCAAATACTTTCAGACAGAAGTGCACAAGGCCAAGATGCAGCACAGCAGGCATGCCAGTTTTAACATGCGTGTCAGCTGCTCGGACAATTAGGCAGAAAGCGGACAAGCAGACACACATCCGGGCCTGCAAATGCTGCAACCAGGAGGAAAATTGCTCGCCCATCTCGGCTTTTGTTGGCCGTTGCTGAATGCATTCCAGCACCTGCGTATGGCACAACCATCCTCCCCTTGAGACGTTACACTCCTACCAAAGTCGTTGACCGCTTTTCATAATCAGAAAGGTAAGTAAACGTATCCTTGTCCCCATCTTTACATTGAACACACTTCCAAAAGCCTATGGCAACCCCCTTCAGACATGGCCCTGATTCCCTGCAAGATCTGCGAACACATGCTACCAAGCTGTTTGTGCACGCAAATGTGTGCGTGTGTGGGTTGTGTCTCTGCGTGTACTTGCTACCCCTTCCCGTATCCTGGAAGTCTATTTTTACATCTCTGTATCTCCTGTCTGTTCGGCAGTCAGTGCAAATGTTCACTCCGCTCGAGTCGCGACTCGTGCCCCTTCTTGTTCTGACCGCTTGTTGCTGCCCCTTGCTTGAAAATGCCCCTGTTTTTGACACGGTCATAGAGAAAGCAAAGGGATCAGAAGAGAAACGCAGGGACAGGGCATTTTGCGGGGGCTCCGGCGTTTAAAGCTTGCCTTGACCCGCTAGACGTCTTCTCCGGGGGCTAGATCAGCCAGTCTGTCACTTGGTTCTAGATAACTGAAGCTTGCTGCTTGGGTCACTTGGTTCACTTTCGGCCACTTGGGTCACTTGGGTCTTTTGGGACCAAGGACCCAACTAACCCAAATGCTGACCCAAGTGCCCCAAGAGGCCCAGGTGACCGACGTGATCCAAGCGATCCAAGCGACCCAAGTGACCCAACGACTCAAGTCCCAGGTGAGTCAAGTGACCTAAGCGACCCCGTCGGACCGACAGCAAAGTCTCTATGTCACATGGCACTTTCTTCGCCGCAATAATGGGGGGCGCAGGGGGGCAAGTTACAAGTCTGTATTCCCAAGCTTTCTTCTGTGTGGGGAGGCTTTCATCCACTGCCGCCTGGCGTAACGGCCGAAAAGTATGTATCTCAAAAGAGAAACTCGCGGACACAGACTTGCTCGCCCGCAGCTTCTTCGGTTGTCAAATCGCTTGAGCGACCCTGCAGACCTTGGGCTGGTCGACCTTTTACGTTAGCCCTGGGAAATCTGTTGTAGAGGCTGGCTCGTTTGGGAGACTACGGGAAGACTTCCCAAAGACTTGCAGGTCACTACGTACCGCAGTGGCAAGTGATCCAAGCGACCAAAGTGTTTTCACTGGCCAGCCCCTGTCTAGAAGTGATACGGCAGCTGCGAAGTCTGGAAAGTCGGTATCCCCAAGTTCTTTTCTGGATGCAAACTTTCTAGTTTTTTGCCACAGCTGAACACTCTTTATCTTACACGAATAATTAAATTAATTGGGTTGCCTGCGTCACTGGGATCACATCAATCACTTGCGTCACTTGGGTCTGGGTCACTGACACTTGCGTCACTTGAATCACTTGGGTCACTTGGGTCACTTGGGACACTTGGGTCACTTGCACTTGGGTCATTTGGGGTCACTTGGGTCATTTGGGTCACGTGGGTCACGTGGGTCACTTGGACAATGCGGGTTTGCCCCTGGAGCCCAGACTTTCTTATCGTTAGCCTTGTTTTTGGGCAATTTGTTGTAGAGGCCCATAACCTGCGGGAAGACTACCCAAAGACTACGGACCCAAGTGACCCAGAACCAAGTGGCAGTGTTCCATGAATATTCCCACAGTCCAAGTGACCCGAGTGGCAGACTTCGATTAATTTACCCGCAAGCAAGTGACCCAAATGGCAGACCTCGGCTATTGTTCCCAGATTTCAATCACAATGTACTATCCACGCAAAATCCGGGTGTTCATGTCGCATGCCGAGGAGATCGCTTTTCATCGAGGGCCTGCGTGAGGTTTTGGGAGAGGCTCTCCAGCGATTTCTCCGGTGCCGAGGCCGCCTCCAGCACCTAAGGGAGGGCACACACCTTTGGGTTGCCTTTTGGTTGGGGTTTTGCCTGTTAACTTGGTCTCGAAACTGGCGTCAACCTGGACCTTTGGTTTGCCCCATGTTCTGGTCAAGACAAGCTGACGACCCCTTCCTCGCACACCTGAAAGGTGGGAAAGAGGTCTTCATGGTCGCTGCTGAATTCTGGAAGGTTTGGCTTAGAGCATCTGTTTGGTCCCGGCTGTTGGTAAGGAATATGAACTGCAGTGGTGCTCTTAAAGTCACATTTGGGCAGGTTGGTCTCGGCTTTCTCCGTTTGAGGCTAGTGTGTGCGCCCAGAACCCTCAATCCTCACCCGATGAACGAATATGGATGTTCCGCCCCAGCTTGTGTTGACAATTGGTTGACAGCGCTCGTTCCAACCTCGATGAAGTCGTGTCCAAAGAGAACCTCCCTGTTACTTTCGCCGCTTGACTATGCCAACACAGCTGCAACACTATGTCACACAACAGCAAGAGCATTTGGGACTTCCATCCACCTACGTTCGATGACACGTAGAGGGCATCACAAGCCCCGCACCACAGCCCCCAATCATCTTCTATGCAATAAACAGCCATGTCTTAGGTTGGCAATCCGTGCCTTTTTTGGCACCAGGTCGGAGCTTCTTGTGTGATCCACGTCACAGCAAAATTGGCTTTGGGGTGGGTAGATGTTCGGGGGTACCTTCCGTCGAGTCAGGACAAAGAGTGAAACAAATGGCTCTCAAAGGCCGCTCGTCAAGCCGAAATCCAACTCTATATTCCTTGTTCCACAAGACATGGACAAATTGGGCCCCTGAATTTGAACGGGTAATTTGGGTGTCCCCCAAGTCCTCCCTGACACAAACGAAACAAATCCAGCAAACCAAACACACAAGAATATGGCCTGTTTCTGTAGTAAAGCGGCCTCATCTGTTTTCTGCCGCTGCAGCTCCAGGGACTCTGCGTGCCTGCAGGCGGGTCACTGGTCCTATTGGTAGAGGCCCACAATTGAAGCGTGTGTTGACCAAAACCCCAAAAAGGTTCGCTTTTGACATGTCCCCCAGGGTTGTCCGTTGGCATGCAAGATATGCACGTGCCCTGCCCTTTCACCACTTTGAGTTTAGCTTCTGCTCCACAAGAGTGAGGGGCCCCCAATTTGGCATGTAGGAATATGGTTACATCCATGAATCGTCTCTCATTGTCTGGTACAGGAACTACGGTTGCCTAGAGGCCTGACTAGCATCTGAGCGTCTCTCAGGATCTTTCTTTCTCCCTCCCTCGGGGATTAAATTTCTCAACGCGAACATTGACCCAAATCGTGGTTTCTTTGCGGTCCGGTTTTCTTTGGTGTGGAAAAGGCTTCATGTCCCGCCGCGGAGGCAGGAGCATAGCTGACAAATCAAAACCAGAGTGCAGCGACGTGGGCCCTTGCATTCCTCACGCGAAACCCACCAGCCACGAAAGATGTGCGGCCGTCACCACATTACGCAACACATGATCCAAACAGCCGCGCGTCTCAACGACAGACGGCGACAAACACCGCACGATACGGGCAAACGCGGCACAGGCGGATGAAAGCGAGCCAAGATAGGGCCAGGGGAGCGGGGCGCGAGCCTTTTGGTTTGGCGCCTCACCAGCCGACAAGGCATGCCACGCCTTTGCGACTGCGTGGAGATCTCCGCGACGCCGGCCAGCAGCTGATCTTGGCCCGCAACCTCAAGGAGAAGTTGTCTAAAAATCGGGCGCACCCAAATAAAGGTTCCCTTTTGGCTCCCTTCTAAAACCGCCCCAAAAAAAACGTACCTTCAAGAGGCAAGAAAACTCGTGGGCTGCAGGATGGAAAGGGGAATGATTTTGGTGGTCCATTTTGGTGGGTGTTCTCAATCAAAATCCAGCACCATGTCAAACACCCCGACTGTAAGGAAGTTATCATGCTACCAGTGATGGTTGGAAACCCAGGTGCGCCGCCCTGTGGGCTTGAAACTCAACCATCTACACGTGCGGCCATCGGCGCTGGCCGAAACTTTTGCTCCATCATGGAGAGCGCCAGTTTGATGTCAAATGCGCGGAATGGGTCTGAAAGCGCTCTAGCTCTGCGGAAGTCACTGCCTGCTGTCTGTTGTTGTCGTGCTCCCTTGAGTCAAATGGGTCACGCCTTTGCGCTGCCTGGTGCGTGTTCACTCATCTTTGCAGCCGGGCTCAAAGTCCGCAGCTCTCTTGGCGCTGCGGAGTTTCCGTTTCTTTCTTTGCAGATCCCCTGGAGACAAACGTTGACCGGGTGTCTCTGCCGCTCTTGAGCAAGTGAAGACGAAGCACTCCCTTCAGCCAAGTACCTCAAGGCAACCTTTTGTCGTGGGAAACCCCCGCCTGCTGGTGGATGGCCTGCATGACACGCTGGTCAAATTCCTCGACTTTGCGCTGGATCTCCTCAAATATCAAAGCTGGGCTGCCGGTGTGGCGATTTTTCATAATTACTCTTCATGAAGCAAGCAAAAATGCGAAAGGTACCCTGCGAACTGGCCCGATGAGACCTAATGGAAGCATTGGAACCCTGTCAATGCAATATGAGTTGAACAGGATAGTCCGCTTGAGGGTACACGCTTTGCCTCATTCGGAGATTCGCCAAAGTGGTACAAGTAATTGGCAAAGCAGGCAGCCCCCCTCAGTCGATTGAGGGTTCAGCCGTCCTCCACAGCGCCTGACACCTCGGACAGGTTCACCTGCACCTGCGGCTTGACCTGCAAAGGGGATCAAAGTCTTTGTCAAAATTGACACACATGCTGCAGTTTTCAGAGCAAAGCCAGGTATCAAGCTGTTTGCTCTTTCTCCTGAAAAGAAAAACAAAAAACACCCGGTGCATAATCACCTTACAACAATCCTGTGCTGTCGGGGAAAACAAAACTGAGCAGGCCATCGGATTCTCCTTCAGCTCTTTCTATCGGCCTACCCAAAAGCTTAGTCTCCTGTCTTCCGTTCGAACCTCTGGCATATTCAGGACCCCCAGAACAAGTGGTCTCCCTTGGCTTCCATTTAAAACCACCGGGGGGTACCCTCAAAAGACACGCCCTCCCCTCATTTCACCATACCCAACCGCCTCGATAAGTTCAAGAGCCTTCATGATGCCCTCCGACTCTGACGCCGTTTTCTGCTGGGTGCTTTTCAGCTCTGCGGTGACTGCAGTGACTGACTGCCCCACAGACTCCACGGAATGCCCCAGGGAGTCCAGGCCTTCCTCCACTTTGACCTTGCGACTCACAACAGAAACGAGACAAAAGGTTGCGACCCCTTTTTTGTGAGGTTAAAGAGCAATAGGGCAACAAAAAGGAAACCACCATTCTGGGGCCCCCTAAACAAACACACACCCACATGTCAAACCCAGGTGTTTCCTCATCAAAGCACCATCGATTCCACGCCTGCATCTGGTACAAATCCTCCCTCATTTCGGATTTATCGTGCTCCATGTTGGCCAGAATATCAGACCTGTTCTGCTCCATGCTGGTCAAGAGAGCGGACAGGTCAATCTGCGACTCCTTTTCTTGGATCGCTTGCAGCAATCCGGCTGTCAGCGCCTGCGTGAAAGAACTGGGCTTTGCTTTCCATGCGCTGCCAACTGATGCCAACCCCTTTGCTCCAGTTCTGATGAAGACTCCCCTGATTCCAAGAATGGGGTCCGCAGCTGATCTCAAGGTGAGAGTTCTTTGTGAGTCCCAGATATCAAGTGGAAGGGTCTGAAGTAGAATCGCAACCCCTTTTGTCTTTGTTGCTGCCGTCGAAGTGACGACACCAATGCGCGAAACAGCTCCGCGGCAGTGCCCTTCGCGCCTCTTTGGACTCTGCCTCTAGAAGCGTCTGAAGCTCCAGCAGCTTGCTGTTGGTCTCTTGGCAGCAGCTCACCTCGGCTTGGGACTGCGAGGTGGCTCGCCTTTTGAGTTGGTACCCCTTAAGTGGTGGGTTTAAAGGGAGAACTCGAAGGAAAACTGAGGCCGCTGGAGTTCCCCTCCAAAAGTGGCAATTGACTGGCTGAGTTCTGAAACTGCCACTGTCCAAAAACAGGAAATGGATCGTTTCCATTGCACTTATCCACTGAAGGGTTGCAAGGAAGGGTGGTGAGCAGTTGAGCTGGAAAAATAAACCCGTATTAAAACTCTTATCCCAAGTTGTTTTCATTGCAAATCCAAGCGGCGGTCTTCATAAGCATGAGGTCCCCCAATAGCATGCCCCTTTAAGTGTATGAGGCCTCATGTGTATACACCGCTGCAAATTGTCTGCTAACAAATTCACTCGGCAGAATTGCTGGGATCTGCAGAAGAAAGAAAATGCAAAATACAGAAATGGGCCACTCCTCATCTGCGTGGAACTTGCGTGGAACTTGCGTGAACACTTGCCAATCTTTGGGCCATTGTGATGATGAGGAGGAGGAGGAGGAGGATGAGGATGAGGATGAGGATGAGGATGATGATGATGATGATGATGATGATGATGATGATGATGATGATGATGGTGAATCACTGCGTCGCTTGCGCTTCACTTGCGCTTTACTTGCGCAGCCCCATGTGTGACTTGCGCGGCCACTCCTGCAACACACGCCTGCCCTTCAAATTACAAGCGGCGGTGCAGCTGATTTGATACGTCCAAAAGAACTGGGATCATGCCTTACATTGACACATACAACGGGCTTTCTTTTTCGGCTCATTTGAGGATTTGGGGAACCGCATGCTTCGAACAGCCGATTCGGAGGATCTCGGAACATCCCAAGTCAAAAGCAAAAGTGGAAGAACATGATACTAGAATGGCACGCCAAGGCCACAGTCACGGGTCCCAAGGAGAGCTTGCGACAAGGCTCCAGAAGGAAACTAAGAAGCAACACAAAGGCTGTCACAAAGGCGATACTTGAACCCAACTTCAAATGATGCTAAAGATCACGCGAACATAAACATTCTCCTCTTGCTCGGCGGAGAAAGCTTTGCTGCAAATGCCCATCCTTCACACCTAAACCACTTGCCACACGCAGTCAGCCGGGCAGCCACAGTGTCCTTCACCTGCCCCACATCCGTGCATTGGTCACGGAAGGCTGTCAGGATCTCGAAGACGGTGTCCTTAAGACGTCAAGCATGTCAAATCCTACCCTGTCTTAGCTTCTTGTCTTGATCAGCTTGCTTGCTCTCCTCATTTATCTGCCTCTATGTATGATTCTGCGACAATTGATGGGTTGGAGCGTATAAACATGTAAGTTCTATCAACTTCACACCCGTAGTTGCTTCTTGATCTGTTGTCACGCGCGAATTGCATATACATGGCGTATGGAATGGGCACTCCAAATCAAACCCCAGGGCTAAGAGTCAGCGAGTGTGGCGCTTCGGCCCAGGTGCAACTTTGTGGTCCCTCAAGGCACGTAGCATGGGAGTGAAGTCCACTTGCACTTTCCTGAGTGCGCGAGTGAGTTCTCACGAACCGTGGAAAAGGAAACAAAGAAACAACCAAAAGAACAAGGTTACCAGCAAATGGAAGCCAATCCGAGCACTTTGTTTGCAATTGAGCGAGCGTCATCTCATTGATGCTCTTGATAACTCGCCCTACATCTTCGGAAAGACTGCTGAAGTCGCAATTCTTCTTGATGGCGGACAGTATGGGCGAGAAGTCGATTTGGACCTGGGCAAATGGGACAGGCATAGCCCGGCCCTTTTGATGGCGCATTCCGATTGTCAAGATTTGTCCAGCAGCAGTTAAAACCAACACAAACATACGATACTATTGCGGAATACGTCGAATCGAACCCACAGTCGGTCACTTGTAGCCACAACGATTTCCTAACCAGCAATGAGTGTCCTCGTTTCGAGCGCAATGCGTTTAACTCTCGTGACAAAAGGACCTGAAAGCGGATATGGGAGGGGGCTGCTGGGCAGGTCAGGCAGAAAGGGGAGGCAAAAGCAATGGCAAGGCTCCAGGAGGAACTTGGAAAAGAGTCTGGATGACAGGCCAACAGTCAGTGTGTGTGTGTGTGTATATGTTTGCGTGTCCGAGTGTCAGTGCGTCTGTCTAGGTGCCAGTGACGTGTCTGTCCGCGTGTCAGTGTGTGTC